>JASDQU010100078.1:348318-387250 GCA_032191745.1 Picea mariana
ATCGGCTATTAACAGGTACAAGACCTATGGATTACTTAGATGTCTATATTTTATGCTTCATTAAAGTGTTTCTTTTCTTTTTCTTCTTCTGTTACAGCATGAGATTCCTTTGGAATTGATGCCTCATATTGTCTGACATCTCTATGTTTTCTTTCGTTTCATACTTGGTTTCAAATTTTAACTCAGTTATGGAAAACAACCTTCGATTTTGTTAAACTATTAATTGGTTTCATAGGATTTTTTCTCAGATAATCTAAAATTGAATCAGCAACTTAAAAGCAACAATCTATTAAATTTTTGTCCCTTAAATGACTGCCCCTGTTGCAAGGTAACCTCACATAGAACCCGACCTCTTAGACCAAACTAGTATTTCCTTAAACCTCTTTGATACTATCCTAATAATTGCAACCACCCAGGTCGAACTCGAACGTTCGTGAGCATCCATTGAATGGGACATAACCATTCAAGAACAAGTGGAAGTTAGACATAGACAACTTAGAAATTAGCCATAGTTTCTCCTCCAGTTGTTTGCTCCTTTCCATATCATTTACCCTCTTCTGGATGCCTAGGCTCTATACTTTGTAGCCTTAAGTACAGACTCTGGAATAACATGATCAATACCTAGGAACCTTAGGCTAAGTCTAAGGAAGCTAAGTCCTCCTGGTTTCAGGGCTCTGGAAGTCTAAGACTTCAGAGTATGACCGATCATACTAGCCTTGTACTATTTGAAGGTAACTTGGAGAACCGATTTCCTGTAATATTGATCGGCGTTAGGCGGTTCCCCAAGTGGTTAGGTGAACCTATATTACCAACTAAACTGGGATCCGAAACCCCGAAGGCCGAAGATGCGAAGGACCCAGAACCATAGACCAAGGGATCCTTCAGGTCCTTTCCCACTCGTCGATGTACCATGGATGTGTGGAACTAGCCCCTTTATTTTGGATATTGGTCACTTCGAGAGATAAGGGGATTTTTCATTGCAAGACTCCTGAACTCTGAATCCCCGATGTAACAAGAGTCGTAGATCTATAAATCTACGTGGTCGTATTTTGACCGTGATATCTGAGGAATGTTAGAAGCCTATTAGTCTGGAATGATGTAGTGCAATGACATCACCCAGGGTGACGTGGACCCCAAATTGACATGCCATGTACCAACCATATTTGTATGTATCACGTACCCTATAGGCCCATTGGAACGTAACGTGTGTCACCCTGACCCCTCCTACGTGTCAGTTCTTGATACGTCTATGCCTAGATAACGTGGTTGGTGAAGTGCCCGGGACTCTGGGACTATGGGACTTCGGAGGATTTGGAGTGCAGTATGGTAGAGAGACCGAATAGCCCAAAGGATGGAGCCACGTGGTGGGCTTACGGGACTTCGGAAATTTTGAACTCCAGGTGGTCTCGTGTGTAGATAGTAAGGAGGTGTGAAGCACCGAAGCGTCGAATCCCTCCATAGTTTATATAGGAGAGAGAGAGAGTAATTCCATTCATGGGATCAGATGGTGGGTGGTATTCCACCATGGAGGAAGGAATGTGGAAATAACACGCGTGAGATGGATCCATGTGGGCGCCACGTGGACCTCAACCAATGAACGCTCAAATAACTTCAGAGATATGTATTTGTTGGTTCTGGGTTTAGTTTTGATCATGAAGACCATGGTTAGAAAACTCTAGATGAGCAGAGTGTGGTAGAGACCCTGAATGAAGGATTTGATCACTTAAGGAGAATGAAATTTTGAAACCCCATCCCTAGGAAAGCCACTCAGGGGTCGGGTGTGTTACAAATTGGTATCAGAGCATGGTTACATGACCTGGTTTTCTTGGGCTCATGGACGAGTTGCATGAAAACCATGTTTAAATAAATTTAAGGGTGACGCCCTATCTTACCCCTTTCCTAACAAGTCTGGTTAAACTTTTACTAAAGGAAAGAATGAAATATTTCTACTGTGTGTGTATTTAATAAATATATGCTATGTGTTATTCATGAACTAATAGACTGATAGCTAAAAGTCAATGTTTTATCAGCACTTAAGCAGTTAGTAAGTCACGGGAAACTACAAGCATAAAGGATGGTGACACACCAGGAGGTGGGGGAAGTCTCCTACAATAGAGACGAAGAGTCTGACAAAAGGAGGGTGGTGGAGACCCCTCTAGATCTAGTTGAAACTGTAAGTAGACTCATGGTCGAATTACAGAGTTTCAAGGCCAACAATAAGAGATTGATAAAAGAGAAAGAAAAACAAATGGAAATTAATGCAATCTTGATGCAGATCTTATCTGACATACAGAGGGAGCTGCAGCATGGACCCGCAACCAGTCAGGTGGACCGACAACATACAAAGAGAAGTAAAAGTCCACCTAAGATACAAAAACACGGTCCCATAAGTGGCCACACTAGGAGGAGTACCTCAAGGAAGTTCCAACCTGTAGACAGGAGACACTCAACGGGAGAGTCCTCTGGAAAGGAAACTGGCAACTCCGAGGGATCTCCTAGTAGAAAAACTAGCTCTCTTTCTCAGAGGAGAGGAGAGAAGCAAAAGCATTCCAAAATTCATGACACTGAAGTGTTCAAGAAAGACAAACCACCCTCTTTCAATGGAGAGATTTAAAAATGGGAAGAGGCAAAAGATTATTTGCTTGGTTTAAAGAAGTACTTTAGAGTCCATGACTACTCTGAAAAGTTGAAGGCTCGAATAGACATATTCAACCTGAATGGAAAAGCTTCCATTTGGTGGGAATACCTTAAGAATGTGAAAGGAATCCATGAAGAGGAATTATCATGGAAACAGTTTGAGAAACACTTGAATAAGAAGTATATGTCAGATAAGTACTTTGATGGGAAGACTAAGGAGTTCTATGAACTCAAGCAAGGACAACTCATCATAGAAGTATATTTCAATAAATTCCTTGAGATGTTGAGGTATGTAACCTACATAAAGGATGAAAAGGTAAAAGTGCAAAAATTTATTAGTGGGTTACCTCAGACCTACCGGAACAGGATTGATTTTAACGAGCCAAAGACCTTAGAAGACACTATACAAAAGGCAAGGTATTGGTATGAGCAGTTCAGGAGTCAGACAGAACCTCATGAGGGCTGGAAGAAGAAGAATAGTTCGGGACTCAGTAAGAAGGGTTTCAAATCCTCAAGATTTAAGAACTATAGGAGGGACTCTAGGATAATCCTTCCTACTAGAAGTGTACATCAGCAAAATTTCCCCTCCCAGAGTGGAAATAATCCTTTTGGAGCAACCCCAGGAAAGACTGATAACCCAAAGAAGGAATCCTTGAAATGTTGGGGTTGTGGAGAAGAACATCTATGGAGGGATGTCTACACAGATAGTAGAATAGTAGGATAATTTACAATATCCAAGAAGCCACCACATTCAATTATGTGGCCAGGAGTATGCCATGGATTTATGCAACTTTGGATAATAAACAAGCCGACCACCAAGCTGCAGTGGTGGATATGGAAGGTATGATCACTAACCATCTAGTTTCTATTTTAATTGACCTTGGTTCTAATTTGATTTATGTGGTCCCTATGACTGTTGATAAGTGTAAACTATAACCAGTTAGATATTTTAAGCCATGGTTGGTACAACTAGCCAGTAGAACCAAAATAAAAGTAGCAGAGGTCATACTATCTTTCCAATTCATCATGGATGGACTACCCACCCAAGCGACCCTTAACATACTCCCCCTAGGATATTATGACCTGTTGATTGGTATGGACTGGATAGCTTCTTATAAAACTAAGTTGGATTGTTACCATAAAACCTTAGAATGTGTAAATGGAGAAGGGATAAACATAACCCTCTAAGGGATTCAGAATCTTGTCTCAATGAGATGAATATTGACCCTTTAAATGAAAAAGTATTGCAGAAATGGATGTCCTCTATATGCAATTCAGGTTTTGGAATCTATTGAGGATGAAAAACAAAACCTAGAGGACCACCCTATATTAAGAAAGTATAGAGATGTGTTTCTAGAATATGTATGGGGTCTACCTCTAAGAAGAGACATTGACTTCTCCATAGAACTTGCACCAGGAGCAGTGTCAGTGTCTAGGACATGCTATAGGATGAGTACACCCAAGCTAGTTGATCTCAAGCTACAGCTAAAGAAAATAATGGACAAAGGATACATCCGGCCCAGTGTGTCTCCATGGGGAGCACTGGTCTTTTTTTTTAATAAGAAAGATGGAACACTCTAACTGTGCATAGATTATAGACAACTCAATAAGACAACCATAAATAACAAGTACCCCTTACCAAGAATCAATGACTTGTTCGACCAATTAGGGGGTGCTTCCATTTTATCAAAGATTGACTTAAGGTCTGGATACCATAAAGTCTGAATCAAGGATGAAGACATCCACAAAAAAGCTTTCAGGTCCATATATGGTCACTATGAATTTGTGGTGGTGCCATTTGGATTAACCGATTCCCCTGCCACTTTTATGTGCTTGGTGAATAATGTACTCAGCAAATTATTAGATAGATTTGTATTGGTTTTCATTGATGACATTCTAATATACTCCAAGGACAGAAAGGAGCATGAAGAACATCTTAGAATTGTACTTCAATTACTAAGAGATCATTAGCTCTACACTCAGTTTAGCAAGTGTGACTTATTCCAGAAGCAAGCCCATTACTTAGGCCATGTTGTTTCTAAAGAAGGAGTGGTAGTAGACCCTAAAAAGATTAGATCTATTATGGAATGGCCTACCCCAAAGGATTTATTTGATATCAGTTCCTTTATGGGCTTGGTAGGATACTATAGAAGGTTCATAAAAGGATTTTCCAAGATTGGTTGTCCAATCACTTCCCTTCAGAAAAAGGGGGTTAAATTCACTTGGACATCAGAATGTGAAGAACGATTTTAGACCCTGATATACTTTCTGACCCACACACCCGTGTTGAATATTACAAACCCTGATAATGTCTTCTTTGTGTGTACAGATGCTTGCAAGGAAGGACTCGGAGGATTCGTTATGCAAGAAGGACCTGTAATTTGCTATGAATATAGAAAATTGAATGAACATGTAATCAATTATGTGACCCAGGATCTAGAGTTGGCTTCCATAGTGCATGATTTAAAAATGTGGAGGCATTACCTTCTGGGTAGGATATTTTTACTTATGACCGACCACTGTGGGTTGAGGAACTTTTTTTATCAACCAAAACTCAATGCTAGACAAGCTAGGTGGATGTCTCTCCTTAGTGAGTTTGATTTCAAAATCAAACACAACAAGGAAAGGAAAATAGGGTGTTCGATGCCCTTAGCATAAGTGTGAAAATGATTCACCTGGCAGTGGTGAGAACCTGTGAAATGGATGTCAGGGAAAGAGTCAGGAATGCACAAGAAACAGATGCATTATGAAAGACTGTGACCTCATACCTAAGGGAAGAGCCTATAGGGATAAAGTATGAAGGATATCAGATGCTCGATGAAAGCTTGTTGACTTATAGAAAAATATTGTATATCCCAAGTTGTGACGACTTGAAGAGGTTCATAATGGATGAAATGCACAAGAGACCATATATTGGTCACCCAGGATATCAGAAAATGATCACGACCACTAGGGAACAATTATATTGGCCTGGATTGAAAAAGGACATAGCTGACTATCTAGCTAAGTGTCTAGACTACCAGCAATTTAAGGCAAAACACTGGCACCCAGCAGGGTTGTTACAGCCTCTACCAATTCCAGAATGGAAATGGGAAACCATATCCATGTATTTCATCATCGGATTTCCAAAATCGGCCAAGTAGAATGATGCCATCATGGTAGTGGTGGACAAACTGAGAAAGTATGCTCACTTCATTCATGTCAAATCAACTTGCAAGGCAACATATATTGTCAACATCTTCATGAAGGATATATTCATATTGCATGGCATGCCTAGGGAGATTATATCTGACAGAGACACAAAATTCACTTCAATATTTTGGAAATCCTTGATGGTTGGTTTTGAGACTAAATTGTTGTTTAGCACAGCCTATCACCCTCAAATTGATGGACAGACAGAAAGAGTAAACCAAATATTAGAAGACATGTTAAGAATGCATGTAATGCATCATCCTAAGAAGTGGTAAGACTACCTGCCATTGGTAGAATTTTCCTACAACAACGGTTATCAAGAGTCTCTGAAGATGAGCCCTTTTGAAGCCCTCTATGGTAAACAGTGCAAGATTTCTATCAGCTAAAGTAATCCAATGGATAGAATTACAATCGGACCCGACATGATGAAAGAAATGTAACAACAAGTGATTTAGATAAATCAAAATATGAAAGTTTCTTAGGATAAACAGAAGAGTTATGCTGACAGAAAGAGAAATCCCAGAGAGTTCAAGATAGGACACCATGTCTATCTCAGAGTTAGGCCCGGGAAGAGTTCCCTGAGAATGGGAGCTTGTGCCAAGTTGTCACCTTGGTATTGTGGACCCTTTGAAGTCTTATATAGAGTGGGACCTGTAGCCTATAGGCTAGAACTCCCTCCCATAGTAAAGGAACATAATGTTTTCCATGTTTCATTATTGAAGAAATATGTACATCATTATAATCATATAATTGACTGGTTTGTGATCCAGGTGGAGCCGGAGGGATAATTCCTACCAAAACCTCAATGCATACTAGATAGGAAGGAAACCCCACTCAGGAACCGAACCATTGCACAGGTGAAGGTGCAGTGGAAACACTTTGGCCCAGATGAGGCTATGTGGGAAATGGAGGCTTCCATGAGACATGCATATCCATTTTGTTCACTTTTGTATATACATAGCATGTTGACATATAGAACATCGAGGACGATGTTCCTTTAAGGGGGAGGGAATTATAAAACCATGTTTCCCCCAGTTTGTAAATATAACTATATTGGCCAAGAGACTATGGCAAACTCGAAATATGTGAATGTTTGATTCGATGGACCTTTGTATAAAAGGTCAATGAATGTAAATTCTGGTGTTTACTAGAAAATGGATAAGTGTTGCATGAATTTTGGAAGGGGGGTGTACTAAGAGAGACCACGAATTCTATGAAAGATATGGTGAAGGGGACCAGGAATGGTTGTGTTAACCTCCACCAAACCAGTACCTTATTGGATTTAATTTCTCAGGACCAGAATAGTCCTCTGACCCAAAAATGAATTATAGTCAGGCTGGTAGGTGGGAAGACATCCTCAATATTTAATGAGGGGATGGGGTAGAACACCCATCTGTAAGGATTTCAAACCTTACCACGGATTGGGAATTCGAGCCACATGCAATCTTTCTCAGGAAGGCAAGAAAGGAAGGTGTGGTGGGTAGAGAGAGACCTGTGAAGAGTGCATAGACGAGAGGTTAAGCTCTCGGGTTCAAGAAAGAACTAAGGAATGAACGTTATGGTCACAAGGAATTGGCTAGTAGGGTTATGATACAAGTTGATAAATGAGGTTGGTCCTCCTTTCTTGGTATTGTGTAAGCCATTTCCAGGTCCCGCGGGAGGAGGAGAGTAACCTTCATCCCTAATGTCTCTAAGCTGGAAGAAAGGATTCTATCACAGAGCATCATGGTCTAGCTCGGGGGTGGCTAGTGGTAAATCTGTTAGGAGTGACTGAGCCTATGTTTGGGTGGAAACGAACACCCTTTTTAGTGGTCACTTCACGTTATCTAGTTCTGACAAGTATTTTCTTACTTTATGTATTGAACTTAAATAATGAATGAATGCATGGGTTTATGTACATATGTGTATATATAAATGGTCATATTTTGGAATGGTCATGATACATGTATGCATTCATCTCCTTTTGAACTTATTCTTCTGACTAATAGTCTGTATTCCCCCGCTTATCTCCTAAGACTTCTTGGGACATAAACTTGTAAGATGGCTAAGATAGGAGATATCATGTCAATCTGAACCTGTTTGTCTGAATAGGATACCTCTTTTAGACTCCTTGTCATGCAACCAGGATTCTAGGCCCAAGTCCTTAACCATTTCATGATAAATCTCAAGAAGGATAGCGAAGTTCAATCCATGAAAGGGGAGATCTCTTTGTTTGGAAGACTAGCAGACGAGATCTGTTCGAGAGGACCCATATGATCAATACCTAGGAACCTTAGTCTAAGACTAAGGAAGCTAATTCCTTCTGGTTTCGGAGCTCTGGAATTCCAGGACTTCAAAGTATGACCGACCATACCAACCTTATACTAGCCAAAGGTAACCAGGAGACTCGGTTTCCCATAAGATTGACCTGCGTTAGGCAGTTCCCCAGGTGGTTAGGTGAACCTATATTACCAACTAAATCGGGATCCAAAAACGTAAAGGTCGGAGACACGAAGGACCCAGAACCGTATACCGAGGGATCCTTCAGGTCCTTTCCCAGCCGTCTATGTATCGGGGATGTGTGGTGTTAACCCCTTTAGTTCAGATATTGGGCACTTCGGAAGATAAGGGGAGTTCTCATCGCAACACTCCTAAATTCTGAATCCCTAAGGTAACAATAGTCGTAGATCTATAAATCTGCGTGGCCAGATATTGACCATGAAATCTGAGGAATGTTAGAAGCCTGTTATTCTAGAATGACATGGTGCAGTGATGTCACCCAGGGTGACATGGACCATAGCTTGACGTGCTAGGTGTCACCTGGATTCATATGTATCATGTACCCTATAGGCCCATTGCCACATAACATGTGTCACCCTGACCCCTCCTACGTGTCAGTTCCTGATACATGTCTGCCTAGCCAACATGGTTGGTGAAGTGACCAGGACTTCGAAGGATCTAGAGGGTAGTATGGTAGAGAGATCGAATGGCCTGAAGTCCAGAGCCACGTGGTGAGCTTATGGGACTTCGAAAGTTTGGAACGCTGGGTGGTCTCGTGCATAGATAGTAAAGAGGCATGAAGCGTTGAAGCATCGAATTCCTCCACAGCTAATATAGGAGAGAGAGAGAGTAAGTACAGTCATGGGATCAGACGGTGGGTGGTATTCCGTCGTGGATGAGGGAAATTGGAAATAGCACGCATGAGGTGGATCCACGTGGCCCTCAACTAATTAACGCTTGAAGAACTTCAAAGAGATGTATATGTTGGTTTTGGTATCGGTTTTGAGTAGGAAGACTATGGTTGGAAAACTCTGGATGAGAAAAGTGTGGTAGAGACCCCGAATGAAGGATTTGATCACTTAAGGAGAATAAAATTTTGAAGCCCCATCCCTAGGAAAGCCACTCAGGGGTCGGGCGTGTTACAAGTATCCACATGGATGAGTTCTCCCCCCTTAGGAAGAAATGGTCCCCATTGCATCAAGTTCCTCCATTATATGGGTAAACGTCTACTGAATCTTACTCTTAGTGAGACACTTGCCTTGGTGAAGAATCTTCCCTGCTTTGACAACCCGATAGAGTTGGATTTTTTATTGGCGGGTTCCCTTCATATTGGTTTCCATGATCTGATCAATGGTTTCTTGTTTAATATAGCCGGGATTCATTTTTTTAGGGACCAAGTGTTCGACCACATCTAAAGTGTCTAAGAGAGGTGGCAAATATGGTCGAAGCAGTTCCACGTTAAATACAGGGTGCAAGCCAAGGAAAGAGGGAATTCTTAATTCAAAATCATTCTCACCCATAGCCCTCGTGATGGTGTAAGGCCCATATCAGAGTGGGTGGATCTTCCAATGGAGACATGTAAGGTACTCTTTCCATAAATCTAGTCATACCTTATCTCCCACCCAAAACTTGTGTGGTACCCAATGTTGATCATTGCAATGCTTATACTTGGCATTGAATTTTTCAAAAATATCATAAAATTGTTTTGGGATGTGTTGGATTCATTCAACAAATTTGGTGGCTCGGTCAACCTCATTCTGAGCATGGTATGACTCCTCCTATGCAGATGGAATGGGAAGAGCTACATCAATGGGGATCAATGTCTAGATCCCCAAGCACACCTTAAAAAGGTTGTTTCCAATAAAGATATGGAGGGATTTGTTGTAGCTATGTTGAACATAAGGAAGGATCTCATCCCATATGTGTGGATGTTTGGAATTATACATCCTCGGGATATGAACAATCATATTTTTTCCTACCTTTGTTTGTTCATCGGTCTATGGGTGGAAGGCAGTTGTTTTGGTCAACTTAGTGTCCATCATCGACCATAGGATGGACCAGAAAGTAATCAAGAACATATTGTCTTGATCTGAAATAATGGTCCATGGGAGCCCAAAATGAACCCAAATGTGCTCAAAGAAGATCTTACCAATGGCCTCAGATGTAATACTCTTCTTGCAGGGTGTCAAAACTGCCATCTTAGAGAATAGATCAACATCCACAAAGAAACAGTGGTTACCATGGTTGGTTGAAGGTAGATTGGCCATGTAATCCATGGAGATGGACTCCCAAGGCATAAATGGAGTAGGCATAGGGGTTTATAGCCCATGTTTATTTATGGGGGTCTAGAAATGGTGCATAAAATGTAGGATCTGATATACTTGTTAACATATTTTTGAATCTTCGGCCAATAAAATTTATTTTGCAGTAATACCACTATTTTTTCCACACCAAATTTTCCTATTTCCCAACTGTAATGAGTTTCCAGAATAATTTTTACTTTCTCACTTGAAGGAACATAGAGATGTCCCAGATGGCATAAAATTCCATCCTATAGATGTAAGTATGGAACTAGTTTTCTTACACTCAATGTATGATAGGTAGCAGCAAAGTCAGAGTCATTGTTGTATAATTGTGGCCACTCATAGGTCTCATGCCCACAGGAGTTAAGAATTTTGGTTAGCATCGCAACTAGGGATCGACTGATGCAGTTTATAATATGGTTGGTGTTTCCCTTCTTATACCTGATTTTCAAGTGGAATATTTGTAGGCACATGGACCACTTTTGATGGTGGTCATTCTATAACTTTCCTTATGTTTGCATGAATTGCAGAGGCCTATGATCAGTGTGGATGATCATTTCCTTCCCAAAATATAATGCTTCCACTATCAACATGCTTACATAATGGAGTACATCTCTTTTTCATAGGTGGGGTATCTGCAAATAGCATCAGATAGTGTTTCACTATGATAGGCCACTAAATTCCCATGTTGAGTGAGGATTTCACTGATAGCATAATTTGAAGCATCTGTCTCAATCTCAAATGGTTGTTACATGTTTGGAATAATAAGGACTGATGTTGAGCAAAGGAGGAATTTCAAATCCTTGCATTCCTTCTATTGTGATGTGGACCAAACAAAATTGGCCTTCTCTCCACCCTTGGTCACCTGGCTTAGGTCCCAAACAATATGAGATAAACCCAACATAAAATTGTGGTAGAAGTTGGTGAGGCTCAAGAAGATGTGGATCTCACTCAATGTCTTCAGGGCCAGCCAATCGTGAATGACTTGGATCTTGTCTAGATCCGCATGCACACCCTTCTCATCCACAATGTATCCCAATTATTGAATTATTTTCATGCCAAAGTAACACTTCTCCAAATTTTCATATAACTTGTGATATCGTAGGGTGCCCAAGATCTACTGAATGTGCTTCAAGTATTCCTCCTATTTTTTCCTAAAGATGAGGATGTCATCCAAATATACTACCACAAATAAATTTGTGAATGGCCACCATATATCATCCATCATCTGCATGAATGTGGCTATGGAATTAGTCAATCTGAAATACATGACCAACCACTCGAAGAGACCTTATTTAGACTTGAAGGTTGTATCCCATACATCAGTTTTCTCAATTGGCACCTAGTGGTATCCTGAATTCAGATCAATCTTACTAAAACATTTGGCACCCTTGAGTTGATCTAGAAGATCATCAATATTTGGGATTGGGTATCAGTTCTTGACTATAATATGTTTTAGAGCTCTCTAATAAATACAAAGTCACCATGTCTCATCCTTCTTTTGTACTAGAACAATTGGGTTCCCACAAGGTGTGGAGATTGGTATAATGTGGCCCTTCATAATTAGATCTTGTATCTAGTGTTTGATTTCTTCATTCTCCATAATAAAGTGCCTATATACAAGTTCATTAGGAAGAGGAGCATTAGGTGTCAAATCAATTGAGTGTTTTACCTAACAGTGTAAAGGAACCCCAGTAGGTGAAGAAAATATGTATTTTTCTTCTTACACTATCTTATCCACATGCTTATGTTGTGTAGAGAGACCTCATGTACAGATTTTGGTAGTTGCAATGATCTTACATTCACATTTCGACCAAACCATAAAGAGGAAAAATATTATGGTTTGAGAGACCACCTTTTTTCACTGCTTCATGGAGATAAAAGAGACCGCAATAGTTGGGAATACCTCTGGTATCTTCTAGATTCGGCCTCTCAAAGTAATAATGACACAAACAGACCTAGATTCATAAACACCATGACACTTCCACATATATGGTTGTCCTAAAATAACATCACAAAATTAAAGTCGGGAAACATTACACATTACGTCTTATTTGAAGAGATTCATGTTGTAGTGCAGGAGGAATTGTTGGCTGGCACAAACGTATCGTCCCTAGTTGATCCAATCGATGGTGTATGGTTGAGGGTGCAACATCGTTTTCAAATCCAAAGTATTGATGATACTGAGAGGGGGGTGAATCAGTATCAAGTAAAATTTAAAAACTTTTTCAACTTATACTTAAACCATTCAATTATATCTAATGAGAAATGAACAATAGTATAAGAGTTACACCATGCACAATATATGAGAAATAATCAATAGTTATTGTTCAAGGGAAGTAATGAATTCCAAAGGCAGCTACAACTTCCAAATATAAAGGGAGGGATAAACCTCCAAAAGGAAGATACAACCATACAATATCAAGAGAGGGTTTACCTCTCCATCCTTTTGTTGATATTATGGTAGCTTTGGGAGGTATGAACCTCTATTGTGACCTATGACGAGATTAGAATATTCTGGAAGAAAGAAAAGAAGTAAAGGAAACCCTAGACAAGATGTCGGATGCAGAAATATAATTAATGTGAATTAATTAGTACCCAGAAGGAGAAGTCAGCCCCAGTAATTCTGCCAGACCACTATAAATACAGGGCACCAGTTCTCATTATTTACACTTCTTAGAATTGCAGAGAGTAGTTTCTGCGCACTGCAGTTAGCAGTTTTGTGCACAAGTTTTTGGGGAAGGTGTTGCACCAGTTTCTGGGTGGGACTATATGATCATCTTGGTTTCTATTCTTGCTTGGTTCATTAGCCTTGCTTGGATATTTATTTCTACCAGTATTCCTCTCTGTCAAGGTCAAGGTGCTCGGAGGGTGGCTTTGGCCTATGGTTGGGTGACAAGGGTATTGTCAATGGTAAAATGAGCACAATATTTCTTATTCTAATAGGTTATCAGCCCACACCTCCTTCATTCAGTCTAAACACTGGAAGGAAGCACATCTGCTAGGGTATTGAGCTCATTGAGGAATTGTCGCTAGGGTTACTAGCAGGAGCAGCTTCCAAAGACACTGTCGCTAGGGTTACTAGCAGAAGCAGTTGCAGAAATCTTAACCTCAAATCTGACACCTTGTGATGGAGCATCTCGCTCAAAAAGAAGATATTCATATGAGCCCTAACTCAATGCACCTTTTGGCTCTCTCAGAAGGAAGAAATGATGAAGTTGAAGTTTTGGATCAAGGCATGACTAGTTACCAGTCAACCGAAGACATGTGTGAAACAATCAGTCTTTTACACTACTCAGCACTTACCGGAACGATTGAAGACGACATGTGGATAATTGATAGTGAATATTCTAGGCACATGATGGGAGATCAAGCCAGACTCTCAAATCTAAATGAGAAGAAGACCTCGTACAAGGTAGAGCTTGGAGACAAAACCACTTACCTCGTGGAAGGATTTGGACAAGCCGCCGTCAAAATGAAAACAGGTAATTATGTTCACTTAAGCAATGTTTTATATGTAACTGGTTTAGAAAAGAATCTTGTATCAATATCTTTCCTAGAAGACAAGGGAAACATAATAGATTTTGTGGGTGGAAAAGTGTTATCATGGCATAAATACTCCAGCATAGAGAATGCTAGGGTTATCGAAAGTCGTGAAGGAAATTTGTACAGACTACTAGAACAAAATGAAGAAGCTCTTGTACATGACGAAGTCAACCCTAATGAACTTTTGCATAGAAGGTACGCTCATATTAATTATCAAGCATTACCCTTTCTCAAAAGAATAGTTGAAGGAATACCAGAGTTGCAGTCTACACATGAAGGAATCTGCAAAGGATGTGGCCTTGGGAAGAATATCAAGAAACCATTCCCAAGAAGCAATAACAGATCTAAGGAGATTCTAGATCTAATACACTCAGATGTTTGTGGTCCGATGCCAGTAAAATCTCTAGGAGGATCTTCTTACTATGTAATCTTCATAGATGACTATTCAAGAAATACTTGACTATACCTATTGAAGACAAAAGATGAAGTATTTAGCAAGTTTCAAGAATTCAAAGCAGAGATAGAAAACCTCACGAACAAGAAGATCAAGACATTAAGAACAAATAATGGAGGAGAATACACCTCAAAGGAATTTTTTGCATTCTGCAAATCGGCAGGGATTAGGAGGGAGCTAATTGTTCCTCATAATCCTCAAAAAAATGGTGTAGCAAAAAGAAAGAACGGATCTATTGAATAAACCGTAAAAGCCTTACTGACTGATCAAGGTCTGTCCATGTTCTTATGGGGAGAAGTAGCAATGACAACAATATATGTGCAGAACAGAAGTCCTCGTTGTATATTGAAGAACATGACACCAAAAGAAGCTTTCTCAGGTAAGAAACCTAATGTGGAAAATCTAAGAATATTTGGATGTCCTATTTACTCCCACATTCCCAAGGACAAGAGGAATAAATTAGAACCTTCAGGAAAGAAATGGATATTCGTGGGATATAGTGATTCATCCAAGGCTTACAGAATATATATTCCAGAACAACACAAGATCGAGGTCAAGAGAGACGTAACATTCAATGAAAGGATGGCCTTCAGAAAATCCATCGAAGAAAATATAGAAGAAGAAGAGATTGAAGAACTTAACAAAGAAAGCACAAAAAACATAAATGACGAAAAGGAACTACCTGATCATCCTATGGAACCATGTGAAAACATTGATTTAGATATCATACCTAAGACTAAGAAAAGACCAGCTTGGCTTGAAGCTACCTTACAAGACGCAGAAAGACTCAAGGTTCCAGAAGGAACATTCAGAAAGAGTAAAAGACCTAAAATATTCTCAAGTTATGCAGCATACATGACAAAGCTTCTAGATGAAGAACCTACCACATTTGAAGAAGCAGTTCAAAAGCAACAATGGAAAGAAGCTATGATGGAAGAGCATCAATCCATTATAAAAAATGAGGTATGGGAAATCATACTAAGACCTAAAGAAAAATCGGTGGTAACTTCAAAATGGGTGTACAAGATCAAACATGAAGCAGACAGAAGCGTGGATAAATACAAGGCAAGATTTGTAGCTAGAGGGTTCTCCCAGAAGGAGGGAGAAGATTGTGATGAAATGTTTCCTCCAGTGGCTAGATATACTTCCATCAGAGCTATCATATCTCTTGTCACTTCCATGGGATGGAACTTACATCAGATGGATGTAAACACAGCTTTCCTCAATGGAGCTATTGAAGAAGAAGTATATATTGAAAAACCTCAAGGGTTTGAGGTACATTCCAAAGACACTCACATTTGCAGATTGAAGAAAGCTCTATATGGACTCAAGCAAGCTCTAAGGGCTTGGTATGCTAGAATGGAAAACTATCTAACAAGACTTGGTTTCTCCAAGAGTCATGCAGATCCAAACCTTTATAAAGAGTCTCTCATTATCCATTGCAAGAAGGAATTAGCTTCTGAATTTGATATGAAAGATCTAGGTCTCATGCATTATTACTTAGGACTAGAGGTATGGAAAAAGCATGGTGAAGTATTCCTTGGACAAGGAAAGTATGCAATAAAGATCCTTCAGAAATTTTGGAATGATGGATTGTAAGTCCATGGACACTCCTATGAATGCAGATATAAGAAAAGTGAAAGTTTCAGATTCTGATCCAGTACATCCATCTCTATAGCGACAACTAATTGGCTCATTGATGTATTTGGTAAATACTCGACCAGACATCTGCTTTGTCGTAAATGCACTAAGCCAGTTCCAGGTGGAACCAAGACATGAGCATTGGATAGCTGCAAAGCATGTATTAAGATATATTCATGGAACAATAAACTATGGTTTGAGATATATCGCATCCAGCAATATACAGCTTCATGGATTCACAGACTCAGATTGGGCAGGAAGTGCAGAAGATAGAAAGAGCACTCCAGGTATGTGTTTTAGCTTGGGCTCCACTATGATATCTTGGGGCAGAAGGAAACAAAATTTTGTCACACTCAGCACAGCAGAAGCAGAGTATATGGCATCATGTGAAGCATCCACTAAAGCAATATGGTTAAGGAAGTTAATCTCCGATTTATTTGATCAGATTCCAGAATCGACCATAATATATTGTGATAATCAGAGTTGTATAAGATTATCAAAACAACTCGTGTTTCATGAAAGGTCGAAACACATTGAGATCAAATACTACTTTATTCGAGATAAAGTCCAAGAAGGAGAGGTAAAACTCGAGTATATCCCCACTAACGAGCTGACAGCAGACATTCTAAAAAAACCTCTATCCAGAATAAAGTTTGCATATTTCCGAGAGAAGATGGGGATCGTGGAAATAACTCCCTTACCCGAAAGGGAAGTCTCTCCAGGTTAGGAGGGAGCACTAAAATATTATTGAAAATTTTATCTTTGTGATTGAAAAATAGTCCAGATTGGACAGATTCTTTCCTGTTCGGAAAGTGGATTGAGATTTCTGACGGACAACAATTTCTCATTGTGGTTAACATGGGAAATGGTCCAGATTGATGATGTATCATAGACAGTGATTTCCCATAGTGGTTAACATGGGGAGTGGTCTAGGGAAGTCTCTCTTCTTGAGGGTTACTCAAGAAGACTGGCCCGCCTCACTGGATAGTGATTTCTCATTGTGGTTAACGTGAGGAATGGTCTGTTTTGGAGGTTGATGCAAGACAGTCTTTTTCTCTTATGGTTAATAGAGGAAATGGTATGGACGGTCATTCCTTAGGGTTTATACATTCTCTCCAGGGTGCACTTTGATTAGTGTAGGAGGAATGGCCTAGGGTGGGGAATGGTCCAGGCTCAGCAATCAAGGACAGGCATTCCTTAGGGTTTATACATTCTCTCCAGGGTGCACTTTGATTAGTGTAGGAAGAATGGCCCAGGGTGGGGAGTGGTCCAGGCTCAGAAGACAGGACAGTTATTCTTCCTTGTTTGAGAAGAATAGCCCAGATATCTCATTGTTCTACTCTAAGGGAAGATATTCTTTCATATCTCACAGACATGAGTGAAAGATTGGCCCAGATGATTCAGTTTATTTTAACAATATTTTTTTGTGTAGGTTGGCATCAGATGATTTTTATGGAGACTGCTTGTCTCCAGACAGTAGAGATATACTACTGTGGTGGATTTGTTCCACTGTTTGTGACTATGTGTCACAGTTTGAGTAGTTGCGTACTACCACGGATAAACACAGGTGTGTTCTATCAATTGATATTGTACCAATTGTGATAGGAGATTATCCAGTTGGATAATAATGATGGTGCTTGTGATACTACCAGTTGAATGGTCTGTTTGTGCTCAAGACCATACCTCCCTAGCTAGGAGGGAGTATTGATATTATGGTAGCTTTGGGAGGTATGAACCTCTATTGTGACCTATGACGAGATTAGAATATTCTGGAAGGAAGCAGAGAAGTAAAGGAAACCCTAGACGAGATGTCGACTGCAGAAATATAATTAATGTGAATTAATTAGTACCCAGAAGGAGAAGTCGGCCCCAGTAAGTCTTCCAAACCACTATAAATACAGGACGTCAGTTCTCATTATTTACACTTCTCAGAATTGCAAAGAGCAGTTTCTACGCACTGTAATTGGCAGTTTTGTGCGCAAGTTTCTGGGGAAGGTGTTGCACCAGTTTCTGGGTGGGACTATCAGATCAACTTGGTTTCTATTCTTGCTTGGTTCATTATCCTTGCTTGTCTATTGATTGCTACTAGTATTCTTCTCTATCAAGGTGAAGGTGCTCGAAGGGTGGCTTCGGCCTATGGTTGGGTGACAAGGGTATTGTCAATGGTAAAATGAGCACAATCTTTCATATTCTAACACCTTTCCCCTTCCTTCCACCCAAGAATATATGAGAGATAATAAAACTTTACTTTAAATTATCACCATCAACCAACCATCACATAGAACCTGCTAATGCTTCTTGAGACTTATTCAACTTCTGCAATTATTCAATTCTTGGAATACTTTGATCATGTAGATAATATTACTCAATGTATTCTCTGAAACTCCTCCAATTTTCACTCGTTGAATCCTCCCAAAAAAGGAGTTATAGATAAAATGGTAGACCTTATTCAATTCTTGTTTATTCAAGAGAGTGAACTTGTACAACATGCCCCATGCTCAATTTTTAACATTATATTCTAAATTTTTTACACGGGAAACTACATCTCGTACTCGTTCCAATGAAATTGGCCTCACTTTAGTTGGATTCTCTATGAAGACGTTATGATTGTTTTACCCAGAAAACCTTTTTATGACTAGCTTCAGGACTAGTCAAAAGCCCTATCTTCCACAGCGTGTATCTCCAAAATTATAGTGAATAAAGAGCTGAAATTTTTACCAAAGGTACCTATATTTGTCTTCTCAATGCCATACCAATTTCACCATATAAATTGTTCTATAAAAAAAAAATTATAGCGAAAATGGTAAGATTCCCTGTAAATAACATACCTTAGAACACATCACCAAAAGACTTCATCCTCCCTTGAAATCCGGCATTCTTTACTTCAGATTTCCTCTGAAATTCGACTTATATCTCTTTGTTCATTACCAAACTTGTGTGTGTTAAAATTAATTTTTAATGAGATGTATTTATACCCTTTATTTCACTTCCTTTTATCAGGGTCGGCCTGACACTTTCTTATTTTGTAATTATTTTCTTTAATTATATTTAGGGCCGACATGTACTTCCTTCTTCAATTAACTTTGTCATATTCAAAAATTAATTTATCATCAACCATGAGGATCCACGTGATGTGCCACCTACCACCAAAAACAATATGATGTATATTATCTATCCATGGGTTTTGTATCTACATGTGCATTTTCCTTCATGTCCAAATACCTTCATCAATATTGTGGTCCAAAACCAATAAATAGGGTTGACATCAATAACAACAAACAATCTTCCAACAATATCCCCCTTTTTCATTGATGGAAACACTCATGCTCCCCCTGTCATCATGATCCCAATTTTTCTCCCCCTTTGACATCAATGGCAAAGGGTGGGGTTGCTCCCCCTGAGTTCAATGGCATAAGGTGACCTTCTTCTTTGGGGTTGCTCCCCTTGAACATGTGGCACTCAATAATACTTCATCCTTATTTTTTGTCTTTGGGACTTTTTCTTCCTTTGAATCCTTTTGTGTGGATTTTGTCTTCTATCTCTTCTTCATTTCTAGGATGTATATGTTGTCTGGTCTTCTTGTTGCAGTTGCAACCAATCTTCCTGGGTTATTTTCTCTGATTTTACATTTTTAGGAGTCAAACATAAGAGTGTATCCATGATCACATATTGTGTTGACACTAAGGAGATTATGCTTAGGATCTTCAACCAATAGGACTTTTCCCGCTTTTACATTTTCACTTCCAATCTTTACAATTCCTTTTCCAAGTATCTTGGTAGATGAGTCATCTCTAAATGCAACATTTCCACCCTTTTTCTTAAAACTGACAATTTTTCTTTGATCTCTGGTCATATGAGATGAGAACCCACTGTCTATGAACCATTCATCTTCTTCTTTGTATTCTTTAGCGACCAATGTTATTCGGCAATTTTCATTGTGTGGAATTTATTTCCTTTTCCATGTTGTAGTTGGTATAGGGACATTTGGCCTACGATTATCTTCCTTCATCTCTCTGCAATCTCATGCTTTGTGACCAATATCATTGCACTTGTAACATACAATATTTTGATCCATTAATGGGTCAAATGGATTATAATTTTTGTTGGCAGGTCTACGAACAATTCCATATCTATTATTTTCACCATTCATGTAGCTTGTGTAGTTATTCCTTTCATTGATTCTACAATTGATTCCCTTGTGTCCAAACTTTCCACAAGTATAACAATGCCCAAGAAAGAAATTTTGATACCTAGGAGTAAGTGATATTCTTTGTGGTGTAGTCTATCTGGGTTCACTATTTATTCTTCTATAGTTTCCTTCATAATGATTGCTTGCATACCTAATGGGAGAGGATCTTCTTGATGTCTCATTCCTTCTGAATTCTAGTCTTCTATCTTATTGTTCAACTTTCTCTGGAGTGTTGGTTTCATCCGTTTCATGTTCCTTCTCTTGTTTTGTTGTCTCCAAATTGTCATTGTATCCTAGTCATGTCTTGTCGTTTGGAGATCTTTTACTGCTAAGGATCTCATCTAATTTTTCAGTGTTTTTTTCGAACTAACTTCAACTTTTCTATTGTCAATAGTAGCTCCCCTTTTATGTGATCCAATTATGCTTTCAATTTTTTATAATCTTCTAATTGTTCCTTCAAGCTACCAATGGTCTTTTCAAGGCTTAAATTCTCTTCTTCACAACTACTCAATTCACCTTTTAGTATTATGTTTGTATTTCTAAGCTTGTTATTTTTAGTTTCAAAATGCTTCAACTTTTCAAGATTCTCATCTTCGTGTTCACTCTCTACATTTTCTTTGTATCCCCAAAAGGAATAAAGCTTGGTTTCTTCATTTGAGTCTTCTTTATAAATGATTTATTCTTCTTTATAACTCTTGTGATCATCATTCTGGGTTTCTTGGGTTATGAAGAGGACTTCTCCTCCATCATTATCTTCTTCATCACTCTCATCTGAGGAGATGTCATCATCCTTGGAGTAGAAGCTCTTTTTTATTGTTGATACTTCTCTTTTTATAATAACAGTTTTCAACAATATGTCCTATTCTACCACAATTATAGCATTTGAGAGGAGACTTACCTTTCTATCTTCTAGTTCCCTTCTGGAACCTTCTTACGAAAATTGATATTTCTTCATCAAGGTCGTTATCCTTGTCTTTTGTCTTCTTTATGGCTTTAAAGGTTGCTTCATTGTTTAGCTGGTCACTTTTTGTACTTGTTCTCATTGCATATTCTATAAGAGACACATGTAATTCATCCATTGTCATTTTGGTCAAGTCTCTAGTTTCTTCAATGGCGGAGACCTTAGCATCATACTTAAAGAGAAGTGATATCAACACTTTTTGTAAAACCAAGGATTCATTGAGATCTTCACCTAATCCTCTGATAGAATTAACAACTTCATCAACTCTAAGAAAATAGGTTGCAATATATCCTTTTCATCCATCTTCAAATTTTCAAATTCTGCTCTATGTCGTTGAAGCTTGACCTGCTTAACTTTTGGATCACCTTCATAGATACTCTTGAGTTTGTCCCATGCCTCTTTAGCAGTGCTACATCCCATCACCTTGCTAGAAATGGTTGGTTCCAATGCTCCTAGAATAACAGGCCTAGATTTTGAATTACAACTCATAAGCTTCTTCTCATTTGGATTAGTTGGAGCATTATTTTGGATTACATAGCCATTTACAATTGAGTACCAAATGTCTAATCCCAAAGTTGTTAGGTAATTTTTCACTCTATCACTCTAGTATGCATAATTGCTTCCATCAAATCGTTGAATCCCATTTGAAATGTGCTCATGGTCATCCATCTCTGCTCAAGATTTTCCTTCCAGTGGTTAAACTATTCTGAAGGCAACCTTCTCTCATACCAATTATTGATACTGAGAGGGGGGTGAATCAGTATCAAGTACAATTTTTAAAAAAACATCAAATTATACTTAAACCAGTAAATTATATCTAGTGAGCAATGAACAATTTTATAAGAGTTACACCAATACACCACAATACACCATGCAAAATATATGAGAAATAATCAATAGTTATTGTTCAATGGAAGTAATGACTTCCAAAGGTAGCTACAGCTTCCAAATATAAAGGGAGGGATAAACCTCCAAAAGGAAGATACAATCATCCAATATCAATAGAGGGTTGACCTCTCCATCCTTTCCCCTTCCTTCCACCCAAGAATACATGAGAGATAATAAAACTTTACTTTAAATTATCACCATCAACCAACCATCACATAGAGCCTGATAATGCTTCATAATACTTCTTCAACTTCTGCAATTCTTCAATTATTGGAATACTCTGATCCTGTAGATAATATTACTCAATGTATTCTCTGAAACTCCTCCAATTTTCACTCCTTGAATCCTTCCAGAAAAGGAGTTATAGAGAAAATGGTAGACCTTATTCAATTCTAGTTTATTCAGGAGAGAGAACTTGTACAACATGCCCCATGCTCAATTTTTGTCATATTTTGAAATGTTTACACACGAACCTACAGTCTGTAATCATTCCAATGAAATTTTTCTCACTTCACTTGGATTGTCTATGAAGACGTTATGACTATTTTACCGGAAACACCTATTTATGACTAGCTTCAGGACCAGTCAAAAACCATATCGTCCACAGCTTGTATCTCCAAAATTATAGTGAATAAAGAGATGAAATTTGTACCACGGGTACCTAGATATGTCTTCTCAATACCATACCAATTTCACCATCTGAATCATTCTAGAAAACAAGTTATAGCAAAAATGGTAAGATGACCTGTAAATAACATATCTTAGAACACAACACCAAAAGACCTTATCCTCCCATGAAATCTAGCCTTATTTACTTCAAATTTCCTCTAAAATTCAACTTATATCTCTTTATTCATTAAAAAACTTGTGTGTGTTAAAAAATGAATGTTTAATGAGATGTATTTATACCCTTTATGTCACTTCCTTTTAACATTAGGTCTGACCTAACACTTTTTTATTTTGTAATTCTTTTCTTTAATTATCTTCCGGGCCAACCCATACTTCCTTCTTCAATTCACGTTGTCATCTTCAAAAATTAATTTCTCATCAACCTTGAGGTTCCACGTGACATTCCACCTACCAATTGAAACAACATGATGTATATTATCCATCCATGGGTGTTGTATCTGCATGTGCATTGTCCTTCATGTCCAAATACCTTCATCAATCTTGCAGTCCAAAACCAATGAATAGGGTTGACATCAATGACAACAACCAATCTTCCAACACTCGTTACCCTTATTTGCTTGTGTCTTCGACTAGTTTCCCTAGGGCTAGCCATCCTTTCTCTGTCTTTTTTTTTGGAAGTTAGGGCCACCTTTACCATGCTTCTGCTACGATATGTTTTCAGAATTGAAAACCCCACTATTCTTTTGCTTGAGATTTTTCTTGATCTTAATGACATATCAGTAAGAAACTCCTAGTGAGGATATGTCCAAGAAATACATATCTATTTGGATGTACCTATGTATTCCACTGTGGTACTTCAGAAACAGGTGTCACTCAGATTTTTTAATACCTAGATTTGTGTGCAAGATATGGAAGATTTTGGTGTACTTTGACACCTTTTGGTCTCTCTCCTAATGCATATTTATCCATCTCATGTATTGTTCATGATAGTTTCCAACATGTTATTATTTCTCCTCGAGGGCATCCACAAAATCCATCCAAGTGGGTTCAGAACCAAAAATTACAAACTTATCTCTGACATGTTTTTCACAGTAATTTTCCCACCAATCTTTGACATGGGAAATGGATTTAAGGAGCACGAAGGTGATTGTTTCACTATTGGAAAAAATTTAATAGAGACACAACCCTCTAGCGGACTTAACCATTTTTTCAAAGCATCGATGTCTATCTATCCTTCAAATAAAAGAATATCAAAGTTAACTTGTACCTTCAAGGCCGTCGCACCTCCAAAGTGACTGATGATTAGAGGTGACTCTGCTTTTGTGGGAAGTCATTGAAGGATTTGGAAAAAATTATACATCATCTCATTCATGTATTGTACAAGGGATTCCTTGAGAAATAGTTAGATAGGATCTCTTGCTATATCATCTCTCTTTTCTTCTACCATGGGAGGCTACTTGGGTCAGTGGGAGTGTTCTTCCCCAAGCTCAACTAGTTCAAGACCCAACTCCTGATAGCTTGACCCCATCAAGGACATGCATAGAGAAACAAAAAGGAGAAGACTGCTCTAATACCACTGATTTGGATTGTGTTGAGAAACAAAAGAAGGTAGAGATATAACAAGGAAACACAGAGAGATATTGCAAGAAACATAGTAATATAGTTCAACTCATATTTTATTAATGAATGGATTATAACATACTATAAAATGCAAATCATACAAACTATCTAGAATGGTGGTAGCTTATCCCTGAAGAAAGATATGTGTAGACTACTCTCAATCATAAGAAGTTGATTAAAAAGAGGTCGAAAAGGTATTTTAAAATAAAATTATCAATGAGAAACCCTAACCCCAAAAAATGAAATGCCAAAAGGTTTGTGGGCCTCGATGTGATTAATTGATACATCAACTTCTCAAGGCAAAATTTTTGCATACAATATCTGTTTGGGGTGATAGGTAGCCCATGAGAAAGGTCTATATGAGAAGTACACATTTAGAATGACCCATAATTTTCCTTAGGACACATTCTGGTTGCTATCATGCCAAAAAACGTCGTTTAGGGCCTCAAAATGGCCCCAGAAGTTTGGGACCCAAAACAATTCTAAGATGTGGAACCATTCTTAATTAGTGGAATAGGTGTGTGGCCACTAGTATCCACCTAGATCATAGTGCACAATATCTCTAACATTTTTGTGAACCACGGATTGACATTTAAATTATTGATCTCAGGAGTGAAGCATTTTTGTTGCCATTCTAGGGCATGTTAGGTACCCTGAATTTTAAATAACTCATGCCAAAATTTGTTGGTGAATGTGGGATGTTGATCCAATAAAATGGAAGTAGGCATGCCATGTAACTTAAAAATCTGATCCATGGAGACTTGGGCCACTAAGAAAGGTATAAATGGGTGTGAAAAATCACAAAAATCAGCATATTTGGAAAGTTAGTCAACTACCACCATGATGATTGATTTGCTACTAGATTTTGGAAGACCCACTATGAGATCCATAGAGATATCAATATAAAAATTTGTTGGGATAAATAGTGGTTGTAATTCCCCAAGTGTCTTCACTACTTCACCCTTGTTTCTTTAACATGTTTCACGGGCCACTACAAAATCCTGGATGTTTGTTTTCATGCCTTCCAAAAAGGAGCACTTAACTTGTTCATAGTTTTTATGAAAACCATAGCAACCCATTGTAGGTGATGAATGCAACTTTTCTAAGACATGTTGCTTTAAGGAATCATTTGTTTCCAAAAAAATGCATCCTTTATACTTCAAGGTATCTTACTACCATGTATAACCCTTAGGAGGGTTGGGATATTCCTAAATCTTTTGTATGACTTAAACCACAATGTCATTTTCCAACCATTCTTAGCGGGCTTCTTCTAACCATTCAATAACAAGTAAGGATAAGGAAAATAAGTATCATTACTCGTAATTCCTTGATAAATCATAATCCACCATATTTTATTTACCTTTATTATATGTTATCTCATAATCATACCCAAGAATCTTAGTGACCCACTTATGCTTCTCTGGTGACAATAATATTTGTTCAAGAAAACACTTTAGACTATGATGTTCGATCTTGATCTGGAAATTCCTCCTAGTGAGATATGGTGCCAAGTCTCAGCTACATGAAGGATGGCCACCATCTCTTTCTAAAAGGTGCATTTTTCTAAATTTCAATCACACAACTTCTTACTGGTAAATGCTAAGGGACACCCTTCTTGCATTAAGACTACACTAAGCCCTTTGTCAAAGGCATCACATTCCAGGACAAAGGTCTTAGAGAAATGTATCACTGCAAGGATTGCAGTAGAGTACATGGCATCCTTTAAGGCTAAGAAGGCCTACTCAACAACCTCGCTCCTTACAAAGGAATTTATTTTTAGACAAATTGGTAAGGGAGCAACATTTTTTCCATATTTTGTCACAAACTTCATACAATATCCCATAAGTCCTAAGAACTCACAGAATATATTTAATTTCTTGGGGTGGCATCAATCTTACATAGCCACAACTTTCTTGGGATGTACTCGCGTCTAATATTGACTGATGTGACCTAATTATTCAACTTATGGAGACACAAAAGCACATTTAGAATGCTTAAGKAACATTTAGTGGTCCCACAAGAGTTGCAAGGATTTATCAACATTCTCAATATGGGACTCCCACATTTTGTTGTATATTAATATATCATCAAAGAATACAAGAACAAAATTACATAGGATGGGTCAAAAAATCTTGTTCATGAAGCTCTAWAAGGTGGATGGATCATTGCAACACTAAAAACTCATAATGACCTTCAGGTGTGTAAAAATCTATCTTCGGGATTTCCACCTTCTTAATATGGATTTGGTGGTATCTTGAACGAAGGTCTAGTTTAGTGAAGAACTTGGMTCCATGAAGCTCATCCAAGAGATCATCAATAACTAGAATGGGAAATTTTTCCTTGATGGTCAACTTATTGAGAGCTCAAAAATTAGGACACATGCACTAATTGTCGTCTTTCTTTAATACCATGACCACCGGTGAGGAATATGGGTTGGTACTAAGATGTATTGCTCCAGCCTCTAATAGTTTTTGTATGATATTTTCTATTTCATTATTTTATGCAGAAGGATGCTATAAGGATGAACATTGGGTAGTGACTACCTAGAACTAAGGGGCTTACATGGTCATGTTCACCATGTGAAGTTGGTAAGTTGTAATGTGTTTCAAATACTTATTGATGTTTAGTCAAGACTAGTTGAAAATAAAAGTGAATCTCCTATGGAGGGGTATCCACTACTTATATGGCATGGAATTTTCCTATAATGGAAGATTTTTCACTCTTTAATAACTTCTCCATACGAAGAGAGTTAATAATTTTAGGTAAACCAGTTGTAAGCCCTTTGAGGGTGTCTTTCTACCCATCCTTAGTGAATCTCATATATAATAACTTGGAATCCATGGTGAATGGTCCCAAAGTGCGTAACCATTCCACACCAACAATTGTATCACAACCACCCATTTCAATAGAAAACATGTGATATTTGAAATGATATTGTCCTATTTGAAGTTTCACAATTTCACCTCTGCCTCCACATTTCATCATTTTTCCATTGGCTATCATAATTTGAGAACTAGGTATGTCATGGACGCAATGATAGCTTTCTTCAGCCACTCTCCAATASATAAAATTGTGGGTGATTCCATTAGCTATCATAATTTGATAATTAGGTATGTCATGGACACAACAATAGCTTTATTCAACCAATTTCCAATAGATAAAATTGTGGGTGATACCATTCTCAATCAAAACAATCACCTTGTGAGATGTAACCAATCAAATTCAAAGTTTGGGGTGTAGAAATGATAGATAAGGCATGGAGAGAAATTTGGGGCTCCTCACATGGAGCTTGTAATGTTAGGTATTCTTGGGGATGAGGGGTTTCTTCTTCATATTCCAGGCTAGTAGCACCTTCAATGGGGATATCCTTCGAGTGGTATAAGGGGGAGACATCTATTTGAAATCATTTATGTTATTTATATTTTCACCCTTTGAAATACCTCTCATAATGATTATAATAGAGTTTGAGGAATTTCCATCCTACCATCTCTTTCAAGGAAAAATTTTGGATACATAAGGGCTAAGTGGTGGAGGGTTTGGGGGTGGTTTTCAAGAGAGGAAGAAGGTGAGGAGTGGATGGGTGTCTTTTGTTTTGGGAATTTATCACCATTTCAACTTATTTATCTCTCTCATGGGCCTCCAAACAAGTAGTTGGGTACTACATCATGACTTGTGCTTGAATTTCCTCCTCAAGACCACTGATGAAACATTCTTTTAAAAAATAATTACACATGCCTTATATGAAGATTTCCAATTGATAAAAGGCTACTATAAAGTCTATAACTATGCCTATTTGGCATAACTTCATCAGTCATCCCAAACAGTGAGTGTCGCATTTAAAACAGGCATAAGGGATCTTCACATACTAGCTCTAAGAAATATAACTTCCAAAAGTTTTCTTATACCATTGCCACCATTGTTAATTATCTGAATTAAAATATAAGACACTCGCGTTGAGTTTCATTAGGTCATCAATAATTCCATGGAGAAAAAAATAGTGTTCCATTTGGATAACCCAACATGTTGCATCAAAACCATCAAACTTGTTCATGTTGACATTTGGGAAGCAGTGCCATGAATTGTGATCATCACAGGGTGGGTGATGAATATGGTTATTTGAAAGGGTGTGTTAGGATGTGTCTCTTAATTTTTTGAAGATTCCCCAATGAGTGGATCCATGTGGTGTTTTGGCCCCTTGTCCTTTTTGGATGCCACTAGCGAACCTAGCCATTCTTTGAGAGTAACACTATGTTGGGCCATTTGTTAGGTCATTTGTTAGGTAATTTTCCAAATAATATTGGAGGTAAGTTCAATACCCTATTGACCAATACTTTCTTCAAGCTTAGAAAGAAATTTTGAAATCTTTTGATACTTATTTTATAGGTCCTAGTTGTTTTCCATGTTCTGAATATGGGTCATGGGACCACTTAAGACCCCATGGAAGTGTTATCCCTAACTTATCTCAATATAACCAAGGGCTTGAGGAGAGGCTTTTAAGAGGTATCACCAACAACTATATTGTGGGTCCACACAAAAGGGTTACTCAATAGGTATACCCATGTGATTAGAATAACTAAAGGAATCTTTTGAGATAGGTCTCCCACAATTATGTCAGTAGTACCTAGAATTTATTTTTGGTTATGTTGGTGGGAATATTACTCCCACTTGAGTATTACTGTGATGATATAATTCCCAAATTATTTATATACTAAAATATGTAGGAATCTATCTAATAGAATATATAATCTTGATTTTTGAAGGTCCTAAGGACAAGGGAATGCCAAGTGCTATAATTCTCTAATATTCTAAAGTATTTCCAACAATAGTAATCAACCAAATATTGTGTTGGAAAATTGGTTTAGACAGTTGGTTTCCATTGATGTCAACCTTTGGATAGTGATGTTGGAGATTGATTACAACCCTTAGATATTGATGTCAACCTTTAGAGAAGTTCGGTATCTAAGTCTGGTAGAACAAAGGTATGGGTATACGGACCCAAGTTTTTTTTAGTTATAAAGAAATGAAGATCAGTGAATATGAAGGTAAGACTATCATGGATGGATAGTACACGTCATACCATTTATGGTGATATGTTGTACGTCACATAGTTTCTCACGATTAGGGAGATATGACCTTGAGAATTTGGAGAACCCATTAGAGTAATCTAGAAGCTCCTATAAGGTCAACAAGAAGTCAAAGCTTCTAGAAACTCATAAAGAAGATTCCCTAGTCAAAGTGGTTGTACAAGAAATAAATTAAATAATAAAGTGGTTGCAACAAGAAGTTAGTTAAGAGAAAAGAAGTTATGATTTGACTAATTAAGGAATTGTTAGTTGCAACAAGATAGTGGTTGAAAAGAGAAATTATTTAAATAATAAAGTGGTCAAAGTGGTTGCAAAGATAAATTATTTAAATAATAAAGTGTTTGAAACAAGAAAGTAGTTAAGGGTAAAGAAGTTATGATTTGACTAATTAAGGAATTGTTAGTTGCAACAAGAAAGTGGTTATCCCTAAAAAGTGGAGAAAGGGGTAAAACAATTACAAGAAAACTTCTAGAGGAAGGCACTTGGAAAAGTATAAATAAGAGAGCAAGGGACTCCAATTAGCATCTACCTACTTATTGAACATTATTGAATATCTATTATGTGAAAGGTTATCTGCAGGTATACATTGACAAATCTGAGAAAGTGTAGTTCTGACACAGTGAAGGTCTGGAGGAGAGAAAGTTTCGGAGTTGTAGAAAGTGAAATTTTTCCATGGTTTTTGAGGTTATCCATGAGTTGCAGTGCAATTAGAGCATGGAAATATGCGGACCATAGTGGAGGAAAGTGCAGATACCCACAAGTTGTAAAAAGGGAAAGAGTGGATCTATAGAAAGGGAAAAGAGGAAGATGTGTATTCCATGTTGCAGGATCTGAGGAGAGACTATAGGTGTGTTTGTAAGAGATCAGATACATCATGGATACTATAGAGATAAAGGTATGTGCATGGCTATGTTTTGAAGTTGTATATTAGTGGTGTTGTGGAGCATGCTTGAGGAATAATTTTGTGAGGTTTTATTTATGCTCTCTTGGATGTATGGTATCTGTTCTAGAGTATGATTTGAGGTAGATATGTTGAGGCATATTGATGGTGCATTTAACTTGTCCTTATTGGCATATCTTATGGTGCATTGTGAGAGGAATTTGTTAGTGGTATTGGTATATGATTGGCTTATGAGTGGTACATGTTTAAGGCTATAAATCAGTAAGGTTTTGGCACATGGTTTGATGAAAGGGTTTATGGTATTCAGTTTATCAATAGTGTGATGTACTACTAGAAGCCCTTTTTTTGGTTATCTTGGAGTATGTATTTGGTGCATGGTTGATTCACTTGTTGTGGTATAGGTTGGTACTTTGTTGTGATTGGTACATTCTTTATAGAAGCATGTGTGGGTGATGATTGTGAGTTGTTATCCTAGTGATATTCTGCATATGGTTGAGAGTTGTTTTTTGTGATTGGTCTTAGTGATTAGATCTGGTTTGGTTGATGAGATTATAGGTACAATTTGTTTGGTACATGTTGTTATAGGTTGTTGGTATAGGTTGACATTAAAGTGACAGTTTGACAAAAACAGAGACAGTGACAATGAAATTGGGTGATTTTGTGGAAGTCTGCAAGTTGTAGTGAGGATAGTCGTGAACATCTGTAGGTTGCAGTTAAGAAGGGAGAAGATACTTACGTGTTACAGTATATACAAGTCGTGGACCTATAGAAAATATTTGAGAAAGGTTGGTATGGGTTGTTACAGAGTGTTGGCACATGTTGACAGTGACAGCGTGACAGTGGTATTAATTGATTCAATGATAGTGACAGGTTGTTCACATTTGACATTTATATTTCAGGGTGGTTCGATAGGGAAAGGAAAGGGGGTTGTAGCCTCCTTTCGATTGGTGGCAGAAAATTAGGGAGTTGGAGCTTCCTTTAGGTTGGAGCCTAAGAACTAGGTGGTTGTATCCACCTTATGTTTATAGCCAGAGAACCTAAGGGGTTGTACCTCCTTCTGGTTGGAGCCAGAGAAATAGGGAGTTGGAGTTTCCTTCAAGTTGGAACCTGAGAAACTAGGGGTTTGGAGACTCCTTCTGGTTGGAGCCAGAGAGTTAGAAGTTGGTTCTTCCTTGAATGTAATTCTTGACATATAAGAAAATAATTATGTGGTTTTCTCCCGCATTGGGTTTCCACGTAAACATTGGTGTACTGTGTATTGTGTGGATGTGTTTATTATTGTTTATTATGCACTGATGGATGTTAATGTTTATGATACAATAACATATTGATGATGAAATGATGAACATGGTTGAATAAGTTAAAAGAATATAAATTATGGTTAAAAGGTGGTATAATTTCTCATTACCGATTCAACTCCCCCTCTCTCACTAATCCAACAATTGGTATCAGAGATGGTTCCTTCAAGAAAACAGTTTAACCATTGAAGGTAGATCATGGAATACAGTATGAATGCAGCACCAATGTTCAATGGTATAAAGGATCTAAAGTATGAGTTGTGGAGTTCCAAGATGAAGGTATTTTTACAGGCACATGGATATGATATTTGGAAATCATTTGTTACCAGATATGATAGTTCAAAAAGGGAAAATAATGCATCCAAGAAGGAACTGAAATGAAATAACAAAATTGCAATGGATTTCATTTGGAAGGACTATATGATTCGGTAAAGGACAAAGTGGGTAAATTTTCATCATCTAAACAACTTTGGGATAAGTTACATAATATCTATTATTCACCCATCATAGATTCAAAGAATGCCAAAGAATATGCAAGTACAAAACAAGAGGAAAGATGCTCATCTTGTCAAACATATTCAGAAGAAGAAGAGAACGAAATCAATAGAAGTGTGTTTTTTTGCTTTAAATGTGAAAAAGGAGGACGTCTTGAATTTTAATGCCCATATTTGAAAATTGAAAGTGATGAGACAGAAATCCAAATGAAGTAGTATATAGTAAACGAGCAACATAACTTGAAGAATAAATCGTCACCTTGAAAATCCAAATTGAAGAAGCAAGAAGAACAAAAGAAGTAATGAAGATCCAGATGAAGAAGAAAGAATAGGACTTTGAGAATCTTGAAGAATTTGTTATGTTAAGAGTAAAATTTCTCAATCTTAGAAAAAACAATGAAGAAGCATCCACATCATCAGTAAAGATAGTTGAAGAGAAATGTCACAGGTTATCGGAAGGAAAAAATGAATAGAATCATAAGAGTTATGCAGAAGTTATCAAAGGTTCTATAAAGAAGGAAGAATGTTATCCCCTAAAGAATAATTTCCAAAAGGATAGAAGACTCGAGAAGAAGACTACAGAAGAGATGGACACCAAAGAAGACCTTCCACATTCAAACAACCAAGAAGCTTCACTCATAATGAAGGAGTCAATCGAAGAGAACATCGTGATCAAATAAAGCATGATTTCAAAAGGACTAAACCTCAAAGAATATCATTCACTCTCAGGTATGTAAATTTATTGTATGGTCATTGTTTTATTGTACTAACTTTGGACATAAGATTGTAGATTGTAGGGATTATGAAAGAAATATTCAAGAAAGAAATACTTATGTGGCCCCACATAATATTGAATGTTACAAATGCCACAACTATGTTCATATATCTCGGAATCGTAGAAGCATGACAGTGCCATCCATGAATAAAGAAACAAATATCAGATATACTAAAATTTGGAAAATAAAAGAACAAGAAGAAGAGAAAGTGAATAAAGACTAGATTTCATAAATTACAAGACTTTCCACAGTACGAGAAAGACAAGGAAAGAAAGTGAAATAAGAACAGGTTTCAAGAACCATATTGTCAGAATCTGCAACAAAGAAATATCATAATAAAGAGTAGGTAAAGGAAGAACAAATCCCAGAAATCCAACTCCCACGATACATAGCAATGAAATATCAAGACAAATATGTTGAAACATACACTAATATTGAGAGGGGGGGGTGTGAATCAGTGTCTGAAAATTTTGAATGATCTTCGCACTTTCATAGATTAAATGAAATAACTGAATAATATATATGTTGATACTGAGAGGGGGGTGAATTAGTATCAAGTACAATTTAAAACATTTTTCAACTTATACTTAAACCTTTCAACTATATCCAATGAGAAATGAACAATAGTATAAGATTTACACCAAGACACTGCAATACACCATGCACAATATATGAGAAATAATCAATAGTTATTGTTTAAGGGAAGTAATGACTTCCAAAGGTAGTTACAGCTTCCAAATGTAAAAGGAAGGATAAACCACCAAGAGGAAGATGCAATCCTCCAATATTAAGAGAGAGTTGAACTCTCCATCCTTGCCCCTTCCTTCCACCCAATAATATATGAGAGATAATAAAACTTTACATTAAATCATCACCATCAACCAATCATCACATAGAACCTGATAATGCTTCCTGAGACTTCTTCAATTTCTACAATTCTTCAATTCTTAGAGTACTTTGATCCTGTATATAATATTACTCAATGTATTATCTGAAACTCCTCCAAGTTTCACTTCTTGAATCCTCCCCAAAAACAAGTTATAGAAAGAATGGTAGACTTTATTCAATTCTGGTCTATTCAGGAGACCGAACTTGTACAGAATACCCTGCACTCAATATTTAACATCCAATTCTAAAACTCACACACAAGAAACTATAGTCTGTACGCTTTCCAATGAAATTTGTCCCACATCATTTGGATTCTCTATGAAGACATTATGATTGTTTTACCCGGAAAACCTGTTTATTGACTAGCTTCAGGACTGGTCACAAACCTTATCTTCCACAGAGTGTATCTCCATAATTATAGTGAATAAAGAGCTGAAATTTTTACCAAAGCTACCTTGATATGTCTTCTCAATACCATAGCGATTTCACCATCTGAATTGTTCTAGAAAAAAAAGTTATAGAAAAAATGGTAAAATGACCTGAAAATAACATACCTTAGAACACATCACCAAAAGACTTCATCCTCCCTTGAAATCTAGCCTTCTTTACTTCTTATTTCCTCTGAAATTTGACTTGTATAAAAATGAATGTATAATGATGTTTATTTATACCATTTATGTCACTTCATTTTAACATTAGGGATGACTTGACACTTTCTTATTTTGTAATTATTTTCTTTAATTATCTTCAGGGCCTACATGTACTTCCTTCTTCAATTCACTTTGTTATCTTCAAAAATTCATTTCTCCTCAACCATGAGGATCCACGTGACGTGCCACATACCACCAGAAACAACATGATGTATACTATCCATTCATGGGTGTTGTATCTACATGTGCATTGTCATTCATGTCCAAATACCTTTATCAATCTTGCTATCCAAAACCCATGACTAGGGTTGACATCAATGACAACAACCAATCTTCCAACAATCTCCCCCTTTGTCATCGATGGAAACACTCATGCTCCCCCTATCATCATGATCCCAATTTCTCTCCCCTTTTGACATCAATGGAAAAGGTTAGGGCTGCTCCCCCTGAACATGTAACTCTCTTCTTTGGGGATGCTCCCCCTGAACATGTGGCACTCAATAATACTTCATCCTTAGTTTTGGTCTTTGGGACTTTTTCTTCCTTAGAATCCTTTTGTGTGGCTTCTGTCTTCTCTCTCTTCTTCATGTCTAGGATGTATATGTTTTTCGATCTTCTTGTTGCAGTTGCAACCAATCTTCCTGAGTTATTTTCTCTGATTTTACATTTTTGGAAATCAAACGTAAGAGTGTATCCTTGATCACACATTTTACTAACACTGAGTAGATTATGATTCAAGTCTTCAACCAATAGAACTATTTTCTTTTACATTTTTTCTTCCAAGATCTACTACACCTTCTCCAAGTATTTTGGCAAATGAGTCATCTCCAAATGAAACATTGCCACCCTTTCTCTTCAAGCTGATGAATTTGTCTTGATCCCCGGTCATGTGTGAAGAACATCCACTGTCTATGTACCATTTATCTTCTTCTTTACATTCTTTAGCGGTCAATGCTATTCGACAATCTTCATTGTTTGGAATCTCTTTCCTTCTCCATACTTTGGTTGGCATAGGGACATCTTAATTCATATATCTGCAATCTCGTGCTTTGTGACCAAGATAATTACATTTGTAGCATGCAATATTTTTGTCCATCAATGGGGAAAATGAATTATAGATTTTGTTAACAAATCCATGATTATTTCCATATCTTCTATTTACACTGTTCATGTTTCTTGTGTATGTGTTCCTTTCATTGATTCTACAATTAATTGCCTTATGTCCAAAACTTTTGCAAGTATAACAATGACCAAGAAATAAATTTTGATACCTTGGAGTAAGTGGGATTCTTTGTGATGTAGTCCATTTGGGTTCATGATCTATTCTTATGTAGTTCCCTTCATACCGATTGAAGCTTCTTTGATTTCTGAAGGTATGAGGTATTCTTGGATATTCATCTCTTTTGTAATCATTCCTTCTTTCTGGTATCCTAGTCCACTTCTCATCAACTGTCTGTGTAGCTCTTTCTTCAACCTTATTGTTGGTATTTGCATCTTCTTTGTATGAAGTTTCACCCATGCATCCAAGATGTGTTAAGTCTTTTGGCACTTGAGAATTTCTTAAGCTCTTCCTCAATGAGACAACTTCTTGTTCAAGTTTCTCATAGTCTTCTTCTTTCTTCTTCATTTGGAAATTCCTTACTTCTCATATTCTTCTTTCTTCTTCGAGTAGAGTTTTCAAGGAAATGGTTTCTTCTCTTAGTTTCTCAAAGTCTTCTAATTGTTTCTTCAAGATTACAACTGTATTTTCACAACTACCCAATTCACTTCTTAGTTTTCTTTGCGTTTCTTTGAGCTTGCTATTTTCAATCTCAACATGCTTCAATTTTTTAAGATTCTCATTTTCTTGTTGAATAATTTTTTCTTTATGATTTTCTTCTTATTCATTGGAATTTTCTTCTTCAGTTTCATTTCTTTCAATCCTTGGATGAGGACATTCAAATTCAACATGACCTACTCCTTCACAATTAAAGCAAAATAACTGACCTCTATTTTCTTCTTTGAAATCTGAGATGTTGTAATTTGCTTCAACTTCTTCTTATTCTTCTGTGTCTTCCCTTACATAAAGGTCTTGTAGCTTTTCCCAAATATATTTTTATGATGCACATGATCCCACCTTGGATTTCACTGAATCTGTCAATCCATCCAAGATGGTATCTATTACCAATTTGTTGTTCCTTTTTGCTTCCTTCTGAGCTGCAATCTGTGGTTTCGTCAAAGCATTGTATCTTGAAGAAACTGAGAACCAAACATCTTCCCCAAGAGATTTCAAGTAAGTTTCCATTCTATTACTCCAGTATTCAAAATTGCTTCCATCAAATGGTGGAATCCCATTTGGAATTTTGTCTTCCATTTCTTCTTAGGATCTTCCTTCTAGTGGTTAAACTGTACTGAAGGTAACTCGCTATGATACCAATTGTTGATACTGAGAGCGGGGTGAATCAATATCAAGTAAAATTTAAAACCTTTTTCAACTTGTACTTAAACCATTCAACTATATCCAATGAGATATGAACAATAGTATAAGAGTTACACCAATACACCATGCACAATATATGAGAAATAATCAATAGTTATTGTTCAAGGGAAGTAATGACTTCCAAAGGTAGCTACAGCTTCCATATGTAAAGGGAGGGATAAACCTCCAAGAGGAAGATACAATCCTCCAATATCAAGAGAGAGTTGAACTCTCCATCATTGCCCCTTCCTTCCACACAATAATATATGAGAGATCATAAAACTTTACATTAAATCATCACCATCAACCAATCATCACATAGAACCTGATAATGCTTCTTAAGACTTCTTCAATTTCTACAATTCTTAGTGTACTCTGATCTTGTATATAATATTACTCAATGTATTCTCTGAAACTCCTCCAATTTTCACTCCTTGAATCCTCCCCAAAAACAAGTTATAGAAAGAATGGTAGACTTTATTCAATTCTGGTCTATTCAGGAGACGAAACTTGTACAAAATTCCCTGCGCTCAATATTTAACATCCGATTATGAAACTCACACACAAGAAAATAAAGTCCATACTCTTTCCAATTAAATTTGTCCCACTTCATTTGGATTGGCGATGAAGAAGTTGTGACTGTTTTACCCAGAACACTTGTTTATTGACTAGCTTCAGGACTGGTCACAAACCCTATCTTCCACAGAGTGTATCTCTATAATTATAGGGAATCAAGAGCTGAAATTTTTACCAAATCTACCTTGATATGTCTTCTCAATACCATAGTGATGTCACCATCTGAATCATTCTAGAAAAAAATGGTAAGATAGCCTAAAAATAACATACCTTAGAACACATCACCAAAAGACTTCATCCTCCCTTGAAATCCGACCTTCTTTACTTCTTATTGTTGATACTGAGAGGGGGTTGAATCAGTATCAAGTACAATTTAAAAACCTTTTTAAACTTATGCTTAAACCATTCAATTATATCCAATGATCAATGAACAATAGTATAAGAGTTACACCAATACACCACAATACACCATGCACAATATATGAGAAATAATAAATAGTTTTTGTTCAAGGGAAGTAATGACTTCCAAAGGTAGCTACAACTTCCAAATGTAAAGGGAGGGATAAACCTCCAAGAGGAAGATACAATCCTCCAATATCAAGAAAGATTTGAAATCTCTATCCTTGCCCCTTCCTTCCACCCAAGAATATATGAGAGATAATAAAACTTTACATTAAATCATCACCATCAACCAATCATCACATAGAACCTGATAATGCTTTCTGAGACTTCTTCAATTTCTGTAATTATTCAATTATTGGAGTGCTTTCATCCTGTAGATAATGTTACTCAATTTATTCTCTAAAACTCCTCTAATTTTCACTCCTTGAATCCTCCCCAAAAAGAGGTTATAGAAAGAATGGTAGACTTTATTCAATTATGGTCTGTTCAGAAGACCCAACTTGTACAACATGCCCTACGCTCAATATTTAACATCTTATTCTGAAACTCGCACACAAGAAACTACATTTTGTACTCTTTCCAATGGAAGTGGTCCCACTACATTTGGAGTCTGTATGAAAACGTTATGATTGTTTTACACAGAACACCTGTTTATTGACGAATTTCAGGACTGGTCACAAACCCTATATTCCACATAGTGTATCTCCATAATTATAGTGAATCAAGAGCTGAAATTTTTACCAGAGGTACCTTGATATGTCTTCTCAATACCATAGCGATTTCACCATCTGAATCATTCTATAAAAAAAATTTATAGCAAAAATGGTAAGATGACCTGAAAATAACATACCTTAGAACACATCACCAAAAGACTTCATCCTCCCATGAAATCCGGCCTTCTTTTACTTCTTCTTCCCTATGAAATTCGACTTGTATCAAATGAATGTATAATGATATTTATTTATACCATTTATGTCACTTCCTTTTAACATTAGGGCCGACCTGACACTTTCTTATTTTGTAATTATTTTCTTTAATTATTTTCACGGCCTACATGTACTTCCTTTTTCAATTCACTTTGTCAT
>JASDQU010100078.1:395609-413551 GCA_032191745.1 Picea mariana
TATTTTCACCACTCTTTCTTGCTTTTATAGACTTCCAACTAGTGTGAGATTTGAAGCATTGTGTCCCTTTGTTTGAACCATTGCACCTCTTCATTTAAATTAAAAATAATAACTTTTATTTTTATTTTTATTAATAGTTTGTTAAAGACTTCAAATCTTTTGTAAAATGTTCATCATTTTAACCCTTCATTGATTATTTTCTTGTTCTGGATTTGAATATATACAGACATGCACTTCCTTCAAACCATTCTTTTCAAATGATTGTGAGCTCGTTATTATGGAATTATTCATTTCAAACATTGTTGTGTTTAGTGCTTTTATTCCTCCTCCCCTATTCTTCTACATGGGACCAGAACCCATGACCAAATGCAAGTCCTAAAAGGTGTTAATTAGGTGATTTCAATATTATCCTGGAGGCTAAAACAAATTGACGGTGAATACTTAATATGTGCTTGAGTGGACAGTCCACGCAAACTTGACAAGGTGGTTTGTTAATGGCCTTCCCATTGTGCGCTTTAATCTTGAGCTGACGCGTGTCCATAAACTTCAATGGTCTAGATCATAGCATGCTACCTCCACCAATTTAATCTTCATACACGTTACTTTATTCTTTTGTATCTCGACCATGGATCTTCCTTTTCGATGGATGGTCAGATATTTATTTCGGGGCTTCAGCACTTTTGATAGTAGGGGACGTTGGACATCCCCGGAGGTTGTAATCCCATAGTGATGTGGCATGTTGACGTCACCTGTGATAATGTGGACCCTTAGTGTGTGTGCCACATGTCACCCTGATTTGTGATTTTTATTGTCCTTATGTGCCACATCAACCTTGACACTTGTCACCATCATATTGGGCTACGTGTCATATTTACTAGGTGTCTCGTCCTAGCTCAAAAGGAATATTCTTTGTCTTCGGAGGGATGTGACTTCCACATTCTTCAACTCTCTAAATGGATGGTATCAAATGGAATATTCTTTTTCGATACTATAATTTTGGAGTGTTAAAACAACTCTTTTCCACTAGACTCTGAATACCTTCCTCTGAACACCAATCAATGGTCACCATATGTTACCTTTCTGGTCATTGAATAAAGGGTATCAAAGAGAAATAGTATGGTTCGATACTATGATTTCAGAGTGTTAAAAAAAATCGTCTCCATTGGACTTTGAATACCTTCCTCCGAAAACCAATCAATAGTTACCACATGTTACCCTTCTAGACATCGAATAAAAGGTATCGAAGAGAAATATTTTGTTTTGATAATCTAATTTCGGAGTGTTAAAACAACTCTTCTCCAGTGGACTCCAAATACCTTCCTATGAACACCAATAAATAGTCACCATGTGTTATCTTTCTAGACATTGAATAAAGGGTATCAAAGAGGAATATTTTGTTTCGATACTCCGATTTTAGAGTGTTAAAACAACTTTTCTCCACTAGACTTTGAATAGCTTCCTCTGAACACCAATCAATAGTCACCATATGTTACCTCCAAATTCATCAATCAGGATCACCCTGAGTTGATCTCCATCATTGGTCTAGTCCTTCATGATCTAACGGTTCGTATTGCTCCCAAAGTTCTTCCCTCGATCTCACGGTTGGTTGGATTTCAAAACTTTGTGCCTTTGGTCCCGCTTATCCTGTCCTTCCACTTCGTCATTGACAATTGATATTTTGAACTTGTTTCCACCAGTGATCGGATGACTATGAACACTCCCAAACTTCATTCATATCCTTGTCCTTCCACTAAACTCGATCATATAGTTGAGAATTCATCCGAAGTCCCTACTTGATTTAATGGCTTACGGGATTTCATGACTTCGTGAGTTCATGCCTCGGCCTTGTCTCCAATGTTCGTCGAAGTGATGAAGTTCTAGAGTCTTATTGGTCTTGATCTATGATTGAGGATTATTTATCCTAATATGACAATTGGGATTTAATTTCTCGTAGCCTTTGGCTCCACCTCGATCTTACGGTCCTGAATTTATCCTAAAAACTACATCAATGGATACGATTCCTCCTCGATTCAATGATTGTGATTACTCCCAAGATTCAAAAAGGAACGGTCACAATTACTCCACAATCCTTTGTGTCTATTTCCTTAATTTTCATAGCTCTATTTCTGTTGTGTTACTTCAAATGCACCATTTCTTATGAGTTTCGACTGGTGCGCCCATTTATGCATTGTCTATACACGATCACAATACTTTATTTCTCCTTATATTTTCGCTCGACCTTAACATTGTGTGCTTTGATTCTGTGTGTGTATTTTTTGTAGAATCTCCCTGTTATCTCTCCTAATATTTAGGAACATAAGATCATTTGTTGATCCTATCATGATCAACATTGATCATGATTTGCTTCTACCCCAAGGTGATCTTCATTTTTCTCTTATTACTATACATGTTTGACTCATGTTGTCATCAATGACAACACATAATCAATAATTCCAACAAAATCCACAGACAAGAAGAAAGAATTCAGAGTTCATAAAGATAATGAGTCTACAGAAGAATATGGAGACTACTTCAGGAAGGTATTATTCTGATCCATCCGGCTTGGAGACTCCCATTATTATGAATGTTGAACAAGGGGAGTCTAGACAGCATCTCTACAAATTAGAGATTTATCTTTTGATCAGTTTGAAGTATGATGTAGCAAATGTATTATAGAGACAGGTTCAGAGTGGTTTGATAAAAGAAGTACAAAATGAGATATTGATCGATTGAGAAAGTAGTGTTCCCACACGGGTGTTACTTGGCAGTTACACAGGTAGAAGTTTATGGTTGTATTCAGGGATAGATATTGGTAGCACAAATTGTTCCAAACATGTAGAGTTGGGTATGCAGATAGAGAATATCTGATCCGGATTTTATGAGCAGAACGAAATGAATACATATTATTAACAGGTGCTTAACACAAAATAACATAGATATAGTAAAACTGGTTTTCTATTCAATAACGAAATAAGCTAAAACTGTAAAATGCAACGAAAACAAGCATGCTGGAATGGTGGCGGCTTATCTCTGACAAGAGATGTGACGGCAGAGCGAATTCGCAAGAAGAAGGTTACAATGAGGCTCTGAAGGCCTTTTTACAATAAGAAAGAATGCCAAAAACCCTAGACATCCAAAAACCTAACCCTAGGAGATGAAGCGCCAAAAGTCATGTGGGCCCCGTTTGGGTAAGTTAGTACATCAACTTCCCGGGGTCATAACTTTTGCATACGATCTTCGTTTTAGGCGTGTGATAGCCCGTTGGAAAGGTATCATCAAGGAGATTCATTTTGGGGGCTCAATCATGCCTTTGACTATCATTGAGGAGCTTGATCCCGAAAAACCTTCATTTAGGCTATCAAAATGGCCCTGAAAGTTAAAACTGCTAAAAATAGTAAATTGCCAAAATTGTTAGAAAATTGTTTTGAGCCAGTTGGAAAAGGTGGGTGGCAACCAATATCCATATGGATCAATCCTCCCTCCTTAGGAATAAATTGTCTCCATTGCGTTGAGGTCCCCCATCAGATGAGGAAATTTCTTTTGAATTTGGCCCCGGGTGAGCCACTTGCCTCGGTGCAGGAGCTACCCTGCTTTGATGACTTGATAAAGCTGGATCCTTTGTTATCAAGTGGCTTTGATCTATCTGTCCACAATCTGATCATTGGATGCTTGTTGTAGGCAGTCAGGGTTGAGCTCTGTTGGTTTCAATTGTTCTTCTACTTCTGAGGTGTCCAATAATGGTGGGAAATAAGGGCGAAGGAGATCCACATTGAACATTGGGTGAAGACCAAGGAAAGGAGGAATGTTGAGCTCAAAAGCATTATCCCCTAAGGCCTTGGTGATAGTGTACAGCCCATAAAGGAGTGGGTGAAGCTTTCAATGGGGTCTTTTAAGGCATTCTTTCTGCAAGTGCAACCAAACTTTGTCGCCCACCTGAAACTTATGTGGCACCCGATGTTGATCATGGCATTGTGTGTACTTGTCATTGGACTTGTGTAGAAAATCCTGAACCTATTGGTGGATGTGATGGATCTGCTTAATGAACTGGGTGGCTTTTTCAGCTTCAGTTGGAGTAGGAGATGATTCGATCGAGGTGACTGCAAGGGGAAGTGCAACATCTATGGGTCCCAATGGTTGGAATCCCAACCCCACTTGAAAAGGGTTATAGTTGGTTGAGCTATGCAGGGCTCGGTTGTAGCTATGCTAGACATAGGGAAGGCTCTCATCCCATGTGCGAGGGTGCTTTGAATTATACATGCGAAGGATATGCACAATCATTCGATTTACAAGCTCGGTTTGGCCATCTATCTAGGGGTGGAAGGTCATTGATTTGGTGAGCTTGGTGCTCAACAGTGACCAGAGGCTCGACCAGAATGTGCTGAGAAATTGACTATCCTGATCTAAGACAATGGTTTGTGGGATTCCAAAATGTACCCAGACTCGTTCAAAGAAGAGCTTGGCAGTGGCCTCTGCTGTGATGCTCTTCTTGCAGGCAACCAGAATCGCCATCTTAGAAAAGCGATCAATAACCACAAAAACACAGTCATTTCCCTGCTTGGTGGATGGGAGCCCCGACATGTAGTCCATTGAGATGGATTCCCATGGCTTGTCAGGAGTAGGAAGAGGGGTGTACAGGCTCTGTTTCTTAGTGGTCGGTTTGGCAATAGCGCAAGCAGTGCAGAACCTGATATACTTGCTGACCTCCTGTCAAAGTTTCAGCCAGTAGAAATGTTTCTGTAGCATCACCACTGTCTTTTCAACGATGAAGTGTCTTGCCACCCGACTTTAGTGGGATTCCCAAATCATCTTCGCTCGCTCACTTGATGGAACACAGATATGGCCCAAATGACACAACAACCCATCCTGAAGATGGAAATTATCGACAACTTTGTTTGCACCCAACATTTGGTAGGTGGTGGCGAAGTCAGGGTCTGTCTCATAGAGTTGGGGCCATCCAGATGTCTCATGGCTGCAAGAGTCTAGCACCATGGTGAGTGTCGTGACTGGCAGTCTATTGAGGCAATCAGCGACGCGATTGGTGCTTCCTGTTTTATACTTGATGTTGAGGTGGAATTGCTCCAAGTATGTGGACCAATTTTGATGGCAGTCATTCTGCAATTTTCCCTATGTTTGCATGAACTGCAATGGCTTATGATTAGTGTGGATGACTGTCTCCTTCCCAAGAATGTAATGTCTCCACTAGCGGCATGCTTGCACAATGGAGTACATTTCTTTGTCATAAGTAGGGTACTTACGAACAGTATCTGACAGTGTCTCACTATGATAGGCCACAGGGTGGCCATGCTGAGTGAGAATGGTTCCCACAGCATAGTCTGAAGCATCTATCTCGATCTCAAAAGGATGTTGCAGGTCTGGTAGTGAAAGTATTGGGGCTGAGCACAAGCGCTGCTTCAAATCATCAAACGTTTTTTGTTGGGACCGGCCCCATGCAAATTTCACCTTACCACCACCCCTGTTTATTTGGCTGAGGGCCCATGCAATATGGGAGAAACCCAACACGAATCTACAGTAGAAATTGGCAAGGCCCAAGAAGCTTCGAAGCTCAGTGAGTGTTGTTGGGGCTGGCCAGTCATGAATGACTTGGATATTGTCTGGATCCACATGTACACCATGTTGATCAATGATGTAGCCTAGGTAATGGACCCTGTCCATGCTGAAGGAGCATTTTTCCAAGTTGGCGTATAGCTTGTGTTGTCGTAGGGTGTGCAGAACCTGTTGAATATGCTGCAAGTGCTCGGCCCAATTCTTGTTGTAAATTAGAATGTCATCTAGATACACCACTACAAAATTATTGGTGAATGGTCGCAGGATATTGTCCATCATCCTCATGAAAGTGGTTGGAGCATTTGTCAAACCAAAGGGCATGACCAACCATTCAAAAAGGCCTTCCTTTGACTTGAAGGTGGTCTTCCATACATCTGTCTATTCTATCGAGACCTGGTGATAGCCAGACTTCAGATCAATCTTACTGAAGTATTTGGCCTCCGTGAGTTGATCAAGGAGGTCATCGATTCGAGGAATCGGGTACCAGTTTCTGACTGTGATTTTATTCAGAGCCTGGTAATCAATACAGAATCGCCAGGTTCCATCTTTCTTCTATACCAGCACGATTGGGCTCCCGCAAGGTGATAAGTTGGGGCAGATGTGCCCCTTGTAGAGAAGTTCTTGAACCTGTCACTTGATCTCCTCATTCTCTAACAAAGAGCGATGATAGACTGGCCCATTGGGTAGCGGTGCATTGGGGGTCAGATCGATGGGGTGCTTGACCTGGCAGTGTAGAGGTAACCCTGTAGGTGAGGAGAAGATATCTGAGTATTCCTCCACGACCTTATCTACTTGCTTTTGCTGTGTAGAGAGGTCGGCCGCAGAGACCGTTGATTTGGTTGTGATCTTTCGCTTATTCTGAGAGCGAATCATGAAGAACACAAACTTCCTCATCTGAGAGATGACCTTCCTGYATTGCTTAGCAGAGATCAAGGAAATAGCACTAGGTGGGACTGCCTCAGGTATCTTGTACAATTTCATGTTCAAAGTAATAATAACACTATGAGGCCTAGACTCATATATAGCATGACGTTTCCATAAATAAGGTTGGCCCAAAAGAACATCACAAAATTCGAGAGGAGTAACATCACACAACACCTTGTCTTTGAAGGGTTTGATGGCGTACGACAATCGACACTGTTGGCTGACGCGGAGATCACTTCTTTGGTGGAGCCATCCAATGGTGTATGGTTGTGGGTGCAGCATTATTGGCAGGGCCAGCCACTTGACGACCTCTGCTGAGATGAGGTTCTTCTAGCTAATGCTATCAACGATGAAGTGCAGTGGGGTGCCTTTTACCCATATCTTTGAATGGAAGAGGTGCTCTTTTTCTTCTGGCTTGTCTGGTTCACCAGGCTGGAGCTTGGTGGTAGCAACGGTGGCATTGGGTTCCGCTTCAATGATCCATCTTCCCCTTTCTGGTTCTGGCTTAGATTCATAATATACATTTGATTCAGAGGCTTTCACTTTGGCCACCAGTGACTGCTTTGAGCAATAGTCCGCAGTGTTATGCCAAGGTCTCTTATGGAAGTCTCACCACTTCCTAGTATCTTTCTTTCTCTTTTCGGTGTCCTTCTTTACTTGTGGCTTGGACTAGTTGTCCTGATACTGTCCATCTTTGCTCTGTCCTTTTTTCAGTGGTTTGGGGCCACCCTTTCCTGGCTTTTGTTGTGAGCGGTTCCTAGGCCCAAATTGCCGCGTCTTTTGTTTAAGCTTCTGCTCGATTTTGACGGCATATCGGTAGGCCGCGCCCAAGGATGAGATGTCCAAAAATTCCATTTTGGTCTGGATGTATCTATGTAGAGCACTGTGATACTTGAGCACCAGATGTCACTCTGAATTTTTGATACCCAACTTGGTGCGCAAGGTATGGAAGATACTTTTGAAATCTGGCACTGCTTGGTCTCTTTCTTGCCGCAGTGTGGTCCATTTGGTATACAGGTCATCATAACTTCTGATAGGGTAGTATTGTTCCTTAATAGCATCCTTGAAGGATTTCCAGGTGGTTGTGACTGAAAATAATTAGGTTTCCTCTGTTTCCTTTTGCTCACAGAAAGTTTCCCACCAATCTTTGACATGGGGAACGGATTTGAGGAGCGCAAACATAATCTTTTCTTTATTCGAAAAGTTATGGACAGAAAAATACCCTTCTAGTAGATTCAACCACTTGTCTATAGCATTTTCATCTATCTTACCTTCAAATATAGGAATATCAAAGTTTATTTGTACCTTGAAGGGGGTGGCACCTTCGTTCGAAGAAGAAGCGTCGACTGTTGGTAGTCGCCGAAGGATTTGTGCGAAACTATCCATCATCTTGTTCCTCTGTTGCGTGAGGGCTTCCTCAATCAACAGTTTGAAAGGATCTCCTGTCCCATCATATTTATTTTCTCCTTCCATGGGAGTTCACTTGGGCATGCGAGAGCTTCTTTCCTCAAGAGAAACAAGCTCGAGACCCAACTCTTTGTACTCCGACCTCGTTGGGGACATGCATTAAGACGACAAGGAGTGGACTGCTCTGATACCACTGATCCGGATTTTATGAGCAGAATGAAATGAATACAGATTATTAACAGGTTCTTAACACAAAATAACAGAGATATAGTAAAACTGGTTTTCTATTCAATAACGAAATAAGCTGAAACTATAAAATGCAGCGGAAACAATCTTATTGGAATGGTGGTGGCTTATCTCTAAGAAGAGATGTGATGACAGTGCGCATTCGCAAGAAGAAGGTTACAATGAGGCTCTAAAGGCCTTTTTACAATAAGAAAGAATTCCAAAAACCCTAGACATCCAAAAACCTAACCCTAGGAGATGAAGCGCCAAAAGTCATGTGGGCCTCGTTTGGGTAAGTTAGTACATCAACTTCCCGGGGTCGTAACTTTTGCATACGATCTCCGTTTAGGCATGTGATAGCCCGTTGGAAAGGTATCATCGAGGAGATTCATTGTGGAGGCTCAATCATTCCTTCAACTATCATTGAGAAGCTCTATCCTGAAAAACCTTCATTTAGGCCCTCAAAATGGCCTCGGAAGTTAAAACTGCTAAAAATAGTAAATTGCCAAAATTGTCAGAAAATTATTTTGAGCCAGTTGGAAAAGGTGGGTGGCCAGTGATATCCATCTGGATCAATATCAATGTACACATTTGATGATCATTTTCAGCCATGAAGACTTCATGATAGTATAGTGATAAATGGATCATCATTGTGGACAGTTGAGTAGAAGAATATTTGAAAGTATGGACATAGATGGATTAACGCATTTAGACATACATATGACAGTGGATGAGAGAATGTATTCAGATATTGGGTTCACATATTTTTTCAGAGAGTCATCCAGAGAGTGGTTCATAGATAGAGGAATATTATCATAATGGATGATGATGATAAAGGAATATTTGAATGCATATTCTTGAATGATTTTTATATATGTCAGTTGATTACTCAAGGAAGCACCAATGGACAATAACTCCAAAAGGCAGTAGGTAAAGGAAGACCTATATTGATCTACATGAAAACGTGAAAAGAACTCATTAGAGATAGAGATTCAGAAAGGAAGATTAGTATCATACAGATAGGGAGACACACCCATGGGGGGGCTATTCTTTTAACTATGATTGGTTAGAGAAGGTATAGTATCAGAAGGATACATATCGACAGGGGGATTTAACCTGTGGTCAAATATGAAGATAAAGAACAGAGGCATGAAGACAGGCAGAGCAGCCCCAAGGGGAGATACCATTTTCCATTGATGTCAAAGGGAGAGAGATAGAAACATTGAATAGAAATGATGATCACAGGGGGGCCATGAGCATGAGTGTTGTGATGTCTAAGTGTTGTCATTAATGTCGGTGTTATCATCAATGCCAAAGGGGGAGATTGTTGGATAGTTGGCTTACACAGTTGGTTTTCATTGATGTCAACCTTTGGATAGTGATGTTGGATATTGATGTCAACCTTTGGAGAAGTCCGGTAGCACAAAGGTATGGGTAAGGGACCTGATTTTGTTTGAGGTATAAAGGCATGAAGATCAGTGAATATGCAGGTAAGACTATCATGGATGGATAGTACATGTCATGTCATTTATGGTGATATGTGGTACGTCACACAGTTCCTCACGATTAGGGAAATATGGCCTTGACAAGTTGGAGAACCCCTTAGAGTAATCTAGAAGCCCCTAGAAGGTCAATAAGAAGTCAAAGCTTCTAGAAAGTCATAAATAAGATACCCTAATTAAAATGGTTGTGCAAGAAACAAAATAAACAATAAAGTGGTTGCAAAAAGAATTTAGTTAAGGGAAAAGAAGTTATGATTTGACTAATTAAGGGATTGTTAATTGCAACAATATAGTGGTTGAAAAGAGAAATTATTTAAATAATAAAGTGGTCAAAGTGGTTGCAAATAGAAATTATTTAAATAATAAAGTGGTAGAAACAAGAAACTAGTTAAGGGTAAATAAGTTATGATTTGACTAATTAAGGAATTGTTAGTTGCAACAAGAGAGTGGTTAGACCTAAAAGGTGGAGAAAGGAGTAAAACAGTTACAAGGAAAATTCTAGAGGAAGGCACTTGGAAAAGTATAAATAAGAGAGCAAGGGAATCATATTATCATCTACCTACCTATTGAACATTATTGAATATCTATTTTGTGAAAGGTTATTTGTAGGTATACATTGGAAAATATGAGAAAGTGTAGGTGTAAGGTAGCAAAGGTGTGAAGGAGAGAAAGTTTTAGAGTTACAAAAAGTGAAACTATTCCAGGTTTTTTGAGGTTATCTGTGATTTTCAGTGCAGTTAGGGCATGGACATTCGTGGGACATAGTGGAGGAAAGTGTGGATACCCACAAGTTGTAAAAAGGGAAAGCGTGGATCTGTAGAAAGGGAAAAGAAAAAGATGTATATTCCAGGTTGCAGGATCTGAGGAGAGTCTACAAGTATGTTTGTCAGAGATCATATACAGTAGGGATACTACATAGATAAAGGTGTGTTCATGGCTATGTTCTTAGGTTGTATCTTATTGGTGTTGTGGAGCATTCTTGAGGAATGACTTTGTGAGGTTAGGTTTATGCCCTCTTGGATGTATGGTATCTTTTGTAGAGTATGATTTGAGGCATATCTATTGAGGAAAATTGTTGGTGCATTTATCTTGGTTTTATTGGCATATCTTAAAGTGCATTGTGAGAGGCATTTGTTAGTGGTATTAGTATATGATTGACTTATGAGTGGTACATGTTTAAGGCTATATATCAGTAAGGTTTTGGCACGTCGTTTGATGTAAGGGTTTATGGTATTCAGTTTATGGATAGTGTGATGTATTGTTAGAATACCTTTTGTTGGTTATCTTGGATTGTGTCTTTGGTGCATGGTTGATGCACTTGTTGTGGTATAGGTTGGTACTTGGTTGTGATTGGTACATGATTTGTAGAGGAATGTGTGGGTGATGATTGTGAGTTGTTATCCTCGTGATATTGTGCATATGGTTGAGAGTTGTTTTTTGTGATTGGTCTTGGTGATTAGATATGGTTTGGTTGATGAGAATATAGGTGCAAATTGTTGGTACATGTTGTTTGGTACATGTTGTTTGGTATAGGTTGTTACAGGTTGATGGTACATTTTCGACATGTGATAGTTTGACATAAACAGAGACAATGACAGTGAAACTGAGTGAGTTTGTGGTAGTCTGCAAGTTGCAGTGAGGATATTTGTAGACATCCACAAGTTGTAGTTAATAAGGGCCGGGATACCCATGTGTTGCATTATAGATAGGTTTTGTATCTATATGAAATATTTGAGAAAGGTTGGTATAGGTTGTGACAAAGTGTTGGTATAGGTTGATAGTGACAGAGTGACAGTGGAAGTGATTAATTTAGTGATAGTGACAGGTTGTTCACATTTGGCATTTATATTTTAGAAAGGTTGGACGGAGCAATGAAAGGGGGTTGTAGCCTCCTTCCAATTGGTGTCATAGAATTAGAGAGTTGGAAATTCCTTTAGGTTGGAGCCTGAGAACTAAGTGGTGGTGGCCACCTTCTAGTTGTAGCTGAAGAACCCAAGGTGTTGTAGCCTCCTTTTGGTTGGAGCCAGAGAATTAGGGAGTTGGAGCTTGAGAAACTAGGGGGTTGGAGCCTCCTTCTGGTTGGAGCTAGAGAATTGGAAGTTGGTACTTCCTTGAATGTAATTCTTGACATACAAAAAAATCATTCCTTAGTTTTCTCCTGCGTTGGGTTTCCACGTAAATATTGGTGTATTGTGTATTGTTTATTGTGTGGATGTGTTTATTATTTTATTATGAACTAATGGATGTTAATGTTTATGATACAATAACATATTGATGATGAACTCGTGAACATGGTTGAATAAGTTAAAGGAATATAAATTGTGGTTAAAAAGTGGTATAATTACTCATTACTAATTCACCCCCCCTCTCAGTAATCCAACATCTTTCACAACACCAACTAAGGAGGATAGACCCTACCCTTAGACATACTACCTGATTCCCTAGTACATAAGAGTGATCTCACTAAGTGTTGTTCTTGTTTAATATAGCAACAAGATGGTTGTTGGTTTATGTAAGGATAGTTCAAGGTGAACATAGAGGGATTTTGATATACCTAAAGGTACGTGGAAGGAAATTTTATATACATGTGTTGTATGATGTAGTACTACTCGAAGAAATAACAAAAAATGTTACAAGGGTGTCTAACCAAGTAACATGACCTGTATTTCATGTTTGTATTCTTCCCCTTCCATAGATTTACTCACAGAAAGATATATCTTTTTGTTATTTAAAGACGTTAGAACATGTCTCTAGCCTTTTTTTTGGCTAAATTCCAAACGTGTGCTATCTTGGGAAAGAGATTTGATACCACTTGTAGTGTTCCTTAACCCTTAGACTTGAAACACAAAATAGGTATATAGAGATTATAAATGCAGAAAACCAAATACAAGAGACAAATAAGATTAAATATGCAAAATATACCCTTGTATTAATGATTATCAGAAAAAAAGGAAAGCAATGATCACTTGCCTCTTAAGGTGGGGTGACCTTTCATTGATAAAATATCCAAATATAACAATACTCAACCAAACATTCCATAACCTCCTAGCTCTTTAAATAGATTCTTAACATAAAAACCCTAATTACTTGTGGCCCACTCATTAATGAGTACCAACTTCCTAGTGGGCCTTATTCAATAAAGTGGACCCTTTTACATTACATAATTATCCACTATTATTTAATGGGCCTTATTCAAAGAAGATGGCCACATAGATTAATTGAATAACTCTTAAGTAACCTAAAGTAAGGAGGTTAGGGTAGGACCCCAACAATCATCATGCATGCAACTAGGTGGATATTCTTATTATTGTGGCACAAGGATAAGCTAAGCATATTCAAAATCTAAAGTGATCCAATGATTTCTAGTCGATATGGGTTTGAATGTAATCGATGTGTAACCACTTTTTCCTACAATGCAATGTGATGATTAAGTTGTATCCAATGAAGGATTTATTTGGGTCAAATAGTCGAGCTTAACCACGAGCATATCTTTCCAAGAATTTTCTTATATCTAGAGATAGGAAAATAGGTTTCAAGGAGTATGGTAAGAATTTCAATGGTGGACCTGATATATATACCAATGATACATGTGTTGGTGCATTTGACATTCAAAAGCATGTCTACCATTATATTGATATTGCATTCCCATTGGTTGTGGTTGACGATGATGGTGAGGAGATGCGATGGATTTAAATAGAGATCAAAAGGATGCCCTTTTGCATGACACGACTCTAGTGGAGATCCATTCATGATTCCTTTACAAATTGACATATTTTCTTCTAATTAGGGATTTCCAAAAGTTTGCAAATATTTCCAAATGCATTGGATCTAATCCTAATAAGGGGTGTTGCTTGTGGCTAGAATCATCATGGTGGAGGCTATTTATCTAGTCAGAGCATCAAATAGAGTGTTTTACCCATTCAAATTTTGAGATACACAAGCGAAAGAGAGGATCAAATGGAACAAACCAACAAACCATAACTTTTCTTGAATGAACAAACTAGAAACCCTAATGTTCAAAGATGCATTTGAGAATTGTGAGAAGACTGATTGTATTTTATACATGTTGGTCTCTTTATAAAGGAGTAGGTTAGATGGGTTAATGGGTTAGGTAGGCTATGTCAAATATATTTCAGTAACTTATGGAATATAATATTATCTACATTATGTGAGTTATAAAAATTATGTATGTTAGGTTAGGTGAGTTATGTGGGTTTCATGGGTTAGAAAATTAGTGGGTTAATATAGGTTATTTGGGTTGGTGGGTTAGGTGTGTTTATTAATTAGAAGAGTAAGCAGGTTAGTGCAATACGATGTGGTTTAGGTGAGTTAAAACTAGTGTATAATGACCTTTATGCTTTGATTTCCACCATGTTTAAATATAAGAAATGTCATCATCATAAATTGAATAGCGTTACATCCCTATTTCACATTTCCATGTCCATAATAAAGTTATTTTCAAAATGAACATTATTAATGTTTTAAAAATATATATATATTAAATATCTTAATCCATATTCAAATTTTAATTGTTTTATAACTTTTTTAATAGTATTATCTAAATGGTAAGCTCAAAATAATTATTTAAAAAATGTGAATAATACCATCAAAGGATTGCATTAACATTAGCATAATTCCATCTTAATGTTTAATTGGGTAGTGAATATAATGATGATCAACATTTCCACCCACCTTCTAACCATGACGAGATCCAAATAATCTCTCAATGGATATTCCATTTCCAAAGTTGTAATCTCTAAAACACCTTTGCATGAACCTCTTTGGAATTGGTAAAAAAACACAAGTGTAAACATAGAGGTTTACTTTGAAATTCTAGCTTCCAAAACACCTTCACACAAACTAAAAATTGATGAAGCAAACACAAATTCAAATGAGGAAATTCATGAACAATCACAATGAAGAACTAAAATCCCACACCACTATCAAATAATAGCCTCCAAAATGTGAAAGAAGATGGCCAAAAGCATGTTGAAGTTGAAAGTGCTTCAATGAAACTGTAGGGAAGTGTAAAAAATATAAAATAATTTTTCAATCACACAAACCAAGAGCCCTAGTGAATTTGAGAGTGACCTAATGTAGCATGTATAAAATATCAACAAGAATTATCCAATAAGGAAACAAAGGAAATTGACCACATACTTGTTTAGTAGGAGGATAAAAAAAATGGCAGAAAAAAGGGAAGCTAAAAATGAAACTAATGATATAGTTTGGTTCTAGTGCGCCCTCTAGCTTCAATCAATGAGAGAGTCTTAAAGAGGATAGAAACCATCAAAGGGAGAGTTTCAAGTCCATTTCCATCACTCCCTCAAGGTGAAATATTCCATTTTTGTATTTAATTTTTTCAATTGATGTTAATGCAAAGCATTCAATCTCTTTTCACTCAAAACAATTTTCAAATGGTGTGCATGTTTCTTCATTTCACTTTTCACTAATTGCTTGGTATATTAATATTGTTTTGAAATGGTAACATTCGTTTCCTTGTTGTCATTGTGTGTACATTCTTCGTGAGGATGATTCTCCATTGGAATCATTCTCTTCTTGCTCTACAACAGGGCCAATTCCACAAGAAAATTCCCCCAAGGTTTACCTATCTTTTCCTCATTAGTTTTCCAATATCTATTTGACTCTTGAGAGATGGTTATATTAAAGTAGCTTTGCATGTTTGTTTGTTTTTTGCATCAATAGTTCCAACCTGTAGTTGAGTACTATTTGGTCACCTTGTGCACCAAATCACACACAACAACTCCCCTTCTAAAACATTTTATGGTCATGTTTAAAAATAAAACATCCATCACATACACATTTATAAGGAAACACTCTAGGGAATCCATGAACCATATTCAACCAAATCATCACTTCATCCTTTTGAAATTCAAATACCCTAACCTCTTGTGCTAAATTTTTCCTCTATCACTAGTTTTAGCCACAAGTGCAAATGATCCTATTTCTTTCTTTGCACCCTTAAAGTCACAAACTTATACAAGATATACTTGAGGTCAAGAATACCCTAAAACAAATCTCAAAATGTTTGTTAATATCCTTGACAACAAAATTATTAGGTCAAGATTTCATTTTTCTTGCTAGTATGAGTGAGTTGTGGTACAGATAATAGTTTTGCACTTAAATGTGGTATATGGTAAACATTAGTGATCACACCATTCTCACAATAAACCCTAAAAATATTAGTGGTAGTAACTACCTAGTCATATGTAACAAATATCTTCTCTTATTTAGCCTCACTCAAGGAAGAAAAAAGAGAAGCATCTTCAGCCATGTGAGGTGAACAACCATAGTCAACTATCCATTATTTTTTATAACTATGAGAATGTAATGCTTGATAAGAACAAACCTAAAAGGCATGGATAGAATCACCTTTATTTTATTTAGAGTGCCATTATTGTTTTCCTTCAAACCTCTTATCCTTCTCTTTAAGGTCACTGGTCTTCTTCCAACAAGTCTTCTCAAAATATCCTAGTTTGCCACAATAATGATAAGTCTTTTGTGAAAATAAATAAAACACCAGAGAGATAAAAATAATAAACTAGATAATAGAAACAATAAATAAGACACGCAATGTATCTTGGAAAACCCAAACCAAGAAAAAACAACCAAGAGATCCATTGTTTCCTTGATCTAATCTTTCCAAGTCTACCAAGTGAGCCTTCACCACTTATATCCTCGCCCATTACAATGGAGTCTTCTAAGCCTATTTAAAGGCTTCATTACATGAAATACCATAGGATCAATACCACAGGTCACCAATACCATGTTCCTAAAACCACTATTGTTGACCTAACAAATTTGACTCTTTCAACGAGTCAAGTTTAACCTAACATTACCCCATTTAAACTTGAATTGGGGTTTCCCTTAACCAAAACCAACAAAAATGGCCAAGTGAGTCTGCACTTCTCACCTCCAAGCTCTAACCCCCTAAAATTTATCCAGGAATCATGAATGCTCCCCCCATCACTTAGGTCTACATATAGACTTTACCGATAAGTTACCAGGGGTATGCATGCCCAACTATTAAGCCCTAATATTGGCTCATTACCCCTTAATTGGGGCATATTATATTAGTAATGTTATTTTATTTATGTCGGCTTTAGGCCATTAGTTGTAATTATATCTCCTAGTCTCCTATATATACCAAGGAGACATTTTCATTTTGAATCATCTTGTACTTGAACATTTAAGTGGGGTAAAAGGAGGTTGCCACCTCGAAGAAGCTTATTATCTAAAATTATCTCTTTTTCAAGGTGTTGAGTACTTTTTCTGAGGTTTTTCTATGCTATATTGATATTTGGTTCTTAACATATGGTATCGGAGCTCAAGGTCTTGGGGTTTTGCTGCTACATCTGAGACACCTTGGTATTTTCACTATAACTTTTTTTCTACAATGTTTCAGAAGGAACGTCTTGGAGGATATTTAGTAGACAGATAAAGGTACATTGGGTTCAAAATTAAGCTCTTGAGGCCTTATACTTTCAAAGATATACCGTGTACAAGATAGGGTTATCAAATCATCCTCAACTGAGTCATTGCGGAATTTTCGCTATAAAAAAAATTTCGCAATCTTTCAAACCCTAAAATCTGGAGGATATTTACAGAAATGAGTAAGGTATCTGTGGTAAAAATTTCATCTTCTGGGTCATCTTAAATTTGTAGATACACCCTGTGTAAGATAGGGTATCTGACTAGTCATATTGACTAATCTCAAGAAGGTGTTCTAGGTAAAACAATCATAACTTCTTCCTAGAGTATCCAAATTGAGTGGGATTGGTTTCATTGGATTGTGGACAGTCTGTAGTATATTTGGTGCGAGTTTCATAATTTTATATCAATTATTCTGTGCGGGGCATGCTATACAAGTAAGATCTCCTGGAAAGGCCAAAAATCGGCAAGTTGCGGGGAAGTTACCATAAATTCCACTTAGCACATCCAATTTTGATCAGACCTATGGCATTGCAGAGAAGAAATATTAGTGAAATACATAAAAGAAATTTCCATACCCAGAAGGGCCGAAACTTGGGAGATACAACAGAAGAAATATTGTCTAGCAGAACCACCTCAAAATCAAGGTTCAAAAGTGATACTTGGCCAACATGCCACCAAAAAAGGGAATGTCTACACCAAATAAGCCTCCAGAAAATCCTACTTGGACTCTTGATGAAGGTGAAGAAATGTGTAGGGACATAAATGAACTACAAAAGAAGATGGATTCAATGGAAGCTAAGTTGGATACTAAGATGGATGGTTTAAAAGGGGAGATCATGGAAGTATTGAAAAATTTTGTAACAG
>JASDQU010100079.1:10337-22576 GCA_032191745.1 Picea mariana
TCAGGTTCTCTCTACTGTTAGTACCCTCACCACTCACTATCGATCCATTGGTTCCAACAAACATGGAGTGATCACCAATGCCTATGGTCCTTATAACACTCAACAGAAAGATCTTTTCCTCAACAACTTATCCTATATTAGTGCTCTTGTAGGTCACAAACGCTGGATAATAGGAGGAGATCCTAACATCATCCTCACCCTTGAAGAAAAAAGGGGAGGCAAGAAACATCTCTACCTGGGTAGCATCAAGCTCAGGGACCTCATTGACTGCCTCAAACTAGTACACATCGAAATAGGCAACAAACCCTTTACCCAGTCTAATAAATGTTTTGGACCCCAACAAATAGCCTGTAGGCTAGACGGTTTTCTAATTTCAAAAATCCTAATATTGGAAGGACTAATGGTGGAAGCCACTATCCTCCCAAAATCTGGATCAGATCACTATCCAGTCTAGCTTTGGATAGACATGATAGCTACTCCTAAGTTCAAACCCTTCAGGTTTGAAAAATTCTGGTTAACTCATCCAAAATTTCATGAGCTATCCCGCACCTGGTGGGCCAATGCATAGATTCAATAGGCCACCAAGATGTACATATTCCAACAAATGTTAAAAAGCTTCAAGAAACAACTTCGTCAATGGAATAAGGAAGTCTTTTGAAATATTCTTCAAGAGAAGAAAGCACTAGAGTAGAGACTTGAGGACATTTAGCAGGAGGTAATCTAACATGTCACATAGAATCTTAGTAATAGGAGGAAGAATGCTTAAAGAAGCATCTCGAAGAAAGACACAAGGAGGAGGAAACTCTATGGAGACATAAATATCGCGTGCAATGGCTAAAGGAGGGAGACAAGAAAACCAAGTTCTTTCATCGATCCATGATTCATAGGCGCTTCATCAATCACAATACAAAACTTGAATATGCTCAAGGTAATATCATTCAAATCCATGATGAAATACCAATTGAGCTAGTTAATTATTACATGGAACTTCTATCAGAGTTCCCCATTGATAGAACTCCAATAATTAATCATATCGCTCAACATATTCCATCCCTAATCACTCCAGAACATAATCACGCCTTACTGTGGCCCATCATGCAGAAATAAGTGGAATAGGAAGTCAAGGAAATTCCCTTGGGTAAAGCTCCAGGGTCAGACCCGTGAAGAGGTATGGAAGCTAATTGAGGAATCCCACACTTATGGAAAAGTCCTCCCTACTCTAAATGCTACGTTTCTCACCTTCAGTCCCAAGGAGGAACGAGTTACTAATCCTAAGAACTTCAAGCCAATAACACTCTGCAATGTAATATACAAAATCATCTCCAAGGTCATTGATTTACGACTCAGTCTTGTTCTCCCCTTCATCATCTCCAACGGACAAAAAAGATATGTGGAGGGAAGACAAATCATGTACAATGTCATTTTGGTTCATGAAGTCATCCAATTTCTAAATACCACTCACACCACAGGTATGCTCATCAAACCTGACCTCTTAAAATATTTTGACTGACTAAGCTAACACTACATGAAGGCCCTCCTACTGGCCTTCGACTTTGGAAGTGATTGGATCTCTTGGATACTGAATCTCATCTCCTCTATTTTTTTCTCCATTCTTGTTAATGAGTCCCCTCATAACCTTTATCTCCTACCCAAGGCATTCGACAAGGGTACCCCTTCTCCCGCTTTATTTTTGTCATCATGGAAGAAGGCCTAGGGCATTACATCAAAGCTTTCATTCTTGATGGCTCTCTTCAAGGCATCCATCTACATGAGCTACAACCTTCTGCTTCCCACAACCAATTTATGGATGATACCATGCTCTTGAAATCTCCCTCTGCTCAGGAAGCCAACAAGGTTAGAAACATCCTCAATGACTTCAGTGAGGCCTTTGACACCTCCTTCAATTCAGATAAATCTCAACACTTCTTCTTCAACACTCCCCCAAGAATTCAGCTTCATATCTCCCGCCTACTAAGCATACACAAATTCTCCCTTCCGTCCCACTACTTGGGACTGCCCCTTCTGGACTCTGCTACCCGAAATATATGTTGGGACTCCCTTATCCTCTCAATTTCCAATCGCCTAAGCAACTGGACCTTCAAATCCCTCAACCTACTGGCTAGACTAATCCTCCTGAAATCTTTGCTTCAAGGTATCCCTGCCGACATGTTCTCTGCCCTCGTAGCCCCGCAAAATGTCATAAAAAATATAAGGAACTTACAGAGGAATTTCCTCTGTCATGGTCATGATACCAACAAAAAATGGGCCCTAGTCATCTGGGACAAAGTGTGTAAACCTAAATCCTTGGGGGGATTAGGCCTCTGGGACCCGGACAAGCTAAACAACACAATGGGGGCAAAGATCTGGTGGCGTTGGCTCAAAACTCAAGCAAAACTATGGGCCAAACTTTGGAAGCACAAATACACTCAGAACACCCCTCAAGATTATCTCATTCAACTGCAAGATCATATACAAGGCTCTAACATATGGAATGCAACATGGAAAAATCGACCACTCAACTATGCTCACACTTTCTGGGAAATTTGAAATGGCCAGAATTCTCTGTTTTGGACAGACTCTTGGCAACAAATCCCCCCACTGCAATCAAAGGACAAACTTCACCCATATCAGGATCACATCCAAGATTTGAATCTCCTCAAAGTAGCGGATCTACGGCTGGATGTCTCTCTTCACCTTCCTTGGCATAGTTGGAAAATGTCCCCACATGACCTCCATGTGTTAGCAGATTGTGATCTACAACTTTGGAGAGATATGGTAAACCAAAGGAAGATTCACATTAGTGAGGATCCAAATATTCTCCATTGGGAGTATACCCCCAATGGAACATTCACACTCAAAGAGGGATATAGTCTACAGGAAAACTTTCACAACCTACTGAAAGAGCACTTATGGAACATAATATGGAATTCCAAACTATGACCGAAAATTTCCACTTTTCTCTGGATTTTAGTTCAAAATAAAATCTTGACTTGGGATAATCTCAGGCGGAGAGGTTTCATAGGACCCTGAATCTTCCATCTTTGTCAGAAGTAGGAAGAAACCATGGAGCACATTCTCAACCAATGCCCTTTCAGTGGGTTAATTTGGGATCAAACATCTCAACGCATGAGAAGAACCAGAAGAGAAAGAAATAACATCATAAATACCATCAGGAATTCGGGAATTGGACCCTTCAAAAGCCCCATACTGAACATAATTTAGAAACTCCTTCCATGTTTCATTGTTTGGCAACTGTGGAAAGAAAGGAATAGACAAATTTTCCACTCCTAGGCCTCCCCCCCACTATCTTTTGGTCCACCATCCATAAGTACATTTAGGAAACCATCCAAGCCAACTCCTGGACCCAAGAATACCTTCCCTCGAAACCCCTTGAGTCCTCCACTCTAGCTACTTGGAATTTAACCCTGCCCATCAACCTAACTATCCTAAAACCTCCCACAAGAACCTCCTTGTCAAGCTCCCATTCTTAGCTTCCCCCCTATGGATTTTACAAAGTCAACTTTGATGGTGCTTCCAAGGGAAATCCTGGTCTGGAAGGATATGGAGCGGTTATTAGAGACAACTCTGGTAAAATCCAGTACCTCACGGATGAACATCTGGGACATGATACGAACAACTTAACCAAAATTTGAGGCCTTGTCAGAGGAATCCAAATGGCTGTTGACCTTAGTATTACTCACCTCATAATAGAAGGGGACTCCAAAGTAATCATCAATCTTGCAGCCAAAATCATTAATGGAAATGATCTAGAAAAAAATGCTCCTAGTTGGTGCCTCTTGGGTTGGCTAAACAGTTTGCAAGCTCTTCTTTGACCCTCTCTCCCTCTAATAACTTCTCACATTCGACGTGAAGCTAATAAAGTTGCAGACAAGCTAGCTAATGAAGGAGTAATCTCTCCTTTGAGAGCCATCTTCATCAACACAGGGAAATCCTAGGACTTGTAGCTGCTGCTTCATTGCAAGGAGCTGGCTCTCTAAGACTACCCTTCCCCGAATGGGGTGACAATTGGCTAGCTGGAGCAACATGGCACTCATGCAATGAGGGAAGTTATTATCCCTAGCCTCCAAACCCATATATGAATCATTCTAATGATTGACATTCTCTTTGCAGTTATGTTAGTGTGATGGTATGACCTAGGAAATTTAATGGCTCCTTGTGCGAACCAGATTTGGAGTACCAGAGTAGGTACGAGGCATCTGCTTGGTGTCACCTCAGCCTTCATGGTGCTTTGCTTAGTCACTCAATCAGCCTCTATAAAGGTAAGCGCCCACATGCACTCTACCATTCTTCATTTTCTGTCGGCTCTCCTGTTCTCTAGTATTCCAAGCCTTCACACTGTAGGCATTTTCCCCTCCGTCCAGTGGCTTCCATCCCTCTGCTAATTACCCTCTTCAGTATTCACCTCATCGACGTTGTGCCTCTAGCCTACTCTTCTTTGGACCATAACTCTGATTTTTCTCTTTGCTCCCTCCTCTGTTGAAACTCTTCCACCATTCCCAGAGAGCGGGGTAAACCCAAAATAGGGCTAGCGTATTATAGCTTCATTGCTCGACGCAATCGCCCTGATCCCTTGCAGCCATTTGTTTCGACCACCATCTCTCCTGGAATTGGACATAATTGGCTTGAGATTTCTCCTCCTTTCATTAGCACTCAACATTTGCCTCCTCCCCTCTTCGATACCATGCTTGATCCTAGAAGCTTCCCAGTTGATGAAGAAATTCCTCCTCTCGAGACGCAAAATTCGGAAGCCCCTCTAGAGCCTTGCATCATCATCAGTCCCCAGGCCTTCCCATTGGAGGAAGGTGACTGTATGGTTAAGGAAGAAATTCCCTCTAGTTGGTTGACATATTGGATAACCCGAAACACTACCCATGGAATGGCCATGGAAGAAATTCCACCAACAACTTTTGATGCAGACACAACTCCTCATTAGGATACAATTGGGACACTTGATCAACCTATTCTCAACCCACACCATTTCTCGGATGACCACCTTCAGCTTATCTTATATATGTGGTGGAACCTGGAGGACCAACTTTACAATCAGAGCATCCTCAGTTGACGCATGGACCTCCTGTTCGACTCCTTGTCGGGTGCACCAGATAAGAAGCATTGTTCAACTTACGACCAAAGGTTTGTCTTCACCTACAACAATGAAGGACGTCCGGGTTTGCCAAAGCTCTAGCTTCTCTCTCTTTTTTCACATTAGGAACCGACTTCAGTTATTTTTGTTTTTTCTTAATTCTCTGGTGTATGGAAACAACCATGTTATGTTTTCTGGCATTAGACATGTTTTCTGGTGCATGACACAAACCACATAATGGTTTCTAGCATTAGTCATGTTTTCTTAGTTTTCTGCAAGCCACCTGTTTTGGTTTCCCTGCAGTGGCGGAATAGGTGGAAGACTTTGAATTACTGGCATGATGATTTTTTAAGGTAATATATTTTCTTTTATTTACTAAAAAAAACAATAATAATATCAATTACTTCAAGGTGAACTGTGGGATTTGGAGCTAATATGATAAGTACATATTTTAATTCACCAATTACTTTTAGCTTTGATCAATCTAAGTGGATTATATGAGTAGTACACTTGGTTATGCATTTAATTTTTTGCAAACAAAATACAACATCACATTCGATGCAGTTCCTGAATCAACCAGATAATTATGGAAATTCTTATTAAAATTTTCAAAAGTCAAAAGAAAAGGTGGGGTTTGAGATGTGATATAGTTTTTTCTAGTAATTGTTGCATTCACTGATGACTTATATTTGGTATTAATAGTGCTAGATGGGGATTTCTATTTGTCAGAAAAATAGTTTCTTTTTGTTTATTTTCCATTGGTTCATTAAGGGTCTTCGAGAGTGCTAGCGGGAAAATCCCCCCTTTAACTATACCAGGGTTTAAGATATAGATAGAGTGAATGACTGTCTAAAAGTCAATCTAGTTTCTACTCTACCCCAAACATACGAAAACAAATGAAAACAAAGCAATAAGGGAGAAGATCAATTGCTGTACCTTTCATACGTCTGGTGATGATCTCATCAAGCTATGTAGTTTCAGTGATTGCAAGTCTCCTCCCAAGGCTGACCTGCATCCAAAAGTAGGAAAACAAGGACTACAATCATGTTGTTTCTATTCATGAGTTAGGGTTAGATATCAAATGCTATGTATAAATCAAATAAAATACGCAAAACATCATCATTTGGGACAAGGAAAAGAGGTTCTTTTATTCATCAAACAAAGACTGAGACTTACAATCCGTGTCGACCACCGTTCCACGAACCTGGTCCAGGATCCTCTTTACAATGATCCAAGTGCACCTTCAATAGGCCTCTTCTCTCAATCTTCTGATCACCTCAAGGGAAGGGAATGGATTGAATGAAAGGAGAAGGGGCTGAAGATGGAATGCTGAGGCAATAACTAACAAAAGGTAGCAAATGCTTGGGCAATGAAGGGAAGTGAAATTGGGTAGGGTTTCACTATTCTTATGCTTAGTTGTGAAATGAGACCCCAACACATCCTTTTGTATGACAAAAGGATGGTTATTCGGTTGGGTGATGGGCTATAACAGGTGAATTGGTTGGGAAACCTCCAATAGCCCATGAATTTCAGTGAATTCCTTAAAATTTTTTAATTTTTGAAACTTTTGCAAGCATACACAGGCTGTTAGAGTTCAACAAGCATATGTACGCAAGATGTCTAGCATGAAACAAATGTATGTACGTGAGCTGTAGTGGTACAGGGCACATACATGCTCTAAAAATGGTTTTTTAAGAAGAGCTCCTCAACAGTGCTTTGGAAAAATATGCAAGTAAGAGGGCCAAGGTGATGTATGCATGATTAGGGCATTTTAGGGCTATAATAGAGAGAGAGCATTTTCTATGACATTCTCCTTTCTCTTCTTATAAATTATCTCATAGACATATCCCAACATTTTTGTGACCCATTTATGTTGCTCGATGGGCGAAATTCTTTGATCTAAGAAGTATGTTAGGTTGTGATGATCTATTTGAATTCAGAAATGTTGCTCAAGCAAGTATAGACACTAGATATCCACATTATGCTATATAACCATCCTTTCTTTTTCATAATTTGATTTTCCCAACTTCCTTTCACATAGTTGTTTTCTAATAAGACCAATGGGAGTTCCTCTTGCACGAGAACTACTCTGATTCCTTTAATATATGCATAACATTCCAAGACAAAGGTATTAGAGAAGTTTGGTAGAAAGATTATTGAGGTTGTACACATAACATTCTTCAAATTCTAGAAGACCTATTTTGTGGTGTCACCAATTGAAAGAATTTTTTTTAAGCAAGGCTTTGAAGGGTGTTGCAATCTTACCATAGTTGCTTATGAACTTTTGGTAGTAACTAGTGAGACCAAGAAAACCTCTTAAAGTTTTAATATTTTTGGGATGGGGCTAATCCTTCATCGCTTGAATTTTCTTCAGATCCACATGTACACCAACGCAACTAACAATACAGCTTAAATATTTCACTTTGGGGATACCAAATACACATTTGGATCTCTTAAGAAAGATTTGGTGATTAACATGCAATTATAAGACTCAATCCACATGGGTGACCAGAGAATGCAAAGTTTTACTATAGATCAAGATGCATAAAAAATGATAAGAAGAAAATGACATAGAAAGGGTTGAATGTTTTTTTTTCATGAGACTCGGTAAGGTGGAAGGTGCATTGCAAAGGCCAAAGGGAAGCACCAATAACTCATAATGGCCTACATGAGTGCAAAAGTAGTTTTGGTAATATCTAACTCCTTCATGTGAATTTGGTGATAGTTTAAGTGTAAATCAAGTTTGGAAAAAAATTGAGCACCTTTGAGCTCATCCAAAAGGTCGTCATTGATAGGAACGAGAAACTTATCATTGACTATTATTTTATTGAGAGATTGAAAGTCAAGATACATGTACCAAGTTCCTTGTTTATTTAGGACCATGATGACCAGTGACGAATAAGGGTTGGTACTAGAGCAAATGACATTAGAAGCTAGGAACTCTTGAACTATCTTTTTTATTTCAATTTTTTAGGCAAATGGATGGTGATATGCTAGGTGTACATTGGTTGGGAGGAAATCTGGTATGGGAGGAATATAATGATCATGCTCACATCTAGAGGGTGGTAGGCCTTGGGGAGCTTAAAATATGGATTGGTGTTTGACCAAGACTATTTGCATGTTATGATGGATGGGTTGAAAAGGTGTCTCAAATGATTGAATGGAATTGAATTGAACCACAATGCATGGATGCCATTTTTAAAGATTATTTTCCATACGGTGGGAGTTGATGATCATTGGACAACCGAATGTGATTCCTTTGAAAATGTAGCGATTCCCCTCCTACTAGAAACTCATGTATAACACACAAAAATCCATGGTCATTGGACCTAATGTTCTTAGCCATTCAACACCCAAATCAATGTCAGAACCATGCATTTAAATAGTGCAGATTTGGGTTTTCAATGAATAATCACCATATTGAAGCTGTACATTTTCACAATGAACACAAAAGTCGTACTAGAAGGTGTGGTTGGATCACCTCCTTTTCAGGGAGAGATGATGCTTTTTGGGAATCTTGAGTCGTTTTCCACTACATCTGGAAGGAAGCACATCTAAGCCAAGCTCTGATAGAGGTTCACAGTCAATAACATCTTTACCATCTAGAAATAAGTCGAAGAACATTCATTATCGATGGATAATGAGGACCCATACTTACCATCAGGGGTTTTCATGGAACCTCCATTAGCAATCATGGTCTAGAAGTTGTTCACAGTATGAATGTAGCAGTGTGTTTCTTGGGCCACACGTCGATGAATGAAGTTATGGGTGCTACCACTATCAATTAAGATAATGGTTTTGTGATGTTTGATGGATACAATCAATTTGAGGGTTTGGGGAGTAGAAATACCTATCAAGGCATGTATGGAGATCTATGGTTCCACTTCCTTACATTTATGCACAAGAAAATATTTTCGTCGTAGTTGTAGCATAGACCTTTAAGTTGGAGCTCTGCAATTTTAACCCATAATTTAAACATGGATTAACTTATGGATCTTGAGGGGTGGAGATGATGCAGAGGGATTGGTACGAGGAGATAGCGAGACAAGGATGAGGAATAAAGTGTGTCTTTTTAATTTGATAATATACCACCTTTTGGTCTTCCTAGGCCCTTTGAGGGGATTCCAACCAAGTAATAGGACACACCAATAATAATTGTGCAAGTATCTATTCTTTTAGACCATTGTTAAATCATTCTTGAAAAAACGTATTAGACATGCCTTTAGTGTGGAAGGTGAGTTTCTTAAAAGTGGAGATGAACTCTTTGACTATACCATGTTATTTAATCTTAGTCAGTCATCCTAAATAATGAGTGTCTATTTCAAATAATTCATAGAGGTCTAAGACAAATTGTGTCCAAGAAATATAAGCCTCTTGAGGAGTTCTTATTCCATTGCCACCATTTCCTACATTCAAGATATAAATATAAGAAACCCACATGAAGTTTCATTAAGTCATCTGTGATTCCATGTAGGGAAAAATAATGTTCCATTTGAGTGACGCATCCCATGGGGTCGAATCCATAAAATTTGTTGAGATCCACTTTAGGGAGTCTATGCCACATTTGAGTCATAGGGTCATGAACAACTAGGGTAGAGTGAGGCCCTGTGGGATTGGATGATTTAGTTCCTTCCTTTTGGGATGGCTAGTCCTGTCATTGATAACTCACAAATTGAGTTTGCAATGCCATGAATTTGGACAACTAATATAGGAGTGACTCCAGTTTGGTGAGTTTGTCATTGATGGCATCAAGATTTTGTTGAGCAGAGGAGTGGTTGCAATCTATTTTTTGTTGCAACTCATCACACTAAGTTTCCAAGGAGGAGCATTTGGTGGCTAGATCAACACCTTAGGAAAAATGTTATTAGGGAGTGGTACCAAGGCGATTAACACTGCGTTTTGGGTCTATTGAGATAGTACCTGGTAGTAGGGTGAGCAGGTTCACCAAAATACTTACTGGAGCATGGTATCACAATGATCAATTTGACACAAGGATTCTATTAAGATAGGTATCAAATAAGGGTGTGGGTAGTACCCAAATTTATTTTTCTTTTTTTGCTACTCCTATCTGAGTTATACTCCCACCTGAATATTACTATGTTGACAAAATTCCCAAATTCTCAATATTGCAGTTTATGTAGTAATTTCATGGATTGGTAGCAGGGGAGCAAGGTTTCCAGTGATAGAAATCACAAATTCTCAATAATGTTGTTTATGTAGGAGTTTTTTGGATTGGCAGCATGGAGTAGGGTATTGAGGGTCCCAAGGGAAAGGGAGTGCAATGTGTTATATGTCTCTTATATACGTGTAGGGTCCAACATCAGTACTTGGCTCAATTTCTTAGGGTACCAACTAAGGAGTCTTGACCATACCCTTAGCTGTATTACCTAATTACCTACGTATTAGAGAGTAATCTTCTCAAGTGTTGTTCTTGGTGAACTATAGAAACAAGATGGTTGATTAACTTATCTAAAGTTGGTTTCATGTGGCCTAGGGGAATTTTGATATACTCTAGGGTACGTGGAAGTGAAATTCCATATATAGGTGTTGTTTGATGTGGTACTACTCAAAGGGGTACCAATGAGGGGTTATAAGGGAGTCCAACTAGGTGAAACTACTTGTATTTCCTACATGTATTTTTTTTCTACCATAGGTTTACCCATTGAACAAAAAATCACTATGTTATTAATAGATGTTGAAATATGTCTCTATCCTAAAAAAATGATCTAAAATATTAGCTCAAGAAAGTGATCTAATACGATTTGTGGTGTTATTTATTAGTAAATTGGAAGATGCATAGAAGAAATAATAGAATTTAACTAGATCAATTGTAGAAATCACTGATTACAACAACAATAGGAAATAAAATAACCATAATACAACAAAATATTATACCTTTATTGATGAGGGGATTGTTCACTTGCCTCTTCGAGGGGGAAACCTCCAATGAGTAGAGCTCCAATTGCAATATACTTCCGAAGACATCTCATTACATTGCTTGTACTTCTTTCTATAGTTCTATCTACCTCCTATGAACATTCTAGAGAAGGAAGTTTTTCATAGGTGAAACCTTTTAGTAATCATTCTTACAATTATTGCTTTCACATTACTACATGGGCCTTATTTTCTATACATGACCTCCATACATAACAACCTATCTATCTACTTAGGGGGTTAGGGCATGCCCCTAACACTTCTTAGTTCAACAACCACTTCTTATGCATGAACCTAATGTTGCTCAATTACTTTCTTATTTTTTCTTTGTGATTTAGGAGTTCTTTTCTTAGTTGACGTGTAGATGGGTCTAGAAATTTTTTAAAAGAAATGCATCTCAAAATTACATACTAGGAATGCAAAACCAAAACACAAATATTCAATCCCTCTCCATCACATTTATTTGTTAGAGATTGAGTGAAAGTAAAAGGAAAGTTGTGACATTAAGAATAAAACCATGAATCATCACTAACCATAATTTCAAATGCATCATACAAGAGATTTGGAAACCAAAACTTACAAAGGGGAGGGTAAAAATCAAAATCGCTTCTAATCCCTACTAGAACTGTGACTCAAAATTGATTAAGTGTTCAATTTGACTCATTAATAAGGAAAACACGGGACTTGGAAGACAAAGTTTTGTAGACTAGATTGAAAATAACACAATTATTGAATGGACGAAAACTGTGACCTCAAAACAAGAACTCTATCCCTAAATACCAATATTTTTGGGTCAAAAGTATGAAAATCAGCGCCCAAATTGAAAGTGGTGCTCGTAGAATCACCTTTTTTCTCGGGGGTTAGAATTATAACATTTTCCACCATGGTCTTAAATCCTTGTAAAGTTGCAAATAAAAACCTTGAAATTTACCATTGAATAAAAAAATGGTGCTCCCGACATCACCCATTCTTTTCAAGGTTAAAATTTTAGTTTGTTTGAAATTGTGGTCTTGACAATCAATACCACTCTAAACAAAAACCTTAAAATTGACCTCCGAAACAAAAAAAAAATTGTGTTAGTAGTGCAAACACTTTTTCTTGGGGTTAAGATTACAACTTGTTTGAAACTGTGGCCTTCACAACCAATAATGTTCTAAATTGAAACCTCAAAATCACCCTTTGAATCAAAACATCATGCTAC
>JASDQU010100079.1:32209-43553 GCA_032191745.1 Picea mariana
TGATATGCTAGGTGTACATTGGTTGGGAGGCTATCTGGTATGGGAGGAATATAATGATCATGCTCACATCTAGAGGGTGGTAGGCCTTGGGTAGCTTAAAATATGGATTGGTGTTTGACCAAGACTATTTGCATGTTAGGATGGATGGGTTGAGAAGGTGTCTCAAATGATTGAATGGCATTGAATTGAACCACAATGCATGGATGCCATTTTTTAAGATTATTTTCCATACGGTGGGAGTTGATGATCATTGGACAACCGAATGTGATTCCTTTGAAAATGTAGCGATTCCCCTCCTACTAGAAACTCATGTATAACACACAAAAATCCATGGTCATTGGACTTAATGTTCTTAGCCATTCAACACCCAAGTCAATGTCACAACCATGCATTTAAATAGTGCAGATTTGGGTTTTCAATGAATAATCACCAATTTGAAGCTGCACATTTTCACAATGACCACAACAGCTGTACTGGAAGGTGCGGCTGGATAACCTCCTTTTCAGGGAGAGATGATGCTTCTTGGGCATCTTGAGCCGTTTACCATTGCATCTGAAAGGAAGCACATTTGAGCCAAGCTCTGATAGAGGTTCACATTCAATAACATCTTTAGCATCTAGAAATAAGTCGAAGAACATCCATTATCGATGGATAATGAGGACCCATACTTACCATCAGGGGTTTTCATGGAACCTCCATTGGCAATCATGGTCTAGAAGTTGTTCACAATATGAATGTAGCAGTGTGTTTCTTGGGCTACACGTCAATGAATGAAGTTATGGGTGCTACCACTATCAATTAAGATAATGGCTTTGTGATGTTTGATGAATACAATCAATTTGAGGGTTTGGGGAGTAGAAATACCTATCAAGGCATGTATGGAGATCTATGGTTCCACTTCCTTACATTTACGCACAAGAAAATATTTTCGTCGTAGTTGTAGCATAGACCTTTAAGTTGGTGCTCTGCAATTTTAACCCATAATTTCAACATGGATTAACTTGTGGATCCTGAGGGGTGGATATGATGGAGAGGGATTGGTATGGGGAGAGATAGCGAGACGAGGATGAGGAATAAAGCGTGTATTTTTAATTTGATAATTTACCACCTTTTGGTCTTCCTAGGCCCTTTGAGGGGATTCCAACCAAGTAATAGGATGCACCAATAATAATTGTGCAAGTATCTATTCTTTTAGACCAATGTTAAATCATTCTTGAAAAAACGTATTAGACATGCCTTTAGGGTGGAAGGTGAGTTGCTTAAAAGTGGAGATAAACTCTTTGACTATACCGGGTTATTTAAGCTTAGTCAGTCATCCTAAATAATGAGTGTCTATTTCAAATAATTCATAGAGGTCTAAGACAAATTGTGTCCAAGAAATATAAGCCTCTTGAGGAGTTCTTATTCCATTGCCACCATTTCCTACATTCAAGATATAAATATAAGAAACCCACATGAAGTTTCATTAAGTCATCTGTGATTCCATGTAGGAAAAAATAATGTTCCATTTGAGTGACGCATGCCATGGGGTCGAATCCATAAAATTTGTTGAGATCCACTTTAGGGAGTCTATGACATATTTGAGTCATAGGGTCACGAACAACTAGGGTAGAGTGAGGCCCTGTGGGATTGGATGATTTATTTCCTTCCTTTTGGGATGGCTAGTCCTGTCATTGATAACTCACAAATTGAGTTTGCAATGGAATGAATTTGGACAACTAGTCTAGGAGTGACTCCAGTTTGGTGAGTTTGTCATTGATGGCATCAAGATTTTGTTGAACAGAGGAGTGGGTGCAATCTATTTTTTGTTGCAACTCATCACAATAAGTTTCCAAGGAGGAGCATTTGGTGGCTAGCTCTACACCTTAGGAAAAATGTTATTAGGGAGTGGTACCAAGGCGATTAACACTACGTTTTGGGTCTATTGAGATAGGTACCTGGTAGTAGGGTGAGAAGGTTCACCAAAATACTTACTGGAGCATGGTATCACAATGATCAATTTGACACAAGGATTCTATTAAGATAGGTATCAAATTAGGCTGTGGGTAGGACCCAATTTTATTTTGTTTTTTCTGCTACTTCTATCCGAGTTATACTCCCACCTGAATATTACTATGTTGACAAAATTCCCAAATTCTCAATACTGCAGTTTATGTAGTAATTTCATGGATTGGTAGTAGGGATCAAGGTTTCCAGTGATAGAAATCACAAATTCTCAATAATGTTGTTTATGTAGGAGTTTTGTGGATTGGCAGCATGGAGTAGGGTATTGAGGGTCCCAAGGGAAAGGGAGTGGCACGTGCTATATCTCTCTTATATACATGTGGGGTCCAACATTAGTACATGGCTCAATTTCTTAGGGTACCAACCAAGGAGTCTCGACCATACCCTTAGTTGTACTACCTGATTACCTAGGTATTAGAGAGTAATCTTCTCAAGTGTTGTTCTTGGTGAACTATAGAAACAATATGGTTGATTAACTTATCTAAAGTTGGTTTCATGTGGCCTAGGGGAATTTTGATATACTCTAGGGTACGTGGAAGTGAAATTCCATATATAGGTGTTGTTTGATGTGGTACTACTCAAAGGGGTACCAACGAGAGGTTATAAGGGAGTCCAACTAGGTGAAACTAATTGTATTTCCTACATGTATTTTTTTGCTACCGTAGGTTTACCCATTGAACGGAAAATCACTATGTTATTTATAGACGTTGAAATATGTCTCTATCCTAAAAAAATGATCTAAAATATTAGCTCAGGAAAGTGATCTGATACGATTTGTGGTGTTATTTATTAGTAAATTGGAAGATGCATAGAAGAAATAATAGAATTTAACTAGATCAATTGTAGAAATCGCTGATTACAACAACAATAGGCAATAAAATAACCATAATACAACAAAATATTATACCTTTATTGATGAGGGGATTGTTCAATTGCCTCTTCGAGGGGGAAACCTCCAATGAATAGAGCTCCAATTGCAATATACTTCCGAAGACATCTCATTACATTGCTTATACTTCTTTATCTAGTCCTATCTACCTCCTAGGAACATTCTAGAGAAGGAAGTTTTTCATAGGTGAAACCTTTTAGTAATCATTCTTACAATTATTGCTTTCACATTACTACATGGGCCTTATTTTCTATACATGACCTCCATACATAACAACCTATCTATCTACTTAGGGGGTTAGGGCATGACCCTAACACTTCTTAGTTCAATGACCACTTCTTATGCATGAACCTAATGTTGCTCAATTACTTTCTTATTTTTTCTTTGTGATTTAGGAGTTCTTTTCTTAGTTGACGTGTAGATGGTTCTAGCAAATTTTTAAAAGAAATGCATGTCAAAATTACATACTAGGAATGCAAAACCAAAACACAAATATTCAATCCCTTTCCATCACATTTGTTTGTTAGAGATTGAGTGAAAGTAAAAGAAAAGTTGTGCCATTAAGAATAAAACCATGAATCATCACTAACCATAATTTCAAATGCATCATACAAGAGATTTGGAAACCAAAAATTACAAAGGGGAGGGTAAAAATCAAAATCGCTTCTAATCCCTACTAGAACTGTGACTCAAAATCGATTAAGTGTTCAATTTGACTAATTAATAAGGAAAACACGGGACTTGGAAGACAAAGTTTTGTAGACTAGATTGAAAATAACACAATTATTGAATGGACGAAAACTGTGACCTCAAAACAAGAACTCTATCCCTAAATACCAATATTTTTGGGTCAAAAGTACGAAAATCAATGCCCAAATTGAAAGTGGTGCTTGTAGAATCACCTTTTTTCTCGGGGGTTAGAATTATAACATTTTCCACCATGGTCTTAAATCCTTGTAAAGTTGCAAATAAAAACCTTGAAATTGACCATTGAATAAAAAAATTGCGCTCCCAACATCGCCCATCTTTTTCAAGGTTAACATTTTAGTTTGTTTGAAATTGTGGTCTTGACAATCAATACCACTCTAAATAAAAACCTTAAAATTGACCTCCGAAACAAAAAAAATTGTGTTAGTAGTACAAACACTTTTTCTTGGGGTTAAGATTACAACTTGTTTGAAACTGTGGCCTTCACAACTGATAATGTTCTAAATTGAAACTTCAAAATCAACCTCTGAATCAAAACATCATGCTACAAGTAGGACATTCATTTTTTATTTCAAACTTAAAATTACAATATTTTAAAACCATGACCTAAAAATATCAACACTATTGTAAACAAAATCATAAAAAATGAGGAAAACCCTTAAACGAAAAGAACAATCATATTTTGTTCATATATATATATATAAAGAAAAATGAAAGAAAAAATAATAAAAACATTCACAAACGTATAAATATAAAATGAAATTAAAAAAAATAATAAGCAAAATTTTATAAATTAAAAAAAAAATAAAATAAAAAATGTGTTCTTGGAGGTGTTCCCTCCCTCCCTTCTCGGTGGCCCCTTGGATGCTAACAAGAGGGGAGGGAGGGAGGGAGGTAGGGGTAGGAAGTTCCTAGAATCACTCCCTTTCCCCCTCACCAAAGGAGTGGCGATCCTTAGGTGCCAATAAGAGGGGAGGGAGGGAGTGGTGGGTAGGAGGGCGATTCCCAAATTTGTCATCCTCTCTTCTCGATTTTATGGAATCACGCCCCCTCCCCCCACCAAAGGAGTAGGGATAGAGTGGCGCGGGAGAGGGGGCGGGGAAGGGAAATCCTTGAAATTGTTCTGCTCCCCTCTCAATTTATTGGAATTACTCCCCCTTCCCTCACCAAAGGAGTGGCAACCTCTTGGGTGCCAACGAGAGGGGAGGAGAGAGTGGTAAGGGAGAAGGGGATTTCTGGAATCACCTTTGTAACACCCCTCAACCTCGAATTTCTTTGGATTTTTAATAAAAAGTGAGGGAAATGGGGGACTCTAGAAATCACCCCCCTCTTGATACTACTTTTTCCCAACTATATATATACTTTTAAAATTTATAAAAAATTGTTTGCTAAATTTTTTTAATTTCTTTTATTTTATATGTTTGTAAATGATTTATTTCTTATTAAATTTTTTGTTTTTAATTTTTTCCTTTCTAGCTTGTTTTATTTTGTATTTTTAAATTTGGGTTCCTTTGATATTTTTTTTTTTATTAAAAAATACACATACACATATATATTCTCTTTGTTTTGGGTTTTTTCCATATATATATATATATTCTTTTTATTTATTTTTTCCTTTTTATGATTTTGTTTGAATTAATGTCTTTTTTCTAGGCCATGGTTTTAAAAATGTTGAAATTCTAAACTTAGATAAAAAAGTAAATGTGCTACTTGTTGTACCATATTTCATTGAAGAAGGTGATTTTGGGGTTTCTATTTGCAACTTTATTGATTGTCAATGCCACGTTTTAAACTAGTTGTAATGTTGACCCCAAAAAACAAGGGGTGCTATTGTGAACCCAACTTTTCATTTCAAGATACAATTTTAGGGTTTTTGTTTGGAATGATACTGGTTGTCAAGGTCACTATTTCAAATAAGTTATAATTTCAATCCCGAAAAAGAAGGGTGATGCTATGAAAAACACTTTTTTATTTGGGGGTCAATTTTACTGTTTTTGTTTGCAATTTTATAAACCATGGTTGCAAATTTTATAATTTTAATTTAGAAAAGAAAATGGTACTACTAGTACTAGTAGCACCACTTTTTGAAACATACATAAAAATAACCACTAAATGCAATATCTAAAAAAAAGAATTAAAATGAAAGATTCTCCTCAAATTGATAACTATGTTAAATTTAATATTGGATAAAAATTAGCCGAAACATTGCATGTGCTAAATCATCAAGACCAATGATTAATAATCATTTTCAGGTTAATACTACCCACAAACTTTAAATATATGCATACACAAATACTTGACAATGATGAAATGCATGATACATACAAGATTGAAATTGAACTTACTTGATGAAAGTAGAGAAGAAGAAGAGAGGGCCTTACAATGAAATGCATGATACATACAAGATTGGAATTCAACTTACTTACAATATTGAAATTGAACTTACGTGATGAAAGTAGAGAAGAAGAGAGGGCCTTGACAATGAAATGCATGATACATACAAAATTGGAATTGAACTTACTTGATGAGAGTAGAGAAGAAGACAGGGAAAAAATTTAAGAAATAAAAAAGTCTCATTAAAAAATTTCATGAAAAAATGCATTAAGTCTTGAGTTGCTTGGACATGGAGCAAATAAAAAATTGATAATAAAAAAGTCTCCGTCTTCACAAATAAGTTAAAAGGTCAATGAGAGGTATTCAATGTTTTAGTGGATTTTAAAACATCGATCTTTGAAAGATCTCCACGAGAAGAAAGAAGATTTGTATAAATCATCCGCTGGTTGCAGAGCAAAACAAAAGGTCCATCTTTCGAAACACTCCACAACTGTGAGAAAGTAGCAAGATTCAATTTAGAAAAAAATTAAACGGCGAGTGATTGATTGACAGACCTATGTATAAGAACAATTTTCATTTTAATGTCAGATTCGGCAAAAGATCAAAAGATTTTTCATGTACGATTGAACCCAGATTGAACGAATTCAACTACCAAACATTCAGTACCAAATATTCAGCAGAAACAACAGATGCGACAGGAACTTGAAATGAATGCTCACGAGGCGAGTCCCAACAAATGCCATTTCGTCAAACTACCATCACCAATTTTTGACAGTAGCGGTACACAAACCCTAATTAATTGCATTGACTAGACCTGCAAGTTGCAATCTTCACCTCTCCGGCATCCAATGACGGCGCCCGCATTGCCCACAAATAAAAAATAAAGAAAAATATAAATACAAATTCTCCTTCCCTACCTCGGTCTTCACCTCTGTTAAACAATGACGAATTTCTACGCCTGGGCAGTGGGTACTATTCAACTATCTGTTACTAAATTCAAAGCGGGCCTGTCCATTAAATAAAATACTGACAACCACCGCTAACACCCTACTGCTTATTCGGTGTAAAATATATGTGCTGTCAATATTCGAGCTTGGTAAGCAGTATTGAATGCTGTGGCAGGTGGATTATAGGTTGCTGGATCTGAATTGCTTTCAGATTGGATGGCCTATATTTCATCTGCTGCGGTAGGTGGATTATAGGTCGTAGTATCTGAACTGCTTTCGTAGGATCTGAATTGCTTTCAGATCGAATGGTCTATATTTAACCTGTCACAGCATTCAATGCTACTTAACATGCTGGGTATTGCCATGGAAATATATGGTGGACAATTTCTAGCCTGTTACTCAATATTGAACGCTGCCCCAGGTGGATTATAGGCTGTCTGATTTGAATTACTTTTAGATCCCACTACCTATATTTGAAACTCTTCAACTAGTTAATACATAGTGCTTGTAACAGGGAATGGGCTTAGTATTTGCAATTATCACCTGTAACTCCTGTATGATATATTTTTGCTGTAGCCTAAACGTTCTAAGAATTGATTTTTTTCCAGGGATATTTGCTCCTGTGAGAAATTGTTAGATCCCTAGATTTGAGTGATTATTTCTATATAATCTGAGTGTCCCAAGGGTTTTTCAGCATGCTGAATCCATTTCTACATTCAGAAATGAATTTTAAACAACAAAGGATAATGATTTCATGTAAATTTATATCTCCTGATTCCAACTAAAAAAACCATTTTGTAGAACAGTTAGACAATGCTTATATTTTAAGATAAACTTGTTAATTGTTTTTGCTATAACAATAAAGATTTAATTATTTTTTAAACTTATTTTGTTAATATATTATTATTAAGTTTAAGACTAACTTAGTTTTATTTATTTTATTATTTGACTAGCACAGTAGCAAACTAGTGGCTGGTGAACGCTGAAAGGTTTCTGCTGGTAATTAACACCAGACCCATGAATTAAATTGGAAATGCATGCTATATTCATAAAACCCAAATTGAAACGCCCTGCCACCCTACTATATGGAAAGCAGATAGCCATAAAATGAAACCCCACAGAACCAGAAAATGAAACCCACGCTTCCATATGGCCCAGAAAATTCCACATTCACATCTCTCCACTATTTAACAAAACCTTAATTTTTATCACTCAAGTGTAATTAATTTTTTTTTAATATTTTTAATTTAAATGGTTTTTAAAATTTAATTTGTTAGTGTTATAAATATGAAAAGTTTACTTACTTGATTTAGTTAATTTTAGTGTAATTTTGATTTTTTTTTTTTTTTAATAGGTTAGTTTGAGGTTTTGTGATTAATTTTGATGTTCTTGTGGAGTCATGTTGCTTGAAGATTTTCTCACGAGGAAGACTGTTTTTCTTGACAATTATAATAATAATTATAATAATAAAATTTCAAAAGCACTTAAAATATATCAAACTTTGTCATTTTGTTTTGCAAAAAGAGTTTCAAAATAATTATGATAATAAAATCTGCAAAGCACTTAATACATACTAAATCAATCAAAACCGTGTGATTTTGTATTACATAAAAAAAAGTTTCAAAATAATTATAATAATAAAATCTCAAAAACACTTACAACACACTAAACCAATCAAAACCCTGTGATTTTGAACATTCTAAATCAATCAAAACCGTGTGATTTTGTATGGTTTCCAAATAATTATAATAAAAAAATCTCAAAAACACTTAAAACATACTAAATCAAAACCTTGTGATTTTGTTTTGGAGAAAAAAGGTTTTAAAATAGTTATAATAATAAAATCTCAAAAGCACTCAAAACATATTAGATCAATCAAAACCTTGTGATTTCGTTTTCCATAAAATTTTCAAAAAAGTCTTTTGAATTTTTGTATGATTTTTGCTTTCCCTAAAATTTCCAAAAAATTCTTTTGAAATCAATCAAAACCTTGTGATTTTGTTTTCCATAAAATTTCCAAAAAAGTCTTTTGAATTTTTGTATGGGTTTTGCTTTCCCTAAAATTTCCAAAAAATTCTTATGAAATTTGGTATTCTTAATAGACATGGCCTTTTAATATAGTAAATCCAATACACCCATATAACTATAGGTTTGGATGATAGGTTTGGATTTCATCCAAATATTTAGAAGTATGAGATTATATTTATGGTTGTAGTTTATTATTATTATTATTATTATTTTTGTTTTGTTTGAAATGTGGAGATAAATTGTTGGATTTGTAGATTTGAATGGTTAATTCTGTATAATTCAGTGCTCCAGGTGTTTTTTAGCAGGTTGAATCCATTTTTGTATTTAAAAATGCAATTTAAACAACATAAAATTGTAATTTCGTGCATATTTATATGGCCACATTCTGTCGAAAATGGCCAAAACTTCGAACAAATAGACAACTCCCATCTCATGTCTATCCACATAGTAACCTCAATGCATCCAGATAGTTAAGTTACATGTGTCTAAAGTGAATCCACTCAACTCTAAAGCATCTAGTACATTAGTTAGCTCACTTATTTTAGGTTTACATTGAGTTAACTTATTTTATAAATGGGTAAGTTAACAAGTGGACAAACTCAATCATTTTTCCCTCCAAATTCTTTCTAAATTTAATAGGAGTTTTGCCTAAAACTATAGTTAGATTTGATTAATGAGAAGTTTGATTATGGAACTTTGTAGTGAGCGGTTTTTAGCTTATTTTAAAAAATCTTGAATCGTAAAAGCTTAAAAAAATGGAGTAAATCAAAGTGGAACTTTGCATGACCAAGAAAAAATAAACTTATCAAAAAAGTTGAGTTTGTCCACTTTTTAACTCACTTCATTTTACAAAACCTTATGTACTATATTACAATCTCTTTCAATGTAAAAACTAATATTATTAATTTTTACATAGAGAGATTATAGGTTTCATTAGATTAAGCCCTATGACTAAAAAAAACTATAAAACATTGTAAATAATTATTTTTTTCTTCCATATTTTTGTGATGTATTAATAATTAATAATATTTAATTAATGTTTACTAGCTTTGGGCCAGAGATTATTATCTATTATTAAACCCTACTTATACCCGCAACACATTTAACTTGAGAATTGGTAAAGTTTTAGGAAATACAAAATATTAAAATTTGTCTTTTTTTATTTATTTTTAATTCCGAGTGGTATTATCTAGTTGGTTTGGGAGGCTAATTGACATATTTAATTATTGTTTAGTTGGTTGTAAAGAAAATAAGATTAAAAAAAGGAAGTGGTTGCATGGTGGCATTAATGTATTTCCTGCATTGGTCGGGTTAATGTGGTGGCACATACATGTTAATGTGTAAGGTTCTTTTTTCTTGATTAGTCTAAACATTAGAATTTTTGAACTTTTTTCAGCTATGTTTGTTGATCATTTTTGCCCAAAATCTGGTTAGAAATTTAGAAGAATTGTTGAAATTGCAAATATTAGTTGTTGAGATTGTATAATCTGAGTGGATTAGGGGTTTTTCAAGGTGCTGGCTCCATCTATGTATTAGGTGTTGGAGTTACTTCACACACACCTAGGATTTATTTTTCCGAAGGTTATTCCTTGTTTATTAGTCATAATTAGTCATTATCCAGTCTCCTATATTTTAGGGGAGAATATTCCACCTGGAGAATATTCTTTTTCAGTTGACACTTCAGTTTGACTAGTTGAGTCGAGTTTAGATGTTGCATTGGTTTTGTCACCATGCAACATTGGGATCATCACCAACTCACTACTCTTTGTTCAGTCAGTTAACTGAAGACTAGTTGACTAGTTAACTCAGCTAGGTGGCAGTTCACTCCCGTAACTGCCTGAGAGACTAGACTAGGTGGCGGTTTACTCTTGTAACTGCTGGTGTGTGTCTAGATCAATCTAGACCACCACTATGGCTCATTAGTTACTCATTTATCCTATATATATTGTAAATTATTCACTCTTTGAGTGTGGAATACGATTAATGGGAATTCTTCCATTCTTTCTATCTTGCTTCTTCTTCCTCAATTTCTCTCTGCAAATGTGTGTAGTATTTTCTAGCTAGATCTATTCTGTGCAGGTTCAACACATTTACCTGGTGTCAGAGCCGACGGACTGCTAAGCAAAAGCTACACCAAATCATTTTTTGCAGGTATTGAAGATTGAAGACAACAAAAAGATGGATTATTCACTGGAAATACTTCTCACGCCTCATAAATATTTGGAATGGAAGCCAAAAATTCTACTTCATCTTAGATGCAGAGGCTTGTACCAAATTACTATGGCAATGGAAGTAGAGCCTGATTCTGTCGATGAGAAAAATGACTTTCTCAATAGACAAGATATGGCCATAGGAAGTATCGACATGTCTGTTTCTCCCAAACTTTTCCATCAAGTATATGAAGAATCACAAGGATTAACTCCAAATGAATTAT
>JASDQU010100079.1:62268-84604 GCA_032191745.1 Picea mariana
ATATATATATATATATATATTTGGTTTTTTAAATTATGTGTGTGTGTGTGTTTTAAATTTCTTTTTAGAGTTTTTTTAAATTATTATTAAAAGGAGGGTAGAGGACCCTTTTTTTAAAAAACTCAAAATGTATCTTAATTTTTTTATTTATTAAAAAGAAATATGTTTCCCCCCTTGGCGTAGGGTTTTTTTCCTTTTTTTATGGTTTTTCCTTTATTTTTTCCATCTTTTGTTTTTTTCCCCTTTTATTATTACTTTGTTTGCAAATGCATCAAGCTTTTAGGTAATGGTTTCAAAATTGTTACAATTTTAAGCTCGAAAAAATGGGGGGCTACTATTGGTAGCACCTCTTTTTGATTCGAAGATTGATTTTAATATTTTGGTTGCCAAGGTATCAATTGTTAAGGCCATGGGTTTCAAAGAAGTTGCAATTTTGACCTAAAAAAAAAGGGGTGGGGGGTGCTACTCGGAGTACCATTTTTTTATTCTATGGTTGATTTTAAGGTTTTGGTTGGAATGGTGTAGGTTGTTAAGGCCATAGTTTCAAAGAAGTTGTAATTTTGATCTAAAAAGAAAGGGTGTTGCTCTTGGTGCCACTTTTCGATTTGGGGGTTGATTTTAATGTTTTTGATGGAAACATTATTAGGTTGTTCAGGCCATTGTTGCAAAAGGTGGTAATTTTAACCCTAAAAAAGGGTGTTACTGATAACACCACTTTTAGAAACAAGGGTAAAAATAGCTACTAAATGTGACCTCTAAGAAAATGAGAAATCTGGAGGGTTCTCATCAAGTTAATAACTACGCTTTGGGGGATTGTTTCAAACCATATAATGATTTCTTCAATTGACAAATAATACTGCCATACTTCTCAAATCCTAGGGGTTGCTTCATATAAATATCTTTAGTGAGATCTTCGAAGGTTTCAGTGTAGTTGATGCCTTCTTGTTGAGAAAAACCCTTTGCTACCAAATGAGATTTATGCCTTTCAAAAACATCTTTAGATGTGAACTTGATCTTGTAGACCCATTGACACTTCACCACACTTTTTCCTTGTGGTTGAGGAACTGAGTCTCTTGTTTGATATTCATTAAGGAATGATACTAATTAGACATGGAATTATTCCCATTTAGGTTGACTATTTTCATTTGCATATGTATCAAGATCACATGCCTCTAGCACACATGCCATTAGAGCAACACTACCATGTCATTTTTGACTTCTAGTCTTACTTGATTCATTTGCATTACCTACATTTGTTGATGTTTTGGTAGCTGTGGGAAGAAATTTCCTTCCTAGATGACATTTCTTAGACGAGAAGAAGATTCTGGAAGCAAGAGAACCATTGAGCAGATGTGGAAATACCCCATAAGAGAAGTCGGCCCAGAAGAATAAAGAACAATGAAGAGACACCTTTACAGAAGATAAGTCGACCTAGTTAGGAGGACAATAAGACTATAAATAGGAGGCACATTGGCTCATTTTTCATACACACTCACACTCTCCCATCTACACGGAAGCAAGGCGCAAGTCTGAGGAAGGTGACACATCGACTGCAGTGGAAAAAATTCTTCTTGTTTAGTGTTTTGGTATTTCTCTCTTGTGCGCTACTCTTCGTAAAGGTGTGCTACCTTGTTATTGTGCTATTGCTGCAACTAGGGTGGTATTTTTGGTTGTACCTTGAGCTAGCCTTTGTGCTAGGGTTTATCTATTGGTTCATGATTGGACTTTCTTTGTGAACAAAATCTATCTAAGAAAGGTTGTTGGGTTTTTCCCCCATTTGGGGTTTTCCCAGGATAGATATCTTGTGTTCTTTTGTCTCTTTTTTATGCTGCTATTGCTCAGTACATGATATATAAGTTAATGTTAAAGAAGTAAAAGAACACTAGTAAATATACTGCTCTATAAGTAAAGAAAATCTAACATGGTATTAGAGCTGGTTACCTTCAAGACAATTTAACAACTAGGAGGAAGATCTTGAAAACTACAACTGCAACATTTTCTTTGTCAAGCTCATTGAGAACTAGTTCCAAGATGTTTGGACTAAAACCACCACAAAGTATTTCTCCCTACCCTAGCACACCCCTTGCAACACTCTGGTTGTAGTTCTGTGAATGATAAGAAATTTGAAATTTCTCAGATCTAGGGTTTCTACTGACGAAAAAATGTCAACTAGTATGAGAGTTGAAGATAGATTGGATGGAAAAGATAACTTCAGATCCTGGAAGCATAGGGTACTCCTCATTCTAGAAGAGAATGAACTATTGGATCATGTTAAGAAGGTGCTTCCATAACTCGAAGAAGAAGAAGCCAACGCAAAGTTCAAAAGGAATGAATTCAAGGCCAAGAGGATCCTGATAGACTCTATCAAGGATCATCTGATACCAAATGTATCAGAACTAAAGACACCGAAGGAAATGTTTGATGCCCTAACCTCTATGAAAGAAATAATACCAGCCAAAATCTTACACTAAGGAATCAACTTAGAAATGTGACAATGAATATGTCAGAGACAGTCTCCAACTATTTCATGATGATCTCACAGATCAAAGACCAGTCAAAAACAATTGCAGACTCCATACATGACATTGAACTTGTTACCATCACACTCAATGGATTCCCTTCCTCTTGGGACCCATTTGTCGAAGGAATTTGCGCAAGAAGGAAATTTCCCAAATTTGACAAGTTATGGTCAGATTGCACCCAAGAGGAATCCAGATTGATATCCAAGTCACATAAGACAAATGATGATGAAACTCAAGTCCTTGCTGCTCAAGTTAAGAAAAGGAAGGAAAGGGAAGAAGGCAGTCCGAAGAAGTCTAAGAGACCACATTCCAAGAAGGATGCATCAAGGATAAAATAATACACTTGTAAGAAGATGGGACATTATGCCACACAATTCCCACATAAACATGAAATGAGAAAGAAGAAGAAGCACCATGCACATGCAACAAATGCTAAAGAACACAAGTCAAAGGATGAAGAATTTGTATTTGTTTAAGCACTCACATGGACTATCACTCAATGAAGTGATACTTGGATTATAGACAACGGTGCCTCCAAGCACATGACATGCTTCAAAAATTCTATTTCAAATCTAACAGAGAAGGATTTATCCCTTCAAGTGGAGCTTGGAGACGAGTCCAAGCATGCAATCAAAGGAGTTGGAGAAGCCTCCTTGCAACTTGATTAAGGTAAACCTATTTCCATTAAACTTGTTCTATTTGTACAAGGATTAAAGAAGAATCTTCTGTCTATTTCCGCTTTAGAAGATAAAGGATTTAGGGTAGATTTTATGGATAGCCAAGTACTTATATGGCCCAAGAATTCAAACATCGATAAAGCTACCTTGATTGGTATCTGAGAGGGAGGAATATATAAACTAAAGGGACACCAAGAACAAGCTTGTGTACATAATAGCGTGAGCTCAAGTGAGCTATGGAACTAAAGACTTGCTCACATAAATTATAGAGCACTACCAATATTGAGCAAGGTGGTCACATGTATACTAGACATCCAGGTAGAACATGATTGAGTATGCAAAGGTTGCACACTTGGTAAGAATACCAAGGGAATATTTACTAGCAGTGACAGTAGTTCCAAAGGGATATTGGACATCATACACTTCGATGTATGTGGATATATGACGGTGCCATCCTTAGGAAACTTTATTTACTATGTATTATTCATAGATGACTATTCACGGAAGACATGGATCTACTACTTGAAAGAAAAAGACAAAGTCCTCAACAAGTTTCAAGAATTCAAGGATTTAGTTGAGAATCTCTCTGAAAAGAATATCAAGGTCCTCAAATGAATTCAAAGACTTTTTCAAAGAAGTAGGAATTAAGAGGTATTCGACAACTCCCTACAACCCTCAATAGAATGGGGTTGCATAAAGAATATAACAAATCGATTGTTGAAGCAATTAAAGCAATGATCCATGACCAGAGTCTACCCATGCACCTATGGGAAGAAGCATCCAATACAACCGTGTATGTCTAAAATAGAAGTCCTCAAAATACATTGGGGAACAAGACACCTAAAGAGGTGTTCACTGGAAAGAAACCAGAGGTCAAACACTTAAGGATATTTGGTTTTCCAGTGTACATTCATGTTCCCAAGGAAAAGAGAATGAAGTTGGAACCTTCGGGAAGGAAGGGCATCTTCATTAGATATAGTGAGACTTCAAAGGCATATATAATATACATCCCTTGTAAGAGAGATATGGAGATTAGCTGGGATGTGACTTTTGATGAAGATGAATCCTTCAAAAGATCAAGGGAGTCTCACAAGGATGAGGACTAAGAAGAGCAAGAGGCTCCAAGGGATGCAATCATGGAAGACTATACACTAGAGGAACCCATTTGAGAAGTTCAGAATGATATGGTAGTGTCAGAGAGACTTGTAGATCCACCCAGAGAAGCTGCAGTCACCAGGAAGACACCAGCTTGGCTCCGAAACACCTTGCAGGAAGCTGAAGGACATGTAACTCTCAAAGGATATTCTAGAGAGAGCAAGAGACCACATAATTTTTCTAGCTATGTCGTACTGATGAGCAACATCATTGATTCAAATCCTTCCACCTTTGAAGAAGTTGCTGAAAAGAAGGAATCGAAGGATGCCATGATGGAGGAGTATCAATCCATCATGAAGAATAATGTATGGGAGGTGGTTCTAAGACCAGAAAGGAAGTTAATGGTGACTTCCAAGTGGATCTACAAGATCAAACATGCTGTAGATGACAACATAGAGAAATAAAAAGCGATATTTGTGGCTAGAGGATTCTCCCAGAGAGAGGGAGAAGACTATGATGAGAAATTTTCTCTACTAGAAAAGTACAGTTCCATTAGATCGATTATTTCCATTGCTTTTGGGATGGGATGGAAATTACACCAGATGGATGTCAAGAATGCTTTCTTGAATGGTGTAATCGAGGAAGAAGTGTACATGGAGCATATATAAGGGTTTGTGATTCATGGGAAGGAGTCCCATGTGTGCAAACTGAAGAAGGATTTGTACGGAATGAAGCAGGTACCCAAGGAATGGTATGCTAGGATAGATGGCTATATGATGAGCTTGGGATTTACCAAGAGTCATGAAAATCCCAACCTTTACTACAAGGTTGAGAATGGTTTCCCACTGATCTTGGTTCTATATGTGGATGACCTATTTCTGACAGGAGATGAGAAGCTCATAGTTGGGTGTAAGAGAGAGCTCACTTCAGAGTTCGAGATGAAGGATCTAGGTCTGATGCATTACTTCTTGGGATTGGAGGTGTGGCAGAGATCATATGAGATTTTCCTTGGCCAAAGAAAATATATTGTTAAGATCTTGCATAGATTCAAGATGATGGATTGCAAGTCCATGGCCACACCCATGATGATAAATCTGAATCTTTTGAGTGATTCATATTCAGATTTGGTGGATCCCATGATGTACAAACAATTGATTGGATCCTTGATGTACCTGGTTAACACCAGGTTAGACATATGTTTTGAAGTGAACACCTTGAGTCAGTACATGGTTGAACCTAGACATGTACATTGAATGGCAACAAAACATATGTTGAGGTACCTACATGGTACGATTGGATATGGATTGAGATATGTTTCGGGTGGAGATGTGAAGCTGCAGGGATATACAAACTCTGACTAGGAAGGGAGTGTAGTGGATCAGAAGAGTACTGACGGATGCTGCTTCAGTCTGGGATCATGTATGATCTCATGGTTAAGTAGAAAGAAGACATTAGTGGCACTCAGTACAATAAAGGTAGAGTATGTCACAGCTAGTGTTGCAAGCTGTGAAGCAGTGTGGCTTCAGAAGTTGCTTTCAGGGATATTTGATATATAGTTGGAGCCAACTTTGATGCATTATGATAATCAAAGTTGCGTGAAGCTTACATAAAATCTTTTCTTTCATGACAAGTCAAGGCACATAGAGATCAAATATCACTACATACAAGACATGGTGCCGAGAGGAGCTATAGAACTCCAGTACATATCCACGGATGAGCAGACAACGATTATTCTCACCAAGCCTCCGTCTAGAGTGAAGTATGAGTAATTCAAAGACAAGCTTAGCATGATGCATAATTTCCACCCTTGTTGAAAGGGAGGTGTGTTGTTTCTTCTCCTTTCGACTAACCCCTTTGGCCAAGGGTTCCCTAGATTAGTCATGTGAGGTGATTGAGGGAGTAATGCATTGCCAGACTTGATGAGATAAGAAAAATCACACACATAGTCGTGAGGACTATGGGAGTAGCTTCATGCTACTGAATGAGACTATAACTATGGTTGATGGCATGGTAGTAGCTATGTGCTACTAGTTGATTGCTTCATAGTTATAGAGACATTGACTATGACTATGGATGATGGCATTGTAGTAGCTATGTATTACTAGCTGATTGTTGCATAGTCATAGGGATTGTAGACTATGATCATGGCTGATGGCATGGTAGTAGTTGTGTGCTACTAGTTGATTGTTGCATAGTCATGGAGACTATTAGACTGCATGGTGGTAGCTTGTGTATCTACCAATTGATTTCAGGATAGAGACTTTGTGTCTCTAGACAATAGCTATGTGTGACTGAGAGTGGTTGTGTACCACTAGACATTAGTTTTATACTACTATGGATCAACATAGTCGTGTTCTACTGGATGACATTGTAGTAGCTGTGTGCTACTAGTCAATTTCCATGGAGATTAATAAATCACATTGGGAGTAGATGTGTGCTACTATATTGTAGATACTGTGACAGATGATTCGAGCTACCAATGGCATTGTATTAGCTATGCGCTACTAGCTAATTGTAGAGTAGTCAGTGGACCACTAGATCAAGACATCATGAAAGATACCTCCCTTGATAATATGGAGTGTTGACGTTTTGGTAGCTGTGGGATGAAATTTTCCTCCTGGATGACCTTTCTTAGATGATAAGATTAATCCGGAAGCAAGAGAACCATTGAACAGATGTGGAAATACCCCAGAAGAATAAAGAACAATGAAGAGACACCGTTCTAGAAGAGAAATCGACCTAGTTAGAAGGACAATAAGACTATAAATAGGAGGAGCCTTGGCTCATTTTTCATACACACTCACACTCTCTCATCTACACAGAAGTAAAGCACAATTCTGAGGAAGGTGACGTAGTAGCTGCAGTGGCAGAGATTCTTCTTGTTCAGTATTTTGGTATTTTTCTCTTGTGCACTACTCTTAGTAAAGGTGTGCTACCTTGGTATTGTGATGCTACAGTTGTGGTGGTATTTATGGTTGTACCTTGATCTAGCCTTTGTGCTAGGGTTTATATGTTGGTTCATGATTGGAGTTGCTTTTTGAATGAAATCTATCTAGGAAAGGTTGTTGGGTTTTTCCCCCATTTGGGGTTTTTCCAGGATAAATCTCTTGTGTTCTTTTGTCTCTTGTTTATGCTGCTATTTCTCAGTACATGATATATAAGTTAATGTTAAAGAAGTAAAAGAACACTGGTAACTCTACTTCTCTATAAGTAAATAAAATATAAAAACATCAACACCAACAACTTCAATTTTCTTAGTCACCCATATGGAAAGAAAGAAAACTCAACTATTTTCCCCATCCCTCCAAACACGTTGTTTTCATGTATTTCCATTTTATCTCATCATGGGTCTATCAAAAGTATGCAAAGTACACACTCATTGGATGTTGAATTTGATTTTTCATCCAACAAGCGTCTACACTTGAAATTTGAGTAAACCTATAAGGAGATAAGTAAAAAATATGATGAAAAAAAATATTTTTCTTCATTTCCCTTAAAAACTATTTACCCTTATGGTTGACATCATCATCTTAAATCCTATTAGTTCTTTTAAAGTTGATTTTTATAGTACTTTTTTTTGTTTTGAGGCCTATTTTTACCACAAAATTCCCCTAACATGTTGAAGGAGTTCTTGCGCTAAACTCTCAATTATTGGATTGAATAGGGGTTCCAAAAATCATAGATGATTCTATTGTAGAAGGTTGACTGCAAGTTAATTATGGCAGAGGTGTCAAATGTCTAGTTGAAAATGCATTGTGTAGTAGTTAGTTGATCAAGAGTTCGGAAAAATATCCAAGGGAGAATAACTTAAACTAAAAGAGGATTCCTGAAAGAGTTGTCGAATACCTCTTATTTCCTGCTTCTTTGCAAAAGTCTTTGAATTCATTTGAGGTGTAATTGGAAACTACAAGTACACATTTAGATCATGATGTATGGTTGATCAAGTTGGGTGCATCATTTCAAATGAGTTCTCAAAAGGAGTGGTTTGTGAATATGAAAAAACATACTAGAGGTGTTGTTTTCCTAGTAGATGATTCAATGACCAAAATCATAAGATCTGGAAGATTCAAGTTGTTTCTCAAAGATTGAAGGATTAGAAATCTCCTTAGGATTTTATAGATTCTAGAGTTGGATAGAAACTTGATATCCACAAGTAAGATAGTGATGCATATGTGCACACTATATTTGAAAAGTATACATGCAAGATGATTCAATTAGAGATGGTGTTGTTAAGGGGAATCAAGGTTGGAATGTTGAAATACCCTTACTATAGCACCTAGGTATCTTGTTATCTAGTGTTTTCCTTACTGCAAACCATATTAGCAGCTCACAAAACAGAAATACACTGCTGAAATATTCAACTCAATAAATCTAGTGGAAACAAAACTAGGAACCAAATCATGCACACATAAACACCAATATTTTTGGGCAGATACCTCTGGAAAAAATCCAGAGGGAAAACCAATGCCGAGAATGATTTTATTATGCTAAAATCAGGCTGACTCCCATAATAGGGATACTGGCTCACCGAGAGAAATATATCTGCAGACAAACTTGACAAAGTCTGATCTTTTGTACGACCCATATTTGCATTCTTTTCAAGATGTACACACCTGTCCTTAGGTGTGCATGCATATACGTTCCTATCTCCACTGAAGCCCATGTACACGTACAAAAACCATGTACAAAAATCTTCATACAACACAACACTTCCTCGTGGCTACACTCTAATAAAAATCTCTTATGACAACTTCTGTTATCTCTTCTCCTTGACCTGATATGTAGATGGAAGCCCTTCTCCACCTATCCAAGATCTCCTTGAATCACATTCCTTTGTGATCCAACTCTCTAAGAAAAAATACTTCTCGGCTCTGTTGAATCTGTTAAGTTCTGTCAAGTGTCTTCCTCCTTCACCCTAACCTTGCTTTTATAATCTTGAGTTATAATATAACCCTAATAACCAAAGTGATTAATGGTTGAGATTACTTCTGACCTCACTTGAGATTAATAGCTAAGATTACATGCTAATTACTTTTATCATTTTCATTAAATAACTCAATTAATTAAATAATTAATTAATAAAAACAATTTATTTTTATAATTCCTTTGATTAAAGTAAATTCAAGAGTATAAGGCTTTGGACGACTTCCATATGCTAGACACCAAGCCTATGTGGAAATACCTTTCTGATTCTACATGAATCGACACTCCCTCTTAGCGAGGAAGGTATTCTGCACCACTCCAAGTCCATCTCTAAAGAACACAAACTTCCCTTTCTCTAAGGGTTTGGTTAGAATATCTGCAACTTTCTCATCTTTGGAAATATACTGAAGCTTCACTACTCCCATATAGATTCCATCTCGAATGAAGTGGTATTTGATCTCAATATGCTTGGACCTATCATGGAATACTAGATTCTCCGAGAGTTTGATACAACTTTGATTATCACAGTATATCACCGTAGGTTCCAACTCCTGATCAAATAAACCTATAAGCAATTTGTGAAGTCAAATGGCTTCACAACTAGCCATATTCGCTTCCATATACTCTGCCTTTGCTGAAATGAGTGCTACATAAGACTACTTCTTTATGAACCAAGTAATCACTGCTAATCCCAAGCTGAAGCAACATCCCTAGGTGCTCTTTCTGTCCATTGAACTCCCTGCCCAATATGAGTCTATATATCTCTGCAACTCAACTCCATCTCCTCAAATATAACTCAATCCATACTCCCTTGTACCTCTCAAATACTTGAGCACATGTTTCATTGCGATCCAATGCACCTGCCTTGGCTCCACCATGAATTGACTCAAGGTTTTCACAACAAAACAAATATCTATCTTGGTGTTGACCAAATACATCAAGGACCCTATCAACTACCCATATGTCCTAGGATATACCAACTTTGAATATGAAGTGATCACCTTCTTCATATTGGTAACCATAGGTGTAAACATCAATTTACAATCTTCCATCTTAAATCTCCTCAAGATATCTATTGCATACTTCCCTCGTCCAAGGAAGATATCTCCCGATACCTTCCATACCTCTAATCCTAAGAAATAATGCATCAATCCAATGTCCTTCATCTCAAACTCGCTAGATAAATCCATTTTGCACCATGCAATGAGCTCCTCTGCACTTATGAGAAATAAATCATCAACATACAGAACCAAGATGAGTGGATTTTCCCCAACAAGTATGAAGTACAAGTTAAGATCTGCCTCACTCTTGGTAAATCCCATACTTTGCAAGTATTCACTAATCCTGGAATACCATGACCTGGGTGCCTATTTGAGTCTGTATAAGGCTTTCTTAAGCCTACACACATGAGAATCCTTCCCATGTACCTCAAGTCCTCGAGGTTTCTCTATGTATACTTCCTCTTCAATGATCCCATTGAGGAAATTCGTTTTCACATCCATATGATGTATCCTCCACCTCATAACTAAAGCAATAGAAATAACAACTCAAATAGAAGCATACCCGGTGACTGGAGAAAGAGTATCCTTGTAATCCACTCCCTCTTTCAGAGAGAACCCTCTTGCCACAAACCTCAACTTGAACTTCTCGATGCTATCATCTGCAACATGCTTGATCTTGTAGAGACACTTGGAACTCACAACTGACTTCCCCTTCAGTCTTGAAACTATCTACCAAAAATCATTCCTCATAATAGATGTGTACTCCTCTACCATGGCATCCCGCCATACTTGCTAATCTACTGTTTCCTCAAAACTGGAAGGCTCAACATCAATGTTGCTACTCATAAGCACCATATAGCTCAGAAACGTCTTGGGAGGCCTGCACTCTTTGATTGCAATGTTGACTATTGTGTCAAGGCTATCTCCCTATGAACATATGAGCACTTTCCCTCTCTGAAAAGTAATGAAAAAACCCATGTCCTCCAAAATCAAAACTAAGAGAAAGTTCTTCTTCAGTTCTGATACATAAAACACATCTACCACCTCCAGAAAAATTCCTGACTCCAGCTGGAACCTCATTGTCCCAACTCCCTCTACACCACACTTGGCATGATTTCCAAGCTCAACATGTAGATTTGAGTCCATATTTGACCAGCTGGTGAACAACTCTTGTGTCCCCTTTATATGACGAGAAGCACCACTATCCAAGTACCAAGCACTCCTTGAGTCGGTGCTGGTAGAGAGGCAAGAGAACATTGAGAATTCCTTCTCACATTTTGCTGCAAATTCATCTAGCTATGTCTTTGCTAATGCTGCTGTCTGCGTCTTCCCTTTCCCATTCTTCTTCAGACATTGTGATGCATAGTTCCCATACTTGTGGCATGCAAAGAATTGATTTTACTCAAGTCCTTCTTACTCAGCTATGAGGTTGTCTCCTCATTGTTACCCTTGGAAACATTTCCTTTTCCCTTTCTTGTCTTACTGACAAGGGCCAGGTTCTCCTCCTATTCATCTTCATGCTTGTCTGATTTAGACTCCTTTCAAGTCTCTTCTTAAGTGAAATCATCCCAAAGCCTCTGCCAATCTGAAAGATGTTCTCGAGCGCAAGCTCCCTTGACAAATAGTTCCCAAGACTTGGGAAGACCATTCAATGCCACATTCACGAGCTCTATATCCTTTGTTTTCTCCCCTATGGTTGCAATCTTGTTGTAGGATAATTACACCATGTAGGAGTTACCTCCGTTAGGCTCTCCCTAGACCTAAGACAAAATAGAGATACAAATGGTGGACCTTCCTAGATCTAAATCATACATGGAAATGATATATAAGTGAATGGGATGAAAGGGATTACCCGGTCACCTGATGGTTGTCCCTACATGCTCCTTTGTTGTTTTCTTTCTTGAAGATGTCCTTCTTTCTTGTCAACGTGAATTTGCACACGTGAAGACACAAAAAAACTCCTTTCACAAGATCAAATCTATCATGTATAGATTTATTATAGATCTAATGATATAATATGGAAATCCTAATTCTTTCCAAAGATTATGATAATCATATACAAACAAATACGGGGGAAAGTCACATGCATCTTCTATTGATAAAATGAAATAGTTTACAACTTACAATCTGATAGCCTGATGAAGCTCTATCCAAACTCCTTGCCCAAGATCCATGATTAATCTGACATAATAGACTTACTTTCTCTTTTCCTCCCCCTTTTTCCCATGAGAGACCCTCAATATATAGGATAATAGAGATAAGATCAAAGGTTAATCTAGATAGGATCTAGATGCCCAAGATAACAGGCTTCTCGAGGTCGAACCATGAAAATATGAGGTTTAATCTCATCTCATGGAAACTAATCCTAAATAGGGAGTAACAAACCCAATCACAACCTACATTCTTGCAGGGAGAGACTGGTCTCCTTTTGAAAGAGGACAAGAAGCGACCAAAAGTATTGGTCACAGGATGTAAAGGGACAATGAGCGACCAAAAAAAAAGGTACTGCAAACTCATGGAGAAAGTGGTATAATTCGGTGTTTCAGACTGCTAACCTCTATATGATGCTCATCAAGTGATCAAGTGAAAAATAAATGTATAACATATTCCCCCTAAAATTTGAGGTCAGAAGAGGTTTTTGATGATTGAAATACTTTACGAACTAATCACAAAGATTTCGGCGAAGGAAGCTGGGAAGAAACCATCACCAATCCTGCATAAGAATAACATTCCCAAGGTAGGCATACCCATGCTCCGTAATAAAAATAAAGCATAACCGCCAAAAATAGTACACTGTGGATCCATGCATGACACAGATAATTAGATCATGGCCATGAAAGGATACACCGTGGATCCATGTCACAAGTGAAGACATAGCCACGACCAAGTACAAATGTGGATCTATGTCATAGTATACAAATCAATGAGATCAATCGATGCTCGAGTGATCTCTGAAGTACTCATGAATAAATCCATATCAACTTGGGAGGGAATTCCATTGAGGAATGTGGTGGTCCCAACCCAAGGTCTTCACCCCAATCTGAATGGTATGAATCTACAACATGTGAATAAATGAGTTGAGGTCGAGCATGGTAGAAACTGTCTGATTACTGGTCATTGATGTATACCATTAACATATGCGAGGTAATCCACCGATGATGATGATGGACCCCAATATACTTAGTACAATCTAACGAGTGTGAATAAATGAGTTGAATTTGAACACTCATAGATACACTCAACAATAGCCAATGATTAAACCCACTGCTGAAATGCAAGAGAACTTCCCACTAATGTCTGTAAATCCCAGGGTACTAACTGGTTTCTAGATTTCAATCCTAGATAATGATCTCGAGTTGTTAGGATGAAATCCGTCAAAGAAGGGCCTTGATGCATCCCTCATCAATCGACACAAAAATTATGAAGGTAGATTGTGTGAAGAGTGTAATAGTAGAGAAAAACTGATGCATGGATGGCCGGGATGAATGGGCTAAGGGATTGAAATTGGTCGACACAGGATAACTTCCCTTGAACAAAACAACATGAAAAAATAACTTGACTTGGCAGCATTGACTCATTAATGCTCGAATCACTTTCCATGGATGACTGGAAGAGTAACCAGTCGACAAAGTCTGAGAACGCATGGAGACGGTGATGACTCATAGAAAATGGATAACCCAATTGTTGGACATAGACGCAAAACATGTGCATTTCTCAAGGGAGACTCAATGGACAACTTCCGTTTGTGAAGAGGACTAGACGAAAATCCCCCCACTCTTTCTTTATTTTATGTTTGAACGAGCGCAAAAGAAAATAAAATTGTGCTCGATATTCTCACTTGTGGATTTATTCTCGATTCCGAGGCGAAGAATGGTGCAGGACAGTGTTTTCGGTATTTAAGGAGTCTAGAAAGATTCAAAAGAAAAATCCATATGTAATCTCGTGGATTTAACGAGCCCAATAAAGTAAATGCTCGTTTTTCATTTCATGTTTAGAGAGTATGAAAAGATGAAGAAGACTCTAAGGGTATTATTTTTCATAAAATTAATCCCCCGAGCCCGAAAAAGTATAAAATATTACAAAGGAGAACTCTTCTAGCCAAGGTTGACTAGAGTATTCCTTTTTCGTAATTAGTCCATCCGATCCGAAAAAGGGTTAAATGTACACCGAATAGTCGTCCTTTCAAATCCATTTAATGAGTGTGAAAGGAAACAAACTCACTTGGCAATTTTTCATGTTTAGAGAGCTTAAAAAGAGCTTAAAGGAGACTTCAGGGTGCACCTTTGTCATGGTTGGTTATCGAGCCCGAAAAAGGGGTAATCGTAAGCTCGGTTGGAGAGAACAAGTGGTATGCGATGAAGTTCCAAGCGCATGGAACGTGACTAAAGAAATGGATGGAAACAAGACATGGAAAATGATGACCACTTATAAAAATAGTTCTCAACCATGGGTGTTGAAAATGGAAGCAAGTATGTGGCTAGATGTCAAGCATGGTTGCAATTCAATAAGCAATGGAAGAAAATGTTGTAGCAACAATGAGTAGCAAAACAAAAATACTAATAAAGTGCGACCATTAAACAACATAAATGGTGGGAAACCCCTTCGAGAAGGCTTGAACCGAAGGTATAGTGCTTGAAGTATGGATGGTTAATAATGTAAAGATGAAAATGTAGGGAAAAACCTATCCCTATATGCTAGGTTAGAGACACATACCTCAAGTTCAAAAGATGTCCCTATGTCAAAAAAAGCGTCCCTAGAATCCTTTCAACACATGAAAACTATATTCCAAGGTCAAAACGCATAATGAAATCCTAAAAATAAAATATTTTTAGATTTTTTGGATATGATGTACACAAAAAAAAGGCACTCACACCACACACCTATGTACAAGGCACTACACATCTTGATAATTTACGTCAAGTAGATCTCATTACTATGCTTAGGCCAAGGATATTTTTCATAATCAATGAACTCATGAGCCATTATTGACATCATATGGCTCACCATGCCAGGACCATGCCACATAGAAATGAATCTCTACGGCCGAAGATACTCATCACGAGTGGTATCGCGAGCTATGGAATCTCCTTGATGGGATCCATAAAGACATGAGGAAAGTAAAAAACAAAGATCTTTGATGGAAAGGGTAGCAGAGAATTCGCTGACAAGTTATGAAAAAGATAACAGAGGTGGAAAAGGGTCGCTACTAGGAGGTTGATTGGATGTCCCAGCCAATGCCCCCAGTTTTGAAGAAATTCTCATTGTGTTAAATCTCATTAGTTCCAAATTGGGGAGAAGGAAGTTGTGATGATTCTCATCCTCTCTGAGCTTATCAATGGAAGCAATGACTTCTGGGATGGCCTCTTCTGAAGGCGACTGCGTATCTAGGAAATCATGTGAATTGAAAGAGTCAACAACTTGTACGGGTGGAGATGGTTGATCACACTCCACATGAGGATGGAGGCGTTGACCAATATCAATAGATGATAATAGGATAGATTCTCCATGTGAGTCAACATCCTCAGGATGAGGTACCACCCAAGGATCAATTGACCCTAGGGATTCATTGGTAGATAAGAAAATCATGTTGATAGGATCAATATGGGTAGTGTCAGGTGCAGGAAGGGGGAATATTCCCACAAGGGATGATTCTTTGAACATACCTGCACCAACACTTTCGTACTCCGTGGAAGAATCACCTATAAAAGGAACATTGGTGCTCAGATTGGATTGCAAGTCAGGTGTACTATAATCCAGTTAATCTATGGTGATTATATTTCCTTGGTGGGGAAAGCATATGACACGAAAGACAATAGATGAAACAAATTTCATTGCATAAAACCAAGTGCAACCCAAGAGCATATTATAGTCGAGTGTGGCATCAACCACTTTGAATTCTATGGAGAAAGTTTTCCCCCTGAGCTCAATGGATAGAGAGGTGATAATTCCATGGGGTTTAAAATAATGTCCATCAAAATATTTCAATAGGGTTTGAGATGTGGTGAGATGAGGAGAACAATTAAATTTCTAGCATGACAAGGACATAATGCAAGTGGTCAATCCTTTGTTGATCACTATATGAAAGATATTCTTGTTCAAACAACTAACTATGATTTACATTGTAGTTGGTGTGAGAGATGTGGCTCACTCTGTTTTGTGTCAAAGGAAATGATGTTGGACTCTGAAGGGTTGATTCCCCCTATGGCAGATAGCAAGGATTTCCATTGTGAAGGAAAACTCTGCAATACTTCGAGTGATGACATGACACATGGTGCTTGGGTGATATATTCAACTATGCTATAGTGTTGAGATGCTCCGACATTCGAATTATGGGTAGTTTGTCGAAGTACCCCTTTTGGAGGGTGGATTGAAGGTTCGAAAGATGGTTTATCTAATGTGAGAGGACCCTAGTTCTACCTCAGTGCGACTGTTCTCTTGAAACATGTCCTTCGATTTCATCCTGCTAGTTATGGATTTGCTACGATCTCCTGCAGATCTGATAGATTTTCTATCAACTGCTATGGATCTAAGATATGGCTTCCCTTTAGAGCACGTGCTCTGATACCATGTTGAAATCCCCTTACTGTAACGCCTAGGTATCCTTTTATCTAGTGATTTCCTTAATGAAAATCAGATTAACATCTCACAAAACAAAAATACACTGTTGAAATATTCAATTCAATAAATCTAGAAAAAGAAAAACTGGAAACCAAATCATGCACACATAAACACCAATATTTTGGGGTATATACCCCTGAAAAAACTCTAGAGGGAAAATCAATGCTGAGAATCATTTTATTATGTTAAAATCAATGCTCTTGTAATAGGTATAGTGGCCCACTGAGAGAAATACAACTGCAGACAAACCTGACAATGTCTGATCTATTGTACAACCCATATCTACACACTTTTTGAGATGTATGCGCCTGTCCTTAAGTGCACCCGCGTATATGTTCCTGTCTCCAATGGTGCTCACGTACATGTACAAAAATCCTATATATCAAGCTTCGTATGACGCAATAATTCCTTGTGGCTTCGATCTTCTAAAACCCACTTGCGGAAACCTCCAATCTCTCTTCTCCTTGAATTGATCTCTATATGGAAGTCTTTCTCCACCTATCCAAGATCTCCTTGAATCACAATCCTTCATGATCCAACTCTCTAAGAAAAAGTCCTTCTCTGCTCTGATGAATTTGTCAAGTTCCATCAAGTGTCTTCCTCCTTCACCATAGACTAGATTTTATAATCTCGAGTTATAATCTAACCTTAATATCTAAAGTGATTAATGATTGAGATTACTTCTCACCTCACTTGAGATTAATGGCTAATATGACATGCTAATTACTTTTATCTTTCTATTTAAATTTTTAATTAATTGGGTTGGTTGTCATTGACGTCAACCCTTGAAGTATGTCCGGTAGCAAATTCTGGTATCCCCAAGAGTATGATTAAGGGACTTCAATTTGATTGATGTATAATGGTATGAAGTTTATATATTTGTAGGTAAGACTATTCTAGATGGATAATACATGTCATGCCATTTACGGTGATTTTGGTAACGTCACATAACTCCTCACGGTTAGAGAGTTATGATAGTGAAGTGGGGAAACCTCATGAGTTATCTAGAAGGTCAAAGAAGTCAAATTAATTTTAGAAGCTCATAGAAGAAGTTGACTAGTCAAGTGGGTGAAACTAGGAGTTAGTCATGGGTTAAGTTGTTGCAATAAGAAAATAATTAAAAATAATTTAGTTGCAACTAGAAGTGGAGAATTTACTATTTGTAGCAAAGTGAGTTAGAAGTGGACAAGTGGTTAGAAGTGATTTATCCCTAAAAGAAGGAAAGTGGGTTAAGTTGGTTAGAAGGTAACCGATTGAGGAAGCTACATGAAAGTATAAATAAAAGAGAAAGGCTCTCCCATTACAAACTATTAAATATCTATTCTTTGAAAGGTTATTTGGACATGTATTATTGATAGAGAAAAGTGCGACAGAAAAAAGTGAAACATAAAAAGTGTGGCAAGAAAAGTGTGACAGAAAAATCGCAGCAGGAAAAGTGTGACAGAAAAACCGCAGCAGAAAAAGTGTGGCAGAAAAACCGTGACAACAAAACCACGACAAAAGAATGCTACAAGAATAAAAAATGTATGTTTTTCATATGTGTAGTGTTGAATTTATGAATCTGGTTGAGGGTTTTCCTTGGAAATTTGTTGGATTCCCTCTTGGAAGTTTAGGGCTTACAGTAGAGTTGATGTGAGGTAGATCTACTGGATTTTAGTATTGGTTTATGTTTGAGGGATTTTGGTTGAGGTATGTTGCTGAAGTTATTTGTACAAAATAGAGGTTGTATAATAGTGAGGTTCTAGCACATGGTTTGAGGTACAAACTTGTGGTATAGTGTTTGAGGTATATGTGATCAGATCAGATTGGTTGATGAGTATACAGTGACAAGTTTCTCAGTGACAGATTTGATAGAACAGGTTGTGACAGTGGCATATTTAGTTTCTACATTTGGCACTTATATTTCAGGATGATTGGATGGGGAAAGGATAGGTGGTTGTAGCCATCTTTCGGTTGTATCCAGAGAACATAGAGGGTTGTAGCCTCCTTCTGGTTGTAGCCAGAGAATTGTGGAGTTGGAGCTTACCTTAGGTTGTAGCCTGAAAATAGGGGGTCATATCCTTCTTTCAATTGTAGCTGGAAAACAAAGGAAGTTGGTGCTTCCAATGAATGTAATTCCTAAAGAAAACTAAGAAAAAGCATTCAGTGGTTTTCTCTCGCATTGGGTTTCCACGTAAAAAATATTGGTGTACTATGTATGTGTATGATTGTTCATTTGTTCATAGTTTATTTACTTTCCACTTATTGGATGATAATTCTATATTGATCATAAAGATAAATAACATTTGTATATTGTGGTTAAAAGGATTAAAATTCTCTATTACTGATTCACCCCCCTCTCAATAATCCAACAATTGGTATCAGAGCAGGTTCCTTCAGAAATAACCACTGAAAGGTAGATCATGCAGAGCAACAGTATGTATAAAAATGGAATAACACAGTTTGATGGAAATAAGTATGCATTATGGAGCAGAAGGATGAAAACATATGTACAGGCACATGGATTTGAAGTTTGACAATCATTTGTAGATGGATACAAAGAACCAACAGTTCTGCCAACAAATGACAATGGAAAGAAACTCAGTCTAAATAATTCAAAAGCCACAAATGCACTTCTGAATGGTCTTTGTGATTCAGTATATACCAAAGTTATACATTGTATCTCCGCTAAAGAGATTTTGGACAAAATTCAAAATATTTATGAAGGAGATTCAAAAGTCAAAGCAGTAAAGCTTCAAACTTACTGAGGTCAATTCGAACAACTAAAGATGAAGGAAGATTTTGAATATTGCAGCTTACTTCTTACAAGTTGATGAAACAATGAATGTAATCATAGGATTGGGAGAAGAAATTGAAGAATATGTAATTGTTCAAAAGGTACTAAGATATCTTCCAATGAGATTTGATCCTAAGATCTCAACACTAGAAGAAAGAGTAGATCTAGACTCAATAAGCATGGATTAACTACATGGAATCTTCAAAGCCTATGAAATGAGAATTGGATAGGAAAATCTAGGTATAAAAGAAACAACATTCAAAGCATTCAAAAGGTCAAAGAAAAAGGGAAAGAAAAAATAAAAATAATATAACAACAACAGTGACATCTCAAAAGACGATGAAGAAGTGGCCAACTTTGTCAGAAGATTGAAAAAGGGAACCAAAATCATATATAAAGGTAAGCTTCCATTGATTTGTTTTAATAGTGATGGTATGGGTCATTTTTCTAACAAATGTCCTCATAGGAAAAAGAAAAGAAATGATGAAGATGATTCAAATAGAAAACAAACATATAAGGGCAAAATAACCAAAAAGAAAGTCTTCAAGAAAAGTTTCTGCACCAAAGAAGAAAACTCCTCATTAGATAAAGATGAAGTCAGTGAAAGTGAGACAGAAAGAGTTTTATTCATGGAAATAGAAGATTCAGATAAAGAAGACACCGAAGAAGAATATGAAGAAGCAAAATTTGACTACCGGGAAGAACTATTGAGTGCTATAGAAGTTATAAAAAGAGAAAAGAAGAAAAACAAGATGCTCCAAGCAAAAATAGACAAGAAAGAAGAAAGAAGACACTCAAGAACTAGAGCAGATGATCACGGAATTGAAGTTTCAAATAAAAGAAGATAAGAGAATTGAAGAAGCACTCAAAGAATAGTTAGAAGAAAGAGACAAGATCATTGGAAATTTGGAAGCAACGATTGTCACATTGAGAAATGATCTTCAAAAGAAAAATATGCAGAACAACTCAAAAGTTTTGGATGACATTATCAACAGTCAAAGGCCTAATCATGAAAAGTATGAACTTGGATAAAATCATATAGAAAATGGATCAAGCTCTGAAACGACAGATCAAGAAACATATCCAAAAATCTATGCAGAAGCAGTCAGAGGGGATAGTAATTTCTACAAGGAAGATCACAGGGACCCTCCTCCACCGAGAAGATTTAGATTTCAGAACCAATGACAGTTAGAAACAAACAGGCCTCAGGAAGAAGAAGGATTCAGAAGAGTAACTTCGTTTAGAAGATATTCAATTCCCAGGCATCAAACTATCCTTTTTGATTTATGTTATGAATGAAATAATTTTGGACATAAAACTCTAAATTGCAGAGCTAATAGAAGGAACATAAAAAAATTTGAAATTCATACACAAAATGGTTATCCAAGAAGGCCTAGTGAAACACAAAGAATAAGATAAAACATGTTTGAATCATTGAGCACTGAAGTGGAATGCTACAAGTGCAACAACTTTGGACACATGGCCAAAGATTGTAGAATGACAGTCCCTCCTAGAGAATCACAACAAAATAACAACAATCACAAACATGAACCTTATAAGAGAACATGGATAAGAAAGTATAATCAGTATAGCAATGAAGAATTCACACTCACTCTACAAGCTAAGCATAAGAAGTATGGTTGGTATGTTGACAGTGGTTGCTCAAAGCACATGACAGGTGATGAAGACAAGTTTCTAACATTGAGAAAGGAAAGAGATGGATTATTCTCCTTTGGAAACGACGACTCAGCTAAAATAATTGGAAAGGTTATAGTCAGAATTGGAAACAAAGATACCAAGGCATAAAATGTTCTACTAGTGGAAGATATGAAACATAATCTTCTAAGTGTAAGTAAAATGTGTGACCAATTTCACAAGATTATGTTCGATTCACAAAAATGAGAGATAAGAAAAGCAGGTTCAAGAAAATTGGTTGTGACAGCTGTAATAACTTCAAGCAACATATATGTATTAAGTGAAATTGGAAATGAAAAGTGTTGTCTAGGGAAGGAAGATGAAGTTTGGTTATGCCACGGAAGAATGGGTCACATAAACTTAGATAACCTCGTCAAAGTAAAAAAAAGGAAGCAGTCAAATAAATTCCCTAGATCACGAAACCAAACAACACTTTATGCAAGCATTGTCAATGCGGAAAGAAAACAAAGACCAGGTTCAAATCAAAGGAATACTCAACGACACGACCATTGGAAATTGTGCATACTGATCTAGTTGGAACAACTAGAAAAAATGGTTTAAAAAATGAGCAATACTTTATGTTATTGGTTGATGATTATACAAGAATGGCTGCAGTTTGTTTTCTCTGGAATAAGTCAGAAGAATTTGAAAACTTCAAGGTATACAAGGAAATGGTTGAAAATGAAATGGATTCAAAAATCAAATGCTTGATATTTGATAATGGAGGAGAGTTTACTTCAAAGGAATTTATGAATTTCTGCAACAAGCATGGTATAAAAAGGAAATTCTTAGTTGCTATAACACCTCAATAAAATGCGGTTGTCGAAAGAAAGAACATGACAGTACAAGAAATGGCTTGAACAATGTTAATAGATTCCAAGTTAACAGATGTGTTTTGGACACATGCAGTTCATACAAAAATTCACATTCAAAACAAAGTAATGCTCAGAAACAACAATGTCAAAACTACTTACGAGCTATGGAAAGGAAGACCAAAAAATGTGAAACACTTCAGAGTCTTTGGAAACA
>JASDQU010100079.1:84641-101822 GCA_032191745.1 Picea mariana
AGAAAGTTTGATTCTCGTGTAGACAAAGGCGTACTTGTTGGTTACTCAAGTACAAGGAAAACATATAAATATTACAATCTAAGGCTCAACAAACTTGTGGAAAACATCAATGTAACGATTGATGAGACAAGTGGATGAAAATTAAAGGAAGAAGAAAAATAGTCATTGGAATAGGTTTACGAAGAAGAAGCAAAGGATGAAGAAGAAACAGAAGGGGAAGATGAAGAAGATAAAATAGAAGTAGAAGAGAAAGAACAACAAGTACCTCCAAAGACACATATAAAATGAATACAAAAGAATCATCCATCAGATCAGATTATTAGGAACAAAGATGCAAGAGTTGAAACTAGAAGAAGAATTCGTTCACTAGAACAACTGCACCTAACACTCTTATCTTCAATTGAACGGAAATTTTTTGAAGAAGCCAACAAGGATGTTTTCTGGATAAAGGCCATGGATGAAGAATTGGATTAGATAGAGAAGAATGACATTTGGGAATTGGTTCCAAGACCAAGGTACAAGAATGTGATGGAAACAAAAAGGGTCTTCAGAAATAAATTGAACGAAGATGGACAGGTTACCAAGAACCAAGCTATATTGGTATGTAAAGGATACACACATGTTAAAGGTATTGACTTTGAAGAGACATTTTCCTCAGTTTCTAGAATGGAAGCAATCAGATTGATACTAGATTATGCATGTTCAAAGAATATTAAAGTGTATCAGATGGATGTGAAATCAACTTTTCTAAATGGAGAACTAGAAGAAGAAGTCTACATTGATCAACCAGAAGGATTTCATTTATAAAAAAATGAAGATTATTTTTGCATATTAAATAATTCCTTGTATGGTCTCAAACATGCCCCAGAGCATGGTATTCCAGACTAGACATATACTTACATGAACAAGGGTTCATGAAAGGAAATGCAGAAAATAACCTTTGCATCAAGGTAACTCAAGAGACTATTTTATTTATTGAATTTTATGTTGATGATATTATTTTTGGAAGTGATGATGACAAGTTGAGCCATAAATTTGGAAAGGATATGCATAATGAATTTGAAATGTCATTACTTGGAGAACTATACTTCTTTCTGGGTCTTCAAATATGTCAATGAAACAAATGAATTTTTATTTCTCATACCAAGTATATCAAAGAAATGCTAAAGAGGTTTGGAGTGGAAGATTGCAAACTAGTCAATACTCCTATGCAAACCAATTGCAAGTTAAGTAAAGATGATGAGTCAAAGTATATATATTTTAGGTAGTACAGGTCAATGACTGGCAACTTACTTTATGTGACATCATCGAGACTAGATGTAATGCAGACAGTGGAACAAGTGGAAATATTTCAAGCAACACCAAAGGGATCACATGTTCTAGCAGTAAAGAGGATATTTAGATATCTCAAGGGTACAAAAGAGTTTGGATTATGGTATCCAAAAGGAAAATATTTATGACTTATTTCCTACACAGATGCATATTGGCCATGTTGCATTGATGACCGATGAAGCACTAGTGGAGCAACATTCTACTAGGGTGATTTTTTGGTATCTTGTCTAAGCAAGAAACAATCATCAATATCATTATCTACAACCGAAGCAGAGTATATTGTAGCCACAACATGTTGTACACAGGTTCTATTGATGAAACAAACTATGACAAATATACATGTTTAGTATGATGATCCCATTCCAATCTATTGTGATAATATAAGCACCATCAGTATATCAAAGAACCCAGTGATCCACTCCAAGACAAATTCCAATCAAGTATCACTTTCTATGGGAATAGGTTACAGAGAAGAACATTAGAGTTGCATATGTGGGAACAAAAGAACAAGTGGCAAACACATTTACAAAATCGATTCCAAGGGAAGCCTTTGAGTATCTTCACCACAGACTCAAAGTAATTTCTACTCCAAAATGAATGCTTTTGATTGCTTATATTATATGTCTTAGATTTACACAAGGAAGCACCATAAAGAGGACAATTCAGGTTGGGGGAGCAGTTTCAGGAAGAGTTCAATCAAGCGGATCAGCCCCAAGGACAGTTCAGTTAGGTGGAGCAGCCCCAGACGGGAAGTTACCTTTGCCATTGATGTCAAAGGGGGATAGATTTATGAGATGCAAGATAGAGAGTTAGATACTTGGAGAGAGAGCATAGAGGCATGGTTCAAGGGGGAGCAATGGTCACAAAGAGAGCATGAGTGATATGACTTCAGTATTTCATCAAAGTGTTGCCATTAATGCCAAAGGGAGAGATTGTTTATTAATTGGGTTGGTTTTCATTGATGTCAACCCTTGAAGAAAGTACGGTAGCCCCAATAATATGACTAAGGGACTTCAGTTTGATTGATGTATAATGGTATGAAGTTTAATATATTTGCAGGTAACACTATTCTAGATGGATAGTACATGTCATTCCAATTCGGTGATATGCGGAACGTCACATAACTCCTCACGGTTAGAGAGTTATGGCTTGATGAAGTGGAGAACCCTCATGAGTTATCTAGAAGGTCAAAGAAGTCAAATTAATTCTAGAAGCTCCTAGAATAAGTTGACTAGTCAAGTGGGTGAAACTAGGAGTTAGTCACGGGTTAAGTTGTCACAATGAGAAAATAAATAAAAATAATTTATTTGCAACTAGAAGTGGAGAATTTACTATTTGTAGCAAAGTGAGTTAAAAGTGGACAAGTGATTAGAAGTGAGTTAGCCCTAAAAAAAGGAAAGTAGATTAAGTTGGTTAGAAGGTAACCCATTGAGAAAGCTACATGGAAATATAAATAAGAGAGAAATACTCTCCCATTAGCAACTATTGAATATCATTGAATATCTATTTTGTGAAAGGTTATTTGGGAAGGTATTATTGATAGAGAAAAATGCGGTAGAAAAAGTGCGACAGGAAAACTGAAGCAGAAAAAGTGTGATAGAAAAAGTGCGGTAGAAAACCGCGGCAGAAAAACCGCGGCAGGAAAAGTACGATAGAAAAATCACGACGACAAAAGTGCGGTAGCAAAACCACGGCAACAGAATGCTACAAGAAGAAAAAATGTATGGTTTTCATATGTGTAGTGTTGAATTTATGAATCTGGTTGAGGGTTTTCCTTGTAAATATGTTGGATTCCCTCTTGGAAGTTTAGGGCTTGCTGTAGAGTTGATGTGAGGTAGATCTACTGAATTTTAGTACTGGTTCATGTTTGAGGGTGGTTGAGGTATGTTTCTAAAGTTATTGGTACAAGATATAGGTTGTATAACAATGAGGTTCTAACACATGGTTTGAGGTACATACTTGTGGTATAGTGTTTGAGGTATATGTGATCATATCAGATTGGTTGATGAGTATATAATGATAGATTTCTCAGTGACATATATGAAAAAATAGGTTGTGACAATGATATATTCAGTTTCTACATTTGGCACTTATATTTCAGGGCGGTTGGATGGGGCAAGGATAGGTGGTTGTAGTTGGAGAACACATGGGGTTGTAGCTAGAGAATTGGGGAGTTGGAGCTTCCCTCAGGTTGTAGCCTGAAAATAGGGGGTCAGAGCCTCCTTCTAGTTGCAACTAGAAAACAAAGGAAGTTGGTTCTTCCAATGAATGTAATTCTTAAAGACAAATAAGAAAAAACATTATGTGGTTTTCTCCCGCATTGGGTTTCCATGCAAAAAATACTGTTGTACCGTTGTACTGTGTATGTGTATGATTGTTCATTTGTTCATGGTTTATTTACTCTGCACTTATTGGATGATAATGCTATATTTCTCATAAAAATAAATAACACTTGCATACTATGGTTAAAAGGATTACAAATCTCTATTACTGATTCACCCCCCCTCTCAGTAATCCAACATAAATAATTCAATTAATTAAATAATTGATTAACAAAAGCAATTTACTTTAATAATTCCTTTAATTAAAGTAAATTCAAGAGTAGAAGGTCTTAGACGATTTCCACATGCTAGACACCAAGCCTATGCGAAAATACCTATCCGATGCTACATTCATCAACATGGAACTATATGCAAGCTATTGTAAAGCATTTTTATTTATGGGTGTAATAGTTCTATTGTTCTTGAGGGTAGCCATGAAGAAGACATGACCCCTACTTTCCTTGGAGAGAAGACGATGCTATGACATCAAATACTTGGATATATTGAAGAGAAGGTCCTTCAAGCATTACATAGGAAAGGTATGGTTGAAGATATGTATAATTGCTCATTCGATTTCAATTTCTATGAACATTGTATATATGGTAAACATAATCGGGTAATATTCCCATTGGGCACTACAAATGCAAATGGAATCTTGAAATTGATACAATGTTATGTGCTTGGACCTGTGCCCATTCCATCACTAGGTAAATCTATTTATTTTGTTTCATTCATAGATTATTTCTCAAGGAACACATGGATCTATTTCCTCCACAATAAATATGGGGTTTTCAACAAATTTAAAGAGTTTAAATCCCTTGTAGTGAAACAAACAAAGAAGAAAATAAAGGTGTCAAGGATAGATAATAATGGGGAGTTTTGCAGGAATGAGTTGGAGGAGTTCTATAAGAAGTGAGGAGTAGCAAGGAAAAATACTACTCCATACACACCTCAACATAATTGAGTGGTAGAAAGAATGAACAAGACATTCATGGAAAATGAAAGAATTATGCCTAGTAGTGTAGAGTTAGCACATGAATCTAGGGCGAAGGAAATGGATATTGCATGTTACCTGGTAAAACAATCACCTACATCAATGCTAGTTGTTAAAACTCTACATGAGGCATGGACTAGTAAAAAACACTCTTTTAGGTATCTTATATTTTTTCACAATGATGCTTATGTGCATGTTCCAAGGGAGAATATGAGTAAGTTAAATGATAAAGATAAAAAATGTATCTTTATTGGTTATAAACATAGTATAAAAGGTTATAATCTTTGGAACCCAATAATAAAGAATACTATTTATAGTCAAGATGTAGTATTTAGAGAGGTTAAAACTATTCCCAAACAAGAAGCACAACCAAGGGAAGAATAACAAGAGACAATATAGTTTGATTTGGAGGATGAAGAATTTGACTTAACATAAGAAGATGAACAAGAATACAAAGAACCTTCGACTTTGGTCTCGAGGAGATTGGTTTGGAAAAGAAGGTAGCCAAAAAGGTATACCCGACCTAATTTTTGTTCTAGTTTTGTTCTATCTATTATTGATGATGATACTAGATCTATAAGGGAGTCAATGGATTTAGAGGATAGTTAATTCTGGAAGAAGGACATGGTTGAAGAAATGGATTACTTGGATAAAAATGAAGCTTGGGATCTAGTCGAGTTGTAGACTATAAGAAAACCTATTGGTAGTAAATGAGTGTTTATGGAGAAGGTAAAGTGGAGAAGTACAAAGCTCATGTAGTAACTGCAGAGATATTCCCAACTAGAGGGAATTGAATTTCGTGATATTTTTCTTGTATTGCTAAATTAACATCTATTAGATTTATTTTGTCTATTGCTGCTACTTTTGATCTTGAAGTAGAATATATGCATGTCAAGACAACATTCCTACACGAGGATTTGAAGAACAAATCTACATGAAACAACCATAAGATTTTTTAGTAAGGTAAAGAAGAAGTTATTTTGCAATTTGAAGAAGTCTTGTGTGGATTAAAACAATCTCCAAGAATTTGGTATCAAAATTTTTATACTTAAAAAGTAGGAATTGGTTTCTCAAGAAGAAAAGTTGATCATTGTGTGTATTCCAAGATGATTGGTGATCATTTTATTTATGTGGTTTTTCATGTTTATGATACATTTCCTATCAAAATAACAAGGAACTAATCGAGGATGTCAAAACTCATATGTCTTTTGAATTTGATATGAAAGATCTTGGTGCTGCAAATTTTATTTTGGGCATGGAAATTAAAACAGATCAAACAAACTTGAAATTATTGTTGAATAAGAGAAAATATGTCGAGACAATTTTGTAGAGATTTAATATGTAGGAATGTAAACTGATCAATGGTCATATTCTTGTAGGTGTAAAGTGATTTAGAAATTAGTGTCCCAAGGCACAAGAATAAGAAAAGGACATGTCCCATGCTCCCTATGCAAGTGAATGATTGGAAGTTTGATGTTTTCTATTGTTTGTACTAGACTAGATAATTCCCATGTAATGGGATTTTTGAATAGGTATATGTAAAAACTAGAGAAAATAAAAGTAGAAAATGAAAACCCCTCTGATAATATTAGGTTGAATAGAAAATCGATTATTCAAAGAACTCTACAAGGATAGCAGGGTATTCTAAAAGATTAATTAAAAAATAAAAATTTATCACACAATGATGGAAACCTAAAAGTTGATCTTTGAAAACCTTCAACAGGTGTCAATGGAAGTCAAAATATCAAAAAATGAAAATTCTCCCATGAAGTATTAGAAGAGATCGAAAGACCATATTTACTTATCCAAAGTCAAAATTAGCACAAGAAATTCCAACTATGAAAATTCACAAAGAGAAGATCATTCGAAGGAAAACTACAAAGGCATAATCAATCCATTCATAAATCAAAGAGTTAATCATGCAAAACAGTAAAAGGTGGGTCCTCAAATTCAAAAAATTGGGGGGTGGGGGGGCGGGGGGTGTTGTTGAGGCATCAAAAAATTGTGACACATTGGATGAAGCCAATAATTATTTGTCTTTGAAATCAAACCGACAATTAAAACAAAAACTTTTATTTTAACTTCAAAATGGTATCTCTTCAATGGTATGTGTACATACTATAATTCTTTAATGTAGATTCTCAAACATATGACATTAAAGTTATAGAAATCCAAAAAGTTATTGAAGAACATAATTTTATGAGGTTCTTTCTTTACATCACAATCCAAGGCTTTAGGTTAAAATAATAATCACAATGTTTCTCAATATAGGCTTAATAATTTCTATAGACAAGTTTTTTTCCAACCAAGAGGTATTGTTCCATTCTCCATGAGCATCCATAGCCCTAGTGGAGTCATTCCAATATCATAGACCATGCTCCACCACCAACAAGCATCCATAGCCCCGATGGATATATCCTCATGCCTCCAATAGAAATTAAATTCCTTTCCCAATCCTTTACCATTACATTATTATGAAGTTTATTTATTTATTATATCAATGGTAGATGGGGAAACTTTAGTAGTCCATTATAACTAGGGGGGATGATACCCAAATTTTTTGGAAGGATCATCCATGCCTCAGTGATAAGAATATCCATTTCAAATTTTAACTCTAGATGTATGATCAATCACCTTACATGATCACAACATTATGTAATGTGAACGGATGGAATTATTTAGTAACCCACCAAATTACTAATGGCTAAAATTTCATAAATTTTGAGAGTTAACATCCTAGAAGCTTCTCAGTTCCAAAACCATTGAATAAGTTTAGTCAATTAAAACAACATATGATCAAAGCCTTAGTATCAAGGATAGCTTAACGATAAAATGGAATTCTTTAGATCTACCAAAATGTCCCTAAAATCCATGAGGTTCAAACATAAATGAATATATGCAATAGAAAAATTATAGGAGTTAGAAGGGTCTATTTCTGAGGCTAATAATGAAACATGATTTGTTTTCAAAAACTACGTGCAATCATCATGGAAATGAGACTATCAAGAGAATCTACGAAAGAATCCCATAAAAAGAGAAACAAAACTATTGAAAGCAAAAGTAGACTACTTTATACAAGCTAGTTGCCTTAAGGGGAAATGATTGAAATACTATTTCAAAATTGGCCATTGATAGGGAGACTTTCGTGTTCTCCCTCTAAGGTTTGTAATCTGTATGTGCCAAGACCAATTTTTTCTATGACCTGTAATGGTACTTGCTAGAATTGTTGAAATTTTGTATGTTTTCCTTTGTGTTCATTTTTCATATCACATTTTAAAACAAGATCTCCATCGTAAAACTTTTTGTGACTTGATGAATGCTTGTCAAACCATCGTTTAACAAGCCCCTGGTGAGCAGTGAATTTGTGTATAGATTTCTCTCTTTTCTTTTATAATTTCAACAACATATTGATTCAATTTTGAATAGAGAATGAATTTTGTCCTCTAGAAGACCAAGAAAATTGTAAGGAAGGTAAAAATATATTCAAACGAAGAATAGTTTCCTTTCCATAAAACATAAAGAATTGGGAGATACCTAAGGTATCCATGGGTCTTAATTTTCTTACCAACAAGACATTTGAGAGGGTGTTTTGCTAGTTTCGGTAGTGATTAACTACATTTTTCTTGAGAATTCAGATCAAATTTTTATTTGTGGATTCAACAACACTGTTTTCCCAAGTGTAGTAGTTAGCAACATATCGTAAAATGATTCTCTTTTCTAAAGAAACCTTAGTTAGTTTTAGTGAAGAGAAATACGTTGCATGATCAAAAACCAGAATGAAAGGCATACCAAACTTGCTTATTAGATGTTGTTTCATGAATTGAATTACAACATATTTGTTTACTTGAGTAAGTGGTAAAAGATTTATCCCACTTGGTAGCTCGGTGGGTTAGCTTGAGTGGATAAGTGTTGTGGTTATTTTGAAGGAGGTCTCGGGTCAAGTCCTCGACCAACTATATTGTTGATATTTGTTGAGATTTTTGGGCCTCACTTGATGTCCCCATTGGGTTAGGCCCCATAATCAGGGTTAACCGTTTACCCCATTTACCATCCATGGAACATGGGAAGTGCTTGGAGCGTTTTCTGTGAGGGTTTCCTTGGGATAAGAAAATATTTATCTCACTTGGTGAAGTAATCTGTGGCCACGAGGATATACTTGTGTTCCTTAGAGAACTTGGGGTTGATTTATCTAAGGATGTTCAATCTCCATTGTTGAAAATGTTCTTCTATGATCACCGGCTATAAAAGTATAACACCATTCTTTTCTTTCTGAGTGCACAGTTGAAAAATGTTACATTTCCTAACATGTGAATGTGCATCCTTGAATAACGTGGGCCCAATAATAACTAGATCTAAGAATATTGTGAGCAATGGTATTTCTTGAGATATGCCCACTGGCTGGCACATCATGCATATCATTCAATATTTATCACCATCCTCCTTTTCAAATATTGGAGTTGCACTCCATCATAATTTTCATGAAAAATGATACCATTAATGAGATGGTATTTTGAAGATTTGAGTCTCAAAACTCTTTTCTTCCTTGATTTTTAATAATTGGGACATGATCCATATTGTAAATAATGTTTTAGATCACCATAGCATGAGTTAGTGGTAGCAGGGATGTAACCGACATCATCAACATACATGTAAATCTAATTTTCCCATCTTGCTTCATCAACATCAACTTGATCCTATGCTTAAAATACCAATTTGTAAAGCCCCTAACCCTAAAAGGACAATAGTGGTTGGCCTAAAATCTAGATCGTATTTCTGGATAGTAGTAATTCAATTTCCTCTCCTTCTACCAAGTTCCGTTTGAACAAAAAGAGATCTAACAACTGAGTGAGGAACTACTACAATAGTCTGTCCTTTTAAAATATAAGGCATGAATTATTTCACTACTTTAAATACATCAAAGGATTTATTTTCAATCGTTGGATAATTTAGTTCAATACCTTATCTTGTGCTCATGAATGAAATAGTAAATTTATTTCCTTTACCATCTTTTTGAATGAGCACAATAGTTAGAATAGTTAGAGAGTGTTTGAATGCAAAGCTATATAAGAATTGTTTTTATCAAAATCTGGACTACTCAATGTTGGTGTAGTAGTGATAGAAAACTTTGTCTTCTCGAAAGCATCTTTTCAATTTAAGTCCATTCAAAAATTACATATTCGTTCATCATTTTCTACAAAGGTTTAACAATGTTTGCAAAATTTGAGATAAAACACCTTACAAAATTAATTTTACCAAAGAAAGATTGCAATTATTTTTTGTGGTGGGGCAAAGAAATTTGTTTGATAGATTTATTTCTTTCACTATATACCAATATACCATCTTTATAGATAATATGACCTAGTAATTTTCCTTCAGTTACTACAAAATTACTCTTTTTTAGGTTCAAATAAATCTCTATTTCTTGCATCTTTCAAAAAATTGTTTAAGATGTCGAATATGTTTATATTGTTTATTTGAATATATAGTAACAACACCCAAATAAACTACTATGAGATTTATTAAACCTCTAAAATTAATGTCTATAGCTCTTTGCAAAGTAACTCTGACATTAATCAATCCAAAAGGCATTCTTTTATATGTGAAGGTTCAATATTTAGTTTGAAATGTAGTCTTCAACCTATCTTGATTAGCAACTAACACTTGGTTGTAACTCAAAAATCCATCCAACAATAATAACTTGTCTGATCCTATTACCAATTGAAAATTTTCTTTCATTGGAGGTACATGGTAGATATCCTTTTCAGATGCTCTATTTAAATTTTTGAAATCTACACAATGATGAATCTCTCCATTTTTTTCTTTGTAGTAAGACCAAGTTGGCTACCCATGAAGAATGTCATACATGAAAAATGATTCTAGCATCAAAAGATTTATTCAATTCCTTTTGTATCAAAGGTTCTAATGTTGGATCAATCTCCCTTAATTTTTGTCGATAAGGCTTGGCATCCTTTTTTAGGGTAATGGTATGTTGAATAATCTTAGTAACATAGTTACCTACTTGATGAGAACCCTGCATAGTTCTTGTTCTTTTAAAAGTCAAATTTACTAGCTACTTTTACCTCGATTTCAAAAAGTGGTGCTCTGGAATCACCATTTTTCTTGAGGTAGTTTTTCGACATTTCAAATTTTCTTAGTTATAAAGTATCAATAATTTTTTCAAATATTGTTTTTTCAATTTTATTTCTTTTTTTATTCAGATATTTTTTTTAAAGATGTTTTTTCTTGTTTTTTTCAATGTTTTCTAAAAAAACCAAGCAAAACCTAAAATTTGTCATTTTTAACATTATTATTATTATTTTTTTATGACTGGCAGAATCGACAACTGGGCCGGTCTCGTACTCGCGTGACATGGGGTCGATTATGATTGCTACCACTATAACCTCCAGGTCCCATACATATGCCCCTTCTGTGGGCACAGATAAATCAGGGGGATTTGAACTCGAAACCTCATCGAACATAACACTTCATATCACGACACTTGCCAATTGAGCTTCCCCCCGGGGCCTATCATTTTTAACATTATTAGAATTGTTATATGTTATTTATTTTTTCAAAGTTTCAATTTTCATTTAGTCATATAATATTAATTAATTTAGAATGTCGTAGAATTTAAATACAATGAAAATATTGTTTTTTAATATTTATCAATTTAATCATACTTATGTAAAAAAAAATTGATTTTTTAACCAAATTAGTAATTTTTTTTTTCTTCAGAAAATGACAAAAAAATAATGAATTAGCGATTTTATACTTTTATATGTATATATATATATATATTTCAATATATTCTTTAACAAAATATATCTTTTTTAATTTTTATTTTTTAAAAATATTTTCAAAAGAAAAATCACAAATATTTTTGCATGAAAAAGAAGCCAATAAAAAAACTTATTTTAAATATATTGTTGGCAAAACACAAAGAGAACGAAAAGCAAACACAAAAAAGACAGAATTTTTTTTAAAGAAGTTAAAAAAAAAACAAAAAAACGAGAATATAATGTAAACCTCCAATGTGCCCTCCATTCTAAAGAGACCCTTTCTTTAAAAAAAAACTTGAAAACAATAACAAAAACATTAATAAAATTATAATTGAAAAAAAAAAATCCATGTAGAAAAATTATCAAAATAAAAACAAAAACCAATAAACTAAAGAATAATGTAAAATTGAAAAAAACACAAAAAAATGGAAAAATAAATGGAATAAACAAAAAGAAAACATTTTTTTAAAAAATAAAAAAACATATTAATAGGGTTAATGATTCCCATGGTCACCCCTGCACCCACCTCTCTAACCCCCGGTCCTCCTCTTTGCACCCGTCTCCTTCCGCCAACCCACAACTCCTAATCCCCCTCTTTGCACCCCTCTCCTTCCTCCAACCCACAACTCCATTGTTGGGGAGGGTGATTCCCAGAATCACCGGTCACCTCACCTCCCTAATCCCCACTCCCTCTCTCCCTCTCTTACTCTTCCCCTTCTCCCAACTCAGTGCTTCTTGCTTCATTGGGTTGGGGGGAGGGGAAGATTCCTAGAATTTCCTCTTCCCCCACATCACTAACCCCCCTCCTCCTCCTCCCCTCCCCGTGCCTGTCCCCTTCCCCCAACTCATCTCTCCATTGGGGAAAGGGGAGGGGTGCGAAGAGTGGAGGGAGGGGGTTGACGTGGAGAGTAGGGGGGTGGGCGAGAGGTGATTATAGAAACCACGCCCTACATAAGTAAGGGAGGGGAAAATAGCGGGGAGTTTGGCGGGGGAGGGGCATAGTGGGTTAGGAAGGGGGGAGGGGTGATTTCATTAATCTCCCCTCCCCTCAAGTGGTAGGCTGGGGAAGGGGAGTGGTGTGCCCCTCTCCTGAGTGGTGGGTTGGGTGAAGGGGAGTGGTGTGGGTAGGGGGAGTGTGGATTAGTGAACTTGGGGGAGGGGCGATTCCAAGAACCAACCCTCCCGCCTCCTCCTTTCATGTGTTTTTGTATTGTTTAAATTTTTTTTTTCATTATTTTAAAATTTTCATTATTTTAGTTTTTTTTTTATGTTTTTTAGTACCTTTTTTTTTCCCTTTTTCCTTTATTTTTTTATTTTTAGATTTCTAATATTTTGAGAGGTTTTTTGTTTTTGTTTCTAAAAGGGAGTTTTTTTTCAATGTTTTTCTTTTTAATTTTTCATTTCCCTAATGTTTATTTATTTATTTTAAGTGAAGTGAGGGAGGATAGAGGTGGATTGAGAGTTTATGTTATATTTTTGTTTTCTTCTTCAAAATTAACACCAAAGGATTGGGCATTTTAATGTTTATTTTATGGTTTGTTTACAATAGTATCATTTTTTTTTAAAACGTTGCAATTTTAAGTCAGAAAAAATGGGTGGTGCTAGTAGCACCACTTTTTGAGTCAAGAGTTGATTTCACGATTTTTGTTACAACTGTAACAATTGTTAAGGCCATGGTTTAAAAAATGTTGTATATTTAAGTCCCCCAAAAGAAGTGTTATTGATCTAGCATCACTTTTCAATTTTGGAGTTGATTTTAAGGTTTTGGTTGCAATGGTACTAGTTGTCAAAGCCATGGTTTGAAACAAATTCTAATTTTGACCCTGGATGAAAAAAATTGTTCTACTAGTAGCATCACTTTTCGATTCGAAGGTTGATTTTGGTTTTTTTAACGCAAAAATATGAGTTCTTAGAGACAAAGTTATAATTTTGAGGTCATAGTTCTCATCAAGTTGGTAACTATATTTAATGCCATATATTTCTAAATAAGATATGTCTAAATGAAAACATTTTGGTATTCCTTTCAAAGTTTTGTATAAACTTATTTTTCTGAGTACGTACAAAATTATCCCAAATTTATAATTTTTGGATCCTTTTGATACCAAAATTTATAACTTCATATTTCATCAAAGAATTATTGGTCTTAACATTAGTAATCCTCTTAAATTTGTCTTTTAAATCAAACAACTTCTCAAAGAGTTAAAAATATTTTTAGGAAACTTGTTTTACTTAATATTTCCCATTCCTCCTTGACATTGTTGCAAAGCCTTTTTCATGTTCCTCATCATTGATAACATATATTTGAAAAATACCCTCACAAGTCATAAAATCAATAATCTATTGATCATCATTGAAAACTCTAATGTTGGTAATATTATCAAGGACAAAAGACATGCAAATCAATTTAATAAAAAACTTATTAATTATATATTCTATTGGGTTTAGACCAGAAGTAGCATTAACTAAAACATCCACTTTTTGCTTTTGAATTCAAGGAACATAAATTATATTAAATGTTTCAAAAACATTAACCAAATTCTATACCTTGTGTTAGTACTTTTTCAAGTGACGAGAAAGATAATGTATAGAATTCATTACCCATCTCATTATGATTTTGGAGTCACAAATAACTTTGATAGATTTATCTTTTGATATATTTATCTTTTAAGTTAATAAGTTTTATGGGACCGTACACCAAGAGTTAATACTCAATTGTGTTGTTGGTACATTCACATTCCAATCTACATGAAATAGAAAAATTCTTACCTATAGGATAAATAAATATATAACCAACTTCTACACCTTGAAATTTAGAATCATCGAAATAAATCAACTGAAAGTTAGAAACTATTTTAAGATTATTTTTGTCTAAATCTAATAATTTACAATAGGGCTTTCCAATCTGAATGCAATGGATAAGTTTAGATTGTTTTTAGGTTTGAGAGGTTAAATATCTGCGATTTTTTTCCTAAAATTATATTCTACAAAGTATTTTCCAAGAATAGAGTTCGTAAACAAAACTAGCTCATTCTTATCCTCAAGGTCAGTAACAATATGCTTCATGTATATTTCTCTATCCACTCTAATTTTGCTATGCTGGCCCTTCTAAGGTAACCACATATGTAACCAACCTGATGCGAAACATCATTCTGTCTTTTGAGACCAATCTCTACTAAGTAACAATATATATGGATCAAGAATATTAACAATAATAATATCAATTAGCAAGAAAATATTTTTGTAGAAAAAACTAAGGTTGGAGAAACCAAGGTTTGATGCACTGCGCATGCCCACACTCTGACACCTTTAGATTCCTCCTGCTCAAGGCCATTGTAGCCACTTCTGTCGCAGCCCCTGACACAACAGAATGAACTTAGAGGGAGGGGTGAAATCCCCCTCTTACCAGAATGTAACAACGAATGAAAAGGATGGTGCCCATGCCAGGTGGCCGCCCTTTGAACCCCCTCTGCACCTCTGCGATTAATTTTTACAAGATGAGAAAGACCCATAAAAAGGAACAAGAATAGAAGCAAAGTCGTCACATCCAAAAGCTTCTCGTATCTGGGTGCTAGGAAAATGCATCCCCCAAGCACCAGTAGCACCAAAGTGTGTGATGAAATCTACTAGGGTCGGAGAGCATACCCAATTCATGAAGGACCATTCCCTAATTGAAATGTTTTAAGGCTTTGGCCCTCGGAAAAAGACCTTGCTCAATGGATCAAAACTTGGTCGAATCCAAAAGGGGACTATGAGCTTCATCTAAGCTCAAAAGGGTTCTTCACGATCATATTTTACAACCTGGAGGACAAACATCAGATCTTTGAAAATGGTCCCTACTTCTACAACTCTTCAAGACTGTACCTATGTATCTAGACATACCACTTTTTCCTAGAGAAGGAGGATTTTTCCTTTGCTCCAGTTTGGATCAGTCTCTACTCCTTAATTCAAGAGTTCTGGCTTGAATAAATCCTAATGGGTATTGGAAATACACTAGGCAGGCATGTTAAATCCTCAGAGGCCACCAAGCAAAGGAGATACACATCTTACACACACATATGTGTTTACATGAATATCTCCAAAGCCCGACTGGGCTCAATTACCTTGGATACCATGACGAAGAATGGATCCAAACCATCGACTATGAACACATCCCTTTTCGTTGCATAAAGTGTCACGAACATGGGAACCTCTTTAAGGATTTCCCTCTCAACGCTCCAATAAAACTAGTTGCTGAAGAGAAATAGAAACATGGTTTCACTCAAGTCCTAAACCACAAGAAACAAACTCAGAAAAAAACCTAACCAGAGTAGCGGGTGTAGGAAATTCAACAATAACTCCTTCGATGCTCTCAACAATATTCCAGAAGTAGAAGAGGTCGAGAATCCTCATAAGTCAGTGGACCTGCGAAATAACAAAGGTAAAGAGAAACAAAACCAAAATCTAGGTCTTGAACAAGTCATAAATATTAACCCCTAAGTCTAGTCAAAGCCAGCTAAGAACTCAAAAGACAAAGAAGATACTACTATCCAAATGGATGAGCAAGAACTAGCAGACACAGATCTAGACAAGCTAGAGAAATCCCTCAATAAATAGGATCTGATGACCATACCAATAGAGAAACTCAGGAAGGTCCACAAGGTTTTCCTAGACTCCATTATTGGAGCCACTTCTAGACTGGGTGTCAATCCAGACCCAGATCCGTATCCCAGAAGGAATCCCAAAGAAAGCAGAAGATGAGGGCACAAATCGGATCAACAATTGATAAAGGAAGCAAGAAACTATATGATCAACTTGGGTCAGATCCAACGTCTCACAGAGAGTTTCTTCTCCCACCCACACAACTCCTTATGATGAATATCATCACCTGAAATATTAGGGGCCTAAATGGGAGATCCAAACAAATGATTCTCCGTAACTGCATTAAATTTGAGGATCCAGATATTCTCATGCTACAAGAAACCAAGTGTGTATAAAACACATATGAGGAGCTCTTCAAAAGATGTTGGCATCATTGTAACTTTGTCTACATTGACTCGAAAGGAGATGCAGGGCGCCTTGCCATCCTATGGAATCCTTCCACATTCATTATTGATCAGGTTCTCTCTACTGTTAGTACCCTCACCACTCACTATCGATCCATTGGTTCCAACAAACATGGAGTGATCACCAATGCCTATGGTCCTTAGAACACTCAAGAGAAAGATCTTTTCCTCAACAACTTATCCTATAGTAGTGCTCTCGTAGGTCACAAACGCTGGATAATAGGAGATCCTAACATCATCCTCACCCTTGAAGAAAAAAGGGGAGGCAAGAAACGTCTCTACCTGGGTAGCATAAAGCTCAGGGACCTCATTGACCACCTCAAACTAGTACACATCGAAATACGCAACAAAGCCTTTACCCAGTCCAATAAATGTTTTGGACCCCAACAAATAGCCTATAGGCTAGAGGGTTTTCTAATTTCAGAAATCCTAATGTTGGAAGGACTAATGGTGGAAGCCACTATCCTCCCAAAATCTGGATCAGATCACTATCCAGTCCAGCTTTGGATAGACACGATAGCTACTCCTAAGTTCAAACCCTTCAGGATTGAAAAATTCTGGTTAACTCATCCAAAATTTCATGAGCTATCCCGCACCTGGTGGGCCAATGCATAGATTCAATAGGGCACCAAGATGTACAGATTCCAACAAATGTTAAAAAACTTCAAGCAACAACTCCGTCAATGGAATAAGGAAGTCTTTCAAAATATTCT
>JASDQU010100079.1:120770-153323 GCA_032191745.1 Picea mariana
ATGTGGAAGATATCTGGCATGCATCTCAGGAGTCACATGCAGAAACTTTTGCATGCACCATGCATGCATGTCAGAAGACAAAAAGGGAGCCGTGCACATCAGACACAATTCTAATATTTTCTAAGCACTATTTGCAGAAACAAATTGGATATTTGAATTCCTCTTGGGAAAATATCCAATTTCAAAAAAACATTCGTCCGAAACGGAGTCCGGAAAGTGAAGTTATGATTGCTTTAAAATCAACAAAATTTTAGCGTTTTTCCGGAAACAGCCGCACGGTTTTCAAAGTATCATCCAAAATTTATTTGGATATTATTCATTACAATAAGATAAAGTGGATATGTGTGGACATATCAATGGTGTTTATACTTCATCAGATCCGTGTAGACATCTACATCTTCAACAAAATCTTCAACGAGCACAAACATGCACAGTTGCGAGGTCTTCTTGGAGTGAAGGACATGATTGCTTAGTAACTGCTTTTTGTTCCTTCTCATTTTTTATTTTATGCATTGTAATTTGAGGGGGGATTTTGTTCCCATGAGGTTTTCCCTCTTTCCTCGTTTAGTTCAGTGTATCTTTTGTATTTGGGTACCTAACATGGCCTTGTAGCCGAGACCCATTCTTTATTTTTACCATAGTGATGTTCAAGGGGGGTGTTGGAGTTACTTCACACACACCTAGGATTTATTTTTCTGAAGGTTATTCCTTGTTTATTAGTCATAATTAGTCATTATTCAGTCTCCTATATTTTAGGGGAGAATATTCCACCTAGAGAATATTCTCTTTCAATTGACACTTCAGTTTGACTAGTTGAGTTGAGTTTAGATGTTGCATTGGTTTTGTCACCATGCAACATTGGGATCATCACCAACTCACTACTTTTTGTTCAGTTAGTTAACTGAAGACTAGTTGACTAGTTAACTAGTTAACTCAGCTAGGTGGCAATTCACTCCCGTAACTGCCTGAGAGACTAGACTAGGTGGTGGTTTACTCTTGTAACTGCTGGTGTGTGTCTAGATCAATCTAGACCACCACTATGGCTCATTAGTTACTCATTTATCCTATATATATATTGTAAATTATTCACTCTTTGAGTGTGGAATACGGTTAATGAGAATTCTTCCATTCTTTCTATCTTGCTTCTTCTTTCTCAATTTCTCTCTGCAAATGTGTGTAGTATTTTCTAGCTAGATCTATTCTGTGTAGGTTCAACACATTTACAGGTTTGGGAGGCTAATTGACATATTTAATTATTGTTTAGTTGGTTGTAAAGAAAATAAGATACAAAAAAGGAAGTGGTTGCATGGTGGCATTAATGTATTTCCTGCATTGGTCGGGTTAATGTGGTGGTACATACATGTTAATGTGTAAGGTTCTTTTTTCTCGATTAGTCTAAACATTAGAAATTTTGAACTTTTTTCAGCTATGTTTGTTGATCATTTTTGCCCAAAATCTGGTTAGAAATTTAGAAGAATTGTTGAAATTGCAAATATTAGTTGTTGAGATTGTATAATCTGAGTGGATTAGGGGTTTTTCAAGGTGTTGGCTCCATCTATGTATTCAAAAATGCAATTTAAACAATAGAAAATTGCAATTTCACTAACTATTGCATTGCCATATTCCAGTTATAATTGCCCAAAAAAGTCCAAAAAGTTGAATGTTTACACTTGTCCCCTTTTTTTCATGTCATCTACTCTCCATTGTGTTCATTGTTGGTTATATTTCTTTGGCCATTGAGTAAAGGTTGTCGCTGGGAATTTTTCATTGTTTTCAATGTTGGTTGTATTCTTTTGATTATCATTGGAAATTGTCCGTGCTCTGAGTAGAGGCATAGAGTTTTGGGTGTGTTGTTATAAGAATCTATGTTTACCTCTCTTTGGTTGAGTAATTGGTATTTTTTATATATATTAGTTGTTTGTTTGGCACTCTTTTTAGGTGAACATTAACCAGCCTACTACAGAATATTGAATTCTACATGAGGTTGAGCATGTACTGTCGGATTTCAATTTCTTCAAATTAAACAATGCATACTCAGCTTCACGCAACATTCAATGTAACGTAACAACATTCTCATAGCAGGGTGGATATTGGTCGCTCTCTTTTCATGTCTTTTGTGGTGGCTCGAGGCACATACGCTCGCTTGGGCGTTGGTGGACTTGATTTACACTGTGCATTGGTTGTAGGGTAGTGTTAATGGATTGGTTGGTATTAGTTAGCATTACTGAGGTGGTAGGGATGCATTAATTAGGTGATAGGGATGTATTAATGCATAGAGTCTTGGGATTTTGGTTCTTTGTGCTTATTGCTATCAACTTTGTTCGGTAATGGTTGTATTCCTCTAATCGTTGATGAAAGTTTTTGGCTAGGAATTGTTTGTTATCTTTGATACTAATTGTATTCCTCTAATTATTGTTGGATTGTCCGTGCTTGTTTGGAGTTAAAGAAAATACATACTAATGATGGTTTGGTTAACAAATGCCATTTTCTTTGCTTCAATTCTCCCCATATATTTGAAGCAACATCATTCTTTCACTTGACAAGATTATCCTTAACTTTTAATATATAAAATTTTCAAGGTTACTGTAGCACCCCATTTCCTCCCAAGTCTATAATTAAGTGTAAGCATTTATGTGTTATGAATAATGAAGATTGTAATTGTGTTTATAATAATGAAAACACTAGATGAATAACTGATGAGGGAAGCCTTGTAGTACTAGCCATGATACCACAAGTGGGACTGGTGAGGTGGAAATGGGAAGTTTTAAGGAGGAAAATAGGAATCTTTCCCAACAACCCAACATACACATGCATGACTTGAATGCACAATCTGTCCAACTATACCCTATTTACCTTGAACACAAGAATTTTTTAATTCCATGTAGACTAGGTGGTTGGAGCAATTATATCTACCTTCAAAATTGGTACTTAGAGAAGTAAAGGGATTGGTTGCAGAACCAACCAGAAGTACGAAGAAGATTCCCCCCCCGCCCCCCTTGAATTTGGAGTTTGATTCTGAAAAAAGTGAATGAGGATCCCTAGGATTGAGGAGGAGAAGGGAAAAATAACTAGAGGGCACGTAGAGGAAAATGCACATAGACAAAGAGCATGCAGAAGCAGAGACATGCATGCTGTACAGACACGAGGAGACAATGGATGGAAATGGGAATGAGCAGAAAGAGTTCTAGTATGTAGGCTTGAGAAAAGAACTTGGAAGCATGTCAAGGACATGAATAGTCACCCTGGAACAAGGAAGACCCATATCCATACTAGAGCAAAAGGTCACGACTTGGTGCTGGTTGGAAAGAAAGCGACAATAGTAAGGGGAGGTTGTCGAGAGAATGTGTAGTAAAGAAGGGGCTCCCTTGTGAAGAGGGAATCCATTTGAGAAGGCACTTGATAAACTCATGGAGGTCCTGAGCTCAATGGGAAGAGGGAAACTTCTATTGTTTCTAGTGGAGTGAAGGAGAATAACCTTCCTGTTCCATTCTTTAACTTGTTGAGTCAATTGTGAGAGCTCCCTGATGGTATCACGACTTGACACATGGGTGGATTGTTGTAGAAGGACAAAGTGAAGAACAACCTATGGTTGGGTGGAAGAAATTATTGAACATATAAGTGTTCTTACTTGCAATGTATCTTGAATGCTTACTAATGGTTATAAATTGTTTTCTATTCATGTTGAATATCCGAGTTTAAGGAATAATTATTAAATCTGATTTGAAATGAAGTAGATAATCTCCCTTTAAAGGTTTAATAAATTAATTGTAATAATGGATAAGAGTGCCCATGGAAGTAGGGTTTAAACCCTGTGGGAAGACATTGAAAAAAGGCTACGGGACTACTAAGTCCCAAAATAAACCTTAACTCGTTAAGTATCCATGTTTAAATCCAGAGAGAAATAATATGCGTTGGATCAGAGGGGAGGAAAAACCTCCACCATCCGATCATTATTAGAGATCTAGGAAGTGTAGGTGTAGCACCGGTCAACCAGAGCACCATAGGGCCTGCGTCGAAGGCCTCGATATATCCCGATGCTAGTGGGGCGGGGTTCCAACATAGGGTTCCACCCCCCTTTTATGCTTATAAATGAAGAAGAGAGAGAATGATGTCGTTTTAACGTAGCATGCTAGTGTGGTGGATAGAGTGCCACGAAGGACGACACTTGTCGACATATGATTTGTGTGGGATGAGTGTGGGCCTTGTCGGGCGTGAACCTTTCGTTTAGTACCCTTAAATCATGGCTGTTGTATCTGAAGGCTGAGAGATCTCGACCACTTATTTTCTTTTCTTAGTTAATCTCAGGAGGGTTGTTGTCGCCCCAAGGTAATCGAATCTCTGGACCATGGATTTTCCAATCCCTATTTCCCTATACTTATTCCCTAATTTCCTGGTGCCTAGTTGGATAAGGTTTTGGGAAAGGTTCTGTCACATTTCCCCTTGCGTGCGTTTGAGTGGGAGGAATATGGGGCACATATTGATGACATAACTGAGCCAATAAGAAGTGAACATGCATCAACACTTGAGTGGATAGGAGCCTCTATACCCTGCGATGACGTGTAGTTCTAGTCAATCCACATGTTTTGTTGTGGTTAGTCCATGTGTCATGAAGATAATGTTCCACGTGTCTAGAATAGTCGGGCTCTAGTGAAATTTTAGTACAGGGCTAGAGGACGTGATGATGTGGGAAGCCACGTGTAGTGCCACCTCATTGGGGTCACATCAACGTGGTTTCCCCTCAATTCGCAGGGTGTCATGCCACATTAGGTCCATATGTCTATGGTTCCAGCTGGACCACCAGATCAGGCACTTAGGAAGGAGGCCTATGATTTACCCAGGGTCCTGGTGTCCGGTGGGGCTAGGGGCCTAGTGCCCGACGGGGTTAGGTGCCTGATGCTCGGTTATGTGAGGTGGTCCAACATTAGTGAAGTTAGATTTCTACATTGGGTTTCCTACCCAGACACGTCATCTCTTATGCCAACCCATGTTGGATGAATGGGATGACATGGATCCACGTGGGTTTTAGGTGGGAAACGGTCCAAAACTTTATAAGGTCCTAACTTTTGAACCAAGACTCATATTTTTACATAATCATAGTCTTTGGAAAGCTCTCGATGATCAAAACTGGATTGTGAGATCAGATTTGAATTTAGAGATATTGTTAAGAAGGGTGTTTTTCATAAGAGAAATGAGTAAATTTGTACATCCCACTAGCCTAACATAATTTAGGGGGTCAGGTGTGTTACATTTACATTTAGTTTTGTCTTAGTTTACAAAGCCTTGGTTGTATTATCATGTACCTTAATGTAAAAATTGATATTATTGCAAGTTGAGACACAATTAGCTTTTAACTTTACTCTACAAAGATGGTAAAAGGGTTGAATGTAAAAACCAACATAGATCCATATTAACTTTGGATATATCATGTGCTAGAGGTGAAAAATTTTCCTAAAGTTTTTGCATTCTAAAAAATGTTTTCACTTGAAATGACTTGATTCGTCTCCAGGCTTGATTGGTCCAGAGTTAAGATGATACACATTGGTTCTCTCTCTCTGTGGAAAAATAAAGAATCTTCTGGAGGTGTATCCTTCAATTTAACTAACACGTTTGTGATGGTGCACTGATGGGGATGATGATCACACTGGTCCAAGATTGATTGTGGCTACAACCAAATGGAACCTTTTTCATCCAACTCAGGGAGAATGGTTTCAGTCTGGCACTTAGTTCCAATCACTTTATTTAAGCATGAGATATGAAAAACATGATGGAGCTTAGAGTGAATGGGAAGAGCTAACTGGTAGGCCACATAACCCAATCACTTGATAATTTTGTAAGGACCATAGAATTTGGGGGAAAGTTTTTGATAGTGGTTATCTTTGAGTGAATTTTTCTTATAAGGTTATAGACAAAGAAACACCTGGTTCGCTTCAGTGAATCGACATTCAGAACAACCCTAATTTGCTTGTTGCTTCATGCAATTTTGAGCCAAGACCAAATTTTCTTTAAGGGTACGGAGAATGGCAACATGGACTATAAGATTGTTATCAACCTCCTGAACCTTGGAGACACTTGGTATTTATGAGAGAAATCACAATGGATTTTTCCTTATAGACTGCTTCAAAGGGAGTCATGCAAGTGACAGTATGGTATGATTTGTTGTACCATCATTCATTTAGGGGTAACCACTGAGCCCATTGATTTTTTCTGTTAGACGCAAAACACCTCAAATACATTTCCAAACACTTGTTGACAACTTTAGTTTGTCCATCAGTCTGAGGATGATAGTTGGCGTTGAGATGCAATTGTGTTCCTTGAAGCCTAAGAAATTCTTGCAAAACATTTCTTGTGAAAGTAGGATCACTGTTAGAAATAATAGAATGAGGCATGCCATGGATTTTCAATATATTATCCATAAAAAAATGAGCCACTCTGGAGGCGGTGAATGGGTGTTGAAGATCACAGAAATCAACATATTTGGAAATATGATCTACTACCACCATGATGACAGACTTATTTCCTGATTTAGGTAATCCAACAATGAAATCCATTGAAATATCCCTCCAAATAGCTGGTGGAATTGAAAGCGGTTGGAGTGTGACTAGATATTTGACTGTTTCTCCCTTATTGCATTGAAATGTATCACATTCAACCACAAAGGTGTGGATGTCCTGTTTCATGTTGTCCTAGAAAAAAAGATGTTTGATCCATTCATAGGTTTTGGTAAGCCCTGAGTGCCCAATTGCAGGTGAAGCATGATACTCATAGAGCACCGTGGATTTAATGTTTGACTATTTTCTTAAATACATGCAACCTTTATAGAAAATCTCTTCATTCTACCAAGAGTACCCTGGAAAATCTTGAGGATCTTGTTACAATTTTTGGATTAGGTGATAAATTTTGGGCTCTTGCAACCATTCTTGGCGAATGGCCTGAAGCCAGTCTGCTACAATGAAGGAGAGGGAAAAGAGAGACCCTTATTATTCATATTTCCTTGAAAGAGAATCAACAAACACATTGATCCGGATTTTATGAGCAGAATGAAATGAATACAGATTATTACTAGGTGTTTAACACAAAATAACAGAGATACAATAAAACTGGTTTTCTATTCAATAAAGAAATAAGATGGAAACTGTAAAATGCAACAGAAACAAGCTTGCTGGAATGGTGGTGGCTTATCTCTAAGAAGAGATGTGACAGATGTGCTCATTCACAAGAAGATGATTACAATGAGGCTCTGAAGGCCTTTTTACAATAAATAAGAATGCCAAAAACCCTAGACATCCAAAAACCTAACCCTAGGAGATGAAGCGCCAAAAGTCATGTGGGCCCCGTTTGGGTAAGTCAGTACATCAACTTCCCAGGGTCGTAACTTTTGCATACAATCTCCGTTTTAGGCGTATGATATCCCATTGGAAATATCTATCCGAGGACTACAACAATTGCACAAAATTACATGATGGAATTTTGCAATCGTAACATACCCCAAAAAACGTCGTTTAGGGCCTTAAAACGGCTTCGGAAGTTCACGACCCGAAAAACTGCTAAAAATAGTAAATTATCAAAATTGCTAGAAAGTTGTTTTGAGCCAGCTGGAAAAGGTGGGCGGCCACCGATATCCACCCAGATCACACATTTTCTTTTCCCTTCTTGTAGATGATCTCATAATCATATCCAAACATCTTGGTCACCCATTTTTGTTGTTCTGGGAATGAAATTCTTTGTTCCAAAAAATACTTGAGGCTATGATGATCAATTTTAATTTGGAAGTGTTTCCACAATAGAAGGATGCCAGAGATCCACTGCATAGTTTGATTGGCCCAAATGTCACTCTGATAGTTTTTTTCTAGTGAAAGCCAAAGGTTGACCATATTGCATGAGGACTTCCCCAATTCCTTTCCTTGACACATCACATTCCAGGAAAAAAGTCTTGGTAAAGTATGGTAGTGCCAGGATATAAGTTGTGCACATAAAATATTTCAAGGATCGAAAGGATTGATCAACTGTTGGAGTCCAACTAAAAGCATTCTTTTTTAGGAGAGCAGTGAGAGGAGCTCCAATTTTTCCATAATTCTGAACAAACTTGTGATAATAGCTTGTTAAACAAAGGAAAACACATAATATTTTAAGATTTTTATGGCAAGGCCAATCCTTCATAGCTTCAATTTTATTAGGATCCACCCATACACCACTCTGGCCGATAATATGACCCAGGTACTCAACCTCAAAATCTCCAAAAACACATTTAGATTGTTTGAGAAACAATTGGTGCTGAGATAGTAGATGGAGAAATTGCGCCACATGGGCGAGATAGGATTTCCAAGTTTGAATATATATGAGAATATCGTAAAAAAAAACTAAGACAAATTGACAAAGGAATGGATGGAAGACATGATTCATGAGACTTTGAAAAGTGGAGGGAGTATTACACAAGCCAAAGGGCATGAAAAAGAACTTATAGTGACCTTGATGAGTTTGAAATGCAGTCTTGGGAATTTCTTCTTCCTTCATACATATATGGTGGTAGACAGAATGAGATCAAGTTTGGTAAAATACTGAGCACCACTCAGTTCATAAAAAATGTCATCAACGACTGGGATGGGAAATTTTTCCTTGATTTAAATTTTTTGAGGGCACGAAAAATTAGGACATATGTGCCAAGTTCCTTATTTTTTAGTACCAAGATGACTGGAGAAGAACATGGGATGGTACTTGGACAAATAACACTTGCTTATAGCAATTCTTGAACATTTATTTCAATTTCATTTTTCTAGGCAAAGGGATGGTAGTAAGGGAAAACACTAGGAGGAAGACTGTCGAGGACTAGAGGAATGAAATGATCATGGAAGCTGCGAGAAGGGGGAAGACCATGGGAGGTATTAAAAATAGCTTGGTGTCGGGAGATTATTGATTGGAGGCCAGGATGCAAAGATGGTGTCTTAATGGCTTGAATATAATGGAGTTGGGAAATAATTCCAGAATGACCTTTTTTTAGTAGCTTTTCCATTCAATGGGTGATGATGATCTCAAGTGATCCTACTATGATTCCTTGGAAATTATACTTTTGTCCTTCATATTTGAATTGCAAGGTGAGGTCCTTAAAATCCATATTAATGGGGCTTAGAGTGTGTAGCCATTCAACACCGAGAACTATGTCACAACCACCCATGTCTATAGAAAACATATGAAATTTTAGGTGGTACCAACCAATTTCTAGGTGCACATTTTCACAATTCCCCCCACATTTCATGGAACCGCCATTGGAAATCATGACTTGAAAATTGTTGACAACAAGGATAAATAAATGACTTCCTTGGAAATGTGACAATGAAAACAATTATGGGTGATTCCATTGTAAACTAGGATGATGAATTTCATATGTTTAATGTAGACAATTAATTTAAGGGTTTGGGGAGTAAAGAAGCAAGTGAGGGCGTTTAGCAAAATTAGAAGTTCAAATTAGGGAGGGTTAGAGGGTGGAGTAGGACCATCTTCTTGGGGTATCTCTTCAACAGGGGAAACATCAACATCCTCGTCAGAAACATCCTCACAATCATAGAAAAGGCTCTTGAGTTGGTGTTCAACCATTCTAACCTAGTAAATTTTTGGATCTTGAGAGGAGTAGATAGAGGAGAGGATTGGTGAGTCTAGGGAAAGGAAAAAATGAGGGTTTTCTGTTTTGGGTGGAGACAATATATTGTGCTTCTTTGGCACATTTATTCTGGGGGCGAACCATGAGGACCTGGGTGCAGATTTCATCCTTTAGGCCACTGACAAATCATTCCTTGAAGAAGGCATCCAACATGCCCTCTTTTCTAAAAGCCAAGTGCTCAAAGGTAGTTATAAATTCTTCCACTATGCCAGACTGTTTCAACTTGGTTAAATGACCTAATTAGTGGGTGTCTCTGTCAAAGTGTTCATAAATATCTACAACAAATTATGTCCAAGAAACATACCCTCGACATGTGTTTTTACACCATCACCACCATTTTCAACATTCAGGATCTAGATAGAGAACACCATAATGAAATTTGTCCAACTCATCAGTAATTCCATGGAAAGAAAAATAATGTTCCATTTGAGTGACCCATCCAGTGGGATCTGAGCCATCAAATTCGTTGACCACAACTCTTGGAAGATGGGGGTCATGAATCACGATGAAGGGAGTTGGAGTGAAAGGCCATAATATGAGAGGAGTCAACACCTTCTAATTGGGAAGGTGTTTTAGAGGAAGAATGACCGTGGGATTGGTTCAACACTTTTTTGTGTGTGGATTGGATGTCATCAAATCAACCACTGAGGATGTCAAATTTTCCATGGACTCGGTCAAATTCACCCCGAACTTGGTCAGTTAAGTTTTCAACACTGGAATTAATTGAATCAATGTCAGAAGTCACTTTCTAGATGGACTCCTTTTGCTATTTTGATTCATTTTGTAGGTTAATGAGTTCTTGGTTACAAGTGGTGACCATTTAGGCAGTAAGGGTGCTGAGGAGGGGGGGGAGTGGATCCACTAAAAAAATGATGATAAGTGATATATATACCATTGTGATCAGGGATACAAGAGGAAGACAATGTGATAGGTGGAAAATAAGGGTGCCAGGAAGGGGGACTAGTTCGTTGGAAAAAATGATGAAAAATGATAGGTACCATGATGATTAGGGAAAAGATAGGAATCCAATGGGATAGGTCCTGAATAAGGGTGCCGGTGAGACCACTATACTTTTTTTTTAGTCGAGATTTTTTCTTTGACCAGAAGAATACTGTAGTGACAAAATGCCCAAATTGTTAACAAGAAAATTTGTGTAGGAATTTCACAACCAGAATGCAGGAGGCAGGGTTGCACGACAAGATATCCCTTCTCTTCCTTTTCTATTTTGTTTCATTCCCAAGGGTTATGGTTTTTAGGGTTCCTACAGACAAGGGTTTTCCCTATGCTATGTCTCTCTAATATACGTGCAAGTTCGAACAATAGTACTTGGCCCAATATATCAGGGAACCAACTAAGGATGCTCGACCATACTGTTAGTCATACTACTCGATTACCCATGTACTAGAGAGTATCTTCTCAAGTAGTGTTCTCAGTGTCACTATAGAAATCAGGTGGCTGATCAATTAGTCTAGAGCTAGTTTCAAGAGACCTAGGGGACTCTCGATATGCCTGACGGTATGTGGGAGTGATGGCCGTGTACATATTCTATTTGATGTGGTACTAATTGAAGGGGTATCAACAGGGGTTGCATAGGTTTCCAAAAAGGTGAAACATTTGCTTCTAGTAACCCTGTGAAACTGTTTGTATTTTCTGCATGTAGTCGTTCCCAATCATATTTTTACTTTCTGAACGAAATACATTTGTGATTTAAAGACGTCGATAGTATACATCTCTACCCTAAAAAGACAATTCCTACAATTTCTGTAGAGGAAATTGCTCTGATACCACTTGTAAGCTGCCAAATGTATTATAATAAGTAGAAACATAAATATTGCAACAAATTCCATCGAAATAACAACATATAGAGAATAAAAACACCAACAATGATACCTTTATTGATATAAATCCAAGTTCACTTGCCTCTTCAAGGGGGAAACCTCTAGCAGAGCAGAAATCTATTACAATAATTTTCAAGACAAAACTTTCTCATGCCTTCTACTACTATTTATATTGATTCTATCTTTTAAAGAACATTCTAGAGGAAGATATTTCTAGAAGTGAAAGGTTCTATTAAGTCTTCTTACATTAGACTTGTTCACATTATTAAATAGGCGTTATTAACTAATGTTGTCCTTTATTACAGGGAGAATATATTATTCTACCTATGTGAGGGGTTAGGGAGGTTAGGTCCATAACACTCATTGAATATGGAAATATCATGCCTAACACATCTTCTTGAGATAACCCCATTTCCCTTGCACCCAAGAAGGATGGGTTATGAGTTCTTTGCATAGATTACCATACACTCAATAAGATCAATCACTATTAAGAATTTGTATTTTTTATCGTGTATTAATGATCTTTTAAACTAGTTATGAGATGCACATTTATATTCAGTATCATGTATTGATGATGTCTCATACTGGTTATGCAATACACATTACTTACCAAGATAGACCTTAAATATCACTACCATTAAGTACTTAACAATGAATATGATATCTTAAAAATAACATTCAAAACTAAGGAGAGTCTCTATAAATGGTTAGTCATAGTCATTCCCTTAGGCGTATTCAATTATCCAACCACATTTATGTATTTGAATAAAATATTAGATGTGTTATAACCCTATGTTTCATAGGATCACCTGGTGATTATAATCCCTTATTCTAGTTGTATTGTATTGTAAATAATGTTTCATGCTGCAAATTATTTACAAAGAAAGAAAATAAAAGAAAGAAAAGCAAAGGAAAAGAAAAAGAAAAGAAAAGAAAAGAAAAGAAAAGAAAAGAAAAGAATAAAAATACAAAAAATCAAAAGAGGGTATAAAAATAGAAAATGATAAAATCCCATGAAATACTTTGGCTTGATTCATACTGTCTAACCATGAACAATTCCTTTCAATTTATGCAGATAGGATAGTGAATAAACTTGGCTAAACAGTCTAATATTAGCCAAGTTAGATAGGTTAGTGAATAAGTTTGATAAAATAGTTTAAGCTTGGTCAAATGTCCTAGGTTAGAGTAAGTTTTAACCCAATAGTTTAATCTGGGTTAATGTGCTAGGTAACTAGATTAAGATATAGGTTAGCACGTCTTATTTCAATAAAATTGATCAAAGGTTGATTAAATGCCTTTGAGTTGAGTTAAAATGATGTATTTTTGACCGTTGGTGACAAAATGAATAAAGGGTAAGCTGGAAAAACCCATAAAATGCTTTTATCCTAAGTTTTGCAGTGATACGACAGTTTTGGCACATTGTGTTAAAGGGCATGCTAATCTCAGCGACCGATCAACGCGTGCTTAGATCTACGGTCGACAGAGAATATCAGACCCCTCATACCTTTCTGCATTTAACGGTGGGGGGGGGGGGGGGGTGGGTCCTTGTTGGTGGTATTCCCCGAGCGAGTCCCTCATAACGTGTCACCTTCTTGTTAATTCGAACCCCCCTCACTTCTTACCACTTACCGCCTACCCACCCCTTCCGAGTAAACCGCCAAACCACTCATCCATACCACCTCTGCACTCCGTCGCCACACTCCAATACCATGACTACACGTCACACTCCACTCACCTATCGCCCATCACATCCCATCCACCCATTGGCCACTCATTACCCTTAACGTCACCTCCATTCACCCGTTGGCCATTCAATGCCCTCCACATCACATCCAATATGTCCGTTAGCCAATCAATGCAGTCGACCATTACCGTTACCAGCCCGAATCACCATCCGCTCCATAACAGACACCCCGTTCAACCATTTAAGTCCATTCTTTCACTGTTTTTCTTTGTTCATCGATCCAGATGAAATCGACACCACCATTTATTTTTCTCAAGAAAATCGTGATCAAATTTCACAGTCAACAACCACCATTAAAACCTGGTAAACACATACTACACCTTTTCCGTTTGCAGGTATCTGTTTGACGATGGTGCCCAAATCCAAATCCTCCAAGACTGTAGAAAATCCTTTCCTCCCTCCTCCCATCGATATGGATCGTATTCCCCTAGCTGAAAAATATTATTTAATTTCATATACGAAGTGTGAATTCGAATTCGAATTACACTTCTAGCTCAAGGATATTTTTCTGGATCAGAGTGACAAGATCAGGCTCTGGGAATCTAATCTTCCACTGTATCTCTTTCCCCAGAAATACCATTTTCCTGATCTTGCCCTGAAATGCCAAGCCCACTACCTTCCCGGTCAAAGGGCCATTGTCTCTTCGTTTGGAGAAACTCTTTTCACCATCACCCCTCAAACGATAGATCAGATACTGCAGATACCCATAAACGATTATGCCTCTCCCTTATCCTTTGAAATCTTAACCGAGCTATACCAGAAATTGTCTTTCCCACAGAGAGCTTAGATATTTGAACTTTTCCTACCTGAAAATGCTCAGTTACCCAAAAAGAATCCCCCATACCATTACTCCATCTTCTCAGTTAAAGGAAACCATATCATTTCCTCCCTATGTTGTCTACTAGGATACTATTCAGATGAGTGGGTACATGAACCCATTCTGGGTTTTCTATCCATCTTCTCCACTGAGGAAAATGATACTACACAGTTTGAATACAGTTAGTTTCTATCTGGCAACATCCATGAACAACTCTTCAAGTTTTCCACAGAAGGTATGTTCCAGTATTCTTCAATACCGATGTACATGTTCCTCTTTTTCCAAGCAGACAAGTTCCCCTTCTCCTAGCAGAAGTTGGACCAAGATGGTAATCCTCAACCTGTGACCTACTAGACATCCATAGTGAGGAAGAACTCATCTGATTTCAATTTCAAACAATTCATTGACCAATTATAAACGAACCAAGGATAAACGATGAAATTCAGAGAATTCTACATTTGTCAGACCTAGCTAAAACATGGGACTGGTACCTCTACCAGGATCATACAGAAATCAGAATCTAGGGATGTGAATTTCCCCCTTACAAGTTGCCAAAGTATTTTCCTATCAGGATATTCGCTCTGGAATATATTAGACAGATGATAAATTCAGATGATATTCACTTTGTAGCTTTCAAGAAGAAACAATAGCTCAGGATCAAAGGTTAGATAGGTTCTTTCATCCGCAACAACAGAGCTGTAGGGGAAGAAGCCAACAAGCTGTGAAAGGAAATGAAGTTCAGTCAAATTTTCCCATGGCACTATGACTCCTGTGGCATCATTGCAGAAACCAGTTTAAAGAACAATATTTCTCCCTATGCTCGTTTGCCTAATTTAACCTGAAATTGAGAAATTCATGAACTAGACAGAGTGGGAGGAAAACACTATGCTAGACACAGAGTAATATCCTTCACTTTCTAGTGTTTCACAAACCAATACTCCACAAGTACCAACAGAGAAGAGAGTCAGGAAAGAAGTATCTCCCTCAATCAAAGAAGTTTCAGCAGAAAACTTCCAAGTCTACAGGAAGAGGCCCAAGACTAGCCATACACTTGACAGGTATGGAGAAGAAGAAACTCAGTCCACCATAGTTATGGAGGGACCACACTCATCACTTTTCTTAGGTAGCCAACAAATAATGTTCAGTTCCCCATCCAAGAAACAAACAGATTCCACATTGTCAACTAAATCCTCACATGGGCCAACAGGACTCAACATCTTTGAGAAGTATAACTTGATGAAAAAGAAGAATGAACCATTGACCAATAACACATATGCAAAATTATGGAAGCATACATCGACAACGCAACATAGGTTACTTTCTTCCTTTGACACATAAAAAGGAAGGATGCACATGGCATTCTGGTAGGCACAAGTGCCTCACCCCAAGGCAATTTCTTATTATAAGAGATCAACATTTGATTTTGATATAAAAGAGGTGCATCCAGCTGATCAGATGGATATGCATAGACAAAATGGTGAGATGTTTTTTTCCACCCTTGAAAATACCTCCATGACTGCTGCAAAGTTGCAGGTTTCCTTAAACAATGTCCAGTCTTAGTTGAAGCTAGAGAAGATGTCTTCCCTAGCAAAAGATAACAAGATTAAATCTCTGTCGGAGTTGGTACTCAAGATTGGATATGATCCGTCAAATGTTAAAGCATATGAGGAGCTACTAAAAAAGAATAATGCTGACATAGCATCCTTAAGGAAATAACTGAAAATCCCAGCCACAAAAGACCCACAAGCAAATGAAATGGCTGAGACTGAAGGCCACAAGGAGGAAATACTGAAATTAATCATGGAGCAGAATGCACAGATTAAGGAGATAGAGGCCGAGCTGGATAATTTAGTTAAAGAGAAGGAACAGATTGTGCCAATGGTCATCATACCATTGCATGCAGTTCCTCTCACAGGGAATAGTACAACAACAACAACAACAACTACAATAGAGATTCCATCAGCTATTCCAGTGACAACTCTAGATGCATTAGAAAAATTGGCAAATTCAATGGAGGACATGAACCTGCAAGGACAAGAAATCAAAAGACTGCAGGATGAAATCAATAACCTTCAGAAGCTGAAGTCCACATTTTTGTCTAGCTACAACACAAAGATGCACAAATCACAGAGGCTCAAGCAAGAGCTATAGAAGGAGACAGTCATGGACAAGACACTATTAGAAGCCAAAGAAAACATATGGATATACATCAACTAGTCAATGACAGAGATATGGACCCTTATACAAATTATGTTTGAACAACATGAACTGGTGCAAAGAGCCAGACAAGCCATTGACAAGATAAGGACATAATTGGGAGAAAGGTCCACAGAGGCCACTAAAATCATCAGGTTCTTGAATTCCAAGACCAAAGAAGAGCTAGAGGATTTGGAATTTGAGGATAGGTCAACAACAATCCTTGAGGTAAAGAAGGTTTTGACCAAGAAGGTATTGATGCTGCAACTTGAGGAGAAAGCTCAGACAATGGATATTGGAGTGCAGAGGTTTTTCAACAATAATGACTCATTGCACAAGAAAGGTCTTCCAAGTTTATTTGTGATCAATGATAACATGATTACTCTAGAAGACTACAAACATAAGATCCTCGTAGTGGAAAAATATGGTTCTAAGTTTGTAGGCATACAAGGGAGCATCACTGGCAAGGCATTCTTAGAAACTATACAGTTGGACCTAAGCATCCAACATGAGATAAAATACATATTCATCACCAAGCCTACCTTTTCCAAGTACACAGAGATGGATGAAACATACAGAAGGTTACTCAAGGTTTCCATCCCTAGTCAAAAGAGATGGGAAGACCTATGTTCCTTGATCGAGTAAAGATGACAGGGACATTCAAGTCAACATGAGGAGGACAGTCAAAGTCGAGTGGATGAATCACCAACTACTTTCCCAAAAATCAACATTCTGGATTTGAACAGATCACCAATAGTCCTATTATTTGTAATTTGTATCTAGTCAGTTAGATTTTTATTCCACAATATCCAAGTCATTAATGACAGGACCAAATGTAATTTTTGTATAAATACTTCTTACTTGGAAGTATTCAGGGTTGATTTTTGCGCTTAGGAAGCTATATTTGTAATCTTTTTGAGAAGATTGACCAGTAATAAAAAGACAGATTCATAGGATTCTTGCGTTTGGATGTTGGTGATGTCCATCTTTCCCTGTTAATGTTTATATTACTTTGTAAATCATATTGTTTTCTGTTTCTAATCGTTTAAAGGAAGTTAACGAACATAATTTTTCTCGTGCACTCTGTTTCTTGTTTTTAAGCGATATGCATGTTATTTCATCTGATATTAATCAAAGAAATTCTTAACTGTTTCTTTGTTTGATTGACTCTCTCACCTATTCTATATTTCCACTACATTCAATCGCAATAGATCCAACATTCTTATTATCTCGCCCTATGAAGAAATCTTATAAAAACTGAAATCATATCTTAATATTTAGCATAGACCCCATAGCCCAATGGATGTTTAAAGAAATACTTCAGCCAATCTTTATAAAGAAAACAAACAAACCCAGATTATTTTAACTAGCCTAATATCTAAAACTCAAATGTATCTAAATCCTAGAGAGAGATCCCTTTCTAAAACTAGCAGGGGTAGATCCTAGTTTCAAAGTGGTTTTGGTAAGTTACCTTTGTCAAATTTGTTTTACCCTTAACAACCTATGGGAATTTACATAGTGCTAAAATAGTGGCGACCATACTGGGGAACTGAACAAACCTTCCATCCTTACGTTTTATTTCCCTAGATAAGGAAAACTTTATTTCTAAACAAATCATAAGATCTAACTTACAAAGAGATAAATGTTCAGAGGTTGTTGAAGTTTGTATATATTAATCTAGATTTCTTAAAAGTTTAAAGTTCTGGCTCCTAAAATAATTCACACAAGATCTCATCCTAATACATAACCTATAACAACAGTAGATAATCCCGAAAAATTGCTCAGAAAAAGAAACACTGTAGAAGGTCAAGGGAGTCACAATCCTCTCCATAGGGCCATTTCTCTTCGAGAGAAGCTTGTCACCATCCATGACCTTGAGTTTGAACTACCCTTTGAGTAAAGCCTTTTCAGAACCAAGTCTGATAGCTTTGTGAGTGAAATAGTTCTAGATCAAACCATCCTCCAACCTAGAACCCTTGAAAGACTTTCTCCTAGAGCAGATTTTGATCAAAGGTTTCTCCAAGAGTTTAAGAAGTTAGAAGACCTAGTATCAAATCTTGATCATGCTTTGTATAAAGCCCACTTTCAACAGTCAGTTGAACCTTCTTCCCTTACTATTGTTGCAGCGTCTCTCAATCCTAAAAAAACTCATTATGTATCTCCTAGCCCTACATCATCTACCTCTTCTTTCACTTCCCAAGCAATCACACAGGTTGTCATTAAACCTCCTCCACTAGTCATGGCAGCAAGATATGCTCCCCTAGTGTTAGCTGCTCCCTTAGATGCCATGACATAAGACTATCAAATGAGGATTCCTCAGTTTGATGGTACTGGACCCCTTAATGCACAAAAACATTTGGATAAAATGAATGATTACTTTGATTTGCAGGAAGTTGATGAGGCAGATGTCCAGATGAGACTTTTTTCACAAAACTTAATTGGCGATGTCAAAAAATGGTTCAAAGAATTGCGTGCTGCTAGAATGGCTGATATTGCTGATTTTGACCGAATTTTTCTCGACAGGTGGGAGGTAAAGAAAAACCCTCTCCAGATTTTATCAGAATATGAAAATATCAAAAGGAATCAAGGGGAAACGATACAAGACTATTGCATTTGTTTCAATAATCTATATAATGAAATTCCTACTGATATCAAGCCTCCTCAAGGCTTGGCCTTAATCAAGTTCCCTAATGGATTTGATGTTGATATGTCCTACCAACTGAGAGAAATAAATTCTTCCACTTTAGAAGATATGCAGAAAAGTGCAGTGAGTGTTGAAGCAAATCTATTAGCCAGAAGAGCTAGGCAAAGAATAGAAAGGAGAGTTACAATTAAAGAAGAACCTTCCACTTCTACTTCAAATACCAAAATTGATTCTTTAGTAAGGACCGTGGAGAGATTTATGGACATATTGCAAATCAATTACATAAACCCTCCTAGAGAAAACCAACCTACTCCTCAGATTCGAAATCCGAATTTCAGAAGGAACCCTCCCCAAATCAGACAGAGAGAGTCCAGAGATCAAAGGGAACAAAGAGGGTCTGATCAGTATACTAGGCCACCTCTTCAAGAGAGATATGCTGATGAAGGGGAAGAGGTAATTGAGGAGTTGGATGACATTAACATAAACCTTATGGGGGTTAATGATAATGATTCCATTTTTCTCACTTAGGAAGAACATGAACTATTTTTGGTTTCACAGACAGAGGTAAATCAGGAAGAGGAAGAAACTGAACAATAATCCTTTGAAAATGCAATAATGGAAGTCCACAGACAATATAACATGATAAGAAAGAAGTCTAATGACAACCCAACTAAGAGGTCCGCTGAAATTAAGAAAGCTGCTGAAGCTAAGAAAACCTCAGATACTACTCCTAAGAAAGTCCCTGAAAAGAATAATTTAGAGACTCCTACAAAAAGAACTCCTGAATCTTCACCAAGGACAGTTCAAACCGAGGTTGCATCCACAAGTTATCTCAACACTACTGCACACAAAACTGTGACTGACAAATCAAAATTGCAGACCCAAAGAAGAACTTCGACCACTTTCATCTTGGAAAGTGAATTGGCCAAACTGAAGATTCCTATTCCTCTGACAGAACTAATGAACAAATATGCTTACAGATCATAGGTGATCAAAGCATTAAGAATTGAACCGAGAGTAGGCACAAAAGAATTAAACATTGGATCAGGAGGACACACATACACTGTGAATGTTGTTGATGATCAACCCGAGCTGCTGTGTTCCTGAGGTTGAGGGACAAACTGACAATGGTTCTGTTCCTCCTTTCTACATCAGTCTGAATATCCATGACAATACATTACATAATGCTATGCTGGATTTTGGTGCTTCTCGCAATCTTATGCCCAAGGCTGTGATGGAGAAGTTGGGCCTTGATATTACCAAGCATTACAAGGACTTATACTCCTTTGACTCTAGCAAGGTTAAATGCATAGGTTTGATCAAACACTTGTGCATTACCCTTGCTCAAATCCCAGCTAAACGTATGGTGATGGATATTGTGGTTGCAGATATTCCCCTGAAATATGGTATGTTATTAACTAGATCATGGGGTGCCAAGTTAAAGGGTACTTTGCAGTTAGACATGTCTTATGCCACCATCCCTATATTTGGACAACAAAGAATATTGTACAGAGAGACTTTGATGAAGTACATGGTCAACAGTCAATGTAAGCCACATAACTATCCCCTGTACTCTATTCAGTCTGATCTAGACTCCTTTATTTTATATAATGATGGTGAATTGGACAGTCAAATTGCACAGTTGGAAGATAATGCATTTGTCATGGAAGAGAGTAAAGCAATCAACGAGGAAAGTAAAACTGTGACAACATAAACTAATGAACCAACTTAAAACTTCTGGAGTATGTATTTCAATGGAGCTATTAGCAAAGAAAGAGCTGGAGATGGGGTGTGGGTGCATAATCATAAAGCAAGGCATTCAGAAAACTGCTCTTATAAATTAAATTTCCACTGCACCAATAACATAGCTGAGTATGAAGCATTGATGCTCGACTTGAAGTTGTTGAAGAAACTTGGTGCCAAAAATATTATGGTAAGAGGGGATTCTGAAATTGTCATTAAACAAATCAAGGTGAGTATTCTGCAAAACATCCTAGACTCAGAGCTTATAGAAATGCTGTTTTGGATTTTCTACAATGTTTCACTGAAATCAACTTGCAGGTAATTCCCAAAAGCCAGAACATACTTGCAGATGGAATGGCTACTTCGGCAGCCACGTATAAAATACCTTTCCATCCAAATCACCAATACACAGTGGAGGTGAAATGTAGACTGACTGTTCCAGATAATATCAGGTACTGGCAAGTATTTGGCAATGATGAACAAATTGAGGATTTCCTGCAGTCTAAAAATGATTTTGAGTGTACAAATATTGATGTAGATAGCGATGATGATAGTGTAAATAAATCATACTTAGAAAATGATAGTGTAGATAAAGTAGATTCAGATGAAATAAATGAAAAATATGAAGACTCATATATTTTGCAATTGAAGAATAATGTTTTACCTAGAGGTTTGGTTCCTTTACAAGAGCTATTTGATTTCAATGATGTGGAAAAAAATCTAAATATTGAAACTAGTGGAAAGGAGGTTGAGGAATGTAATATAGGAACAAAGGAAAAACCCAAAATGATAAAACTACTTAAATATTTACACCTCGAGCAAAAACAAAAATATATTGAATTGTTTAAGGAATTTGTAGATGTCTTTGGTTGGAGCTATGAGGATTTAAAGTCTTATGACACCAATATCATACAACACAAAATCCCAATAAAAGAAGAACATAATCCTTTCAGGAAGAAACTTAGGAGAATCAATCCGAAGTTACTACCCCTGATATAAAAAGAGATTAAAAAGACGTATGATGACAAAATAATAGTCCCCTTAAGATTTAAAAAATGGGTTTCCAATCTGGTTCCCACCAGAAAGAATACTGGAGAAATCAGGCTTTGCATTGATTTTAGAAACCTCAACAAGGTTTCCCTCAAAGACAACTATCCTCTGCCTAAAATGGATCACATCTTACAAAAGGTAGTTGGAGCCAATATGATCTCTTTGCTAGATGGTTTTTCTATCTATAACCAAGTCCTTGTCCACCCAGATGACCAGGAGAAAACAACTTTCACCACACCCTGGGGAACTTTTATGTACATGAAAATGCCCTTTGGTTTGATGAGTGATGGTGCCACTTTCCAAAGAGCAATGGACATTGCCTTTGTGGATGAGCTTGGTAGGTTTATTGTCATATATTTGGATGAAAAGTTTATAGGTTTATTGGTAGGTGTATGAGGTGTTTACAACACCTCATACAAGTGTTTGAAAAGTGGAGAAAGTTTGGGATCTCATTAAATCCAAAGAAAAATATTTTTGGTTTAGAAGAAGGCAAACTGTTAGGGCATATAATCTCTAAAGATGGAATCAAGATAGACCCCAACATAATTGTGGCCATCCAAAAGTTATATCATCCTAGGAACATTAAGGAATTGCAATCCTTCATAGGAAAAATAAATTTTCTGAGAAGATTCATACCCAATTTGGCAGAAATCCTCAAGAACATTACAAATATGCTTAAAAAAGATACCAAAATAAAGTGGAACACAGAACCTAAATAATTGTTTGAGTAGGTAAAACATGCACTTACACAAGCCCCTGTATTAATTAGTCCAGATTACACTAAATATTTCTATTTATTCTCTTTTGCATATGAACACACCATTGAAACGATCGTTTTGTAGAAAAAACAATGAAGGGCATGAAAAAACCATAGCCTTTTTCAACAAGTCATTGAGATATGCTGCACTAAACTAAAATATAATGGAGAAACAAAATTTTTCCCTGGTAAAAGCAATTAAAGATTTTAAAGTTTACATTCTCCATTCTCATACTATTGCTTATGTTCCAAATGCAGTGGTGAAGGATATTCTGACTCAGGATAACCCAGATGGTAGGAGAGAGAAGTGGATTGCTGTGATTCTAGAATATGATATAGAAATCAAACCAACTAAACTGATCAAGGGTCCGGGTTTGTCCAAATTGATGGCTGAATCCAATTTTCATGCTTTAGATATAAACTTTTTAGCTGCAGTTGATGAACAGGGAGAGCAGGCGACTCCACATGTCAAGGAGGTATTCTCAAATTCTCCATGGTACGCATAACTCATCTCTGTCTTGCATAATTTACAAGCTCCTCCTGGTCTAACTAAGACTAAAGCTAGATTATTAAAACTAAAAGCATTGAAATATTGCATTCTAGATGGAAATCTTTACTGGAAATATGGTGGAGGCATTTTACTTAATTGTTTATCAAAAGATGAAGCTGACAAGGCATTGCAGGATTTCCATGAAGGAGATTGTGGCGGGCATCTAAGTTGGAAGACTACTGCTAACAAGATCCTAAGAACTGGTTTTTACTGGCCCACCTTGTTTTCCGATGTTCATAAAAAGATAAGCTCCTATCACAAGTGCCAAGTATTTCAAGGAAAAAGGAAACTTTTATCTTTACCCTTGAAACCTACTTCTATGGAAGCTCCATTCTAGCAATGGGGTTTGAAATTTATTAGCGAGATTCATCTAACCTATTCATGACAACATAAGTGGATCCTCACAACTACAGACTACTTCACGAAGTGGAATGAAGCTGTACCCTGCAGGCAAGCCACTGAATTTGTCATTATTAAATTATTGGAAACTAATATTGTATCTCATTTTGGATGCCCTAGGAAGATCATAACTGATAATGCAACAACTTTCAGATAAAAAAATCTAATAAAATTTTACAGCAAGTACCAGATTACTTTGGGGCACTCCACAACCTATTACCCTAATGTAAATGGGTTAGCTGAGTCCTCAAATAAAAGTTTGGTAAATATCATAAAGAATATGTTGCAGGAAAATAAGAAATCTTAACATAACAAGTTGTTTCATGCACTCTGGGTGGACAAACTGACCACAAAAAGATCAATTGATATGTCCCCATATTAGCTGGTATATGGATTTGATGTTGTTTTCCCCACCTCTTTGGGTGTTCCTGTTATGAAGCTGTTGCAAGAAGTACAGGCAGAGCCTAATGATATTCAAAGGAGAATAGATCAGATGATCCAACTCCAACAGTCCAGAGAGGAGTTGTATAACCAGACATAGGAAATCTAAGAAATCATTAAGAATATTTATGACAGAAGAACCAAGGAGGATGACTTTGAATTAGGTGATATGGTACTAAAATGGGATTCCATAAATGAAGACAGGGAAAGCATGGAAAGTTCGATAGTTTGTGGAAGGGCCCTTACATCATCCAAAAATATAAAGGAAACCATGCATTCTTACTCAAGGATAGTGAGGGAGCAGACCTATCAGGAAAACCTTGTTGGCAGCCATTTTGCAATATTATTCTTTCCTTACAAGCTACCTACACTAGGGTTTTGAACCCTCAATACTCGTCGCAATTCTTTAAAACAAAACGACACTATTATCTTGCACATTCACACACCTGCCTTTCGTTTTCATTTTCACGACTGCAAGCGTGAAAACCTTGAGTCGCAAGTCATATCGATAGCATTAAAATCATCTTTGGATTGTTACRAATGCTCTTGTTCATGTGGTCATTTCACCTCCAACTCAATAATGGTCATACAGTTGGCAAGACACCAAACCTTTGTTCACTTTGCATTTTGGTTAATATGGTTTCAATTTATAAGTTCGTGATGCTATGATTTTTGGTGTCTTTGATTAAATCCTTGGTGCAATGGTTTCATACATCGCATTAATTTTATGATTCAATCTTTGGTGCAATATTCGACATGTTGTTTTGTTTTAAATCATACACATACTATTGTTGATTTAGCATACAAACCAATTGTTGGTTATGAACACTATGGTTTTCAAATAGTAATTGGATATTTGGTCATAATCTTTTGGTTATGTATGTTATGGATTTCGATGAGTATGCGATTAATCCATTTGATATTTGGATTGTGATGTGAATGATTTGAATTACCAAGGCACCATCGATTGAACATGTCAAAATGAATGTTTTGCATGGTTCTAATTCATTCCACCACCCTCGCACGCATAGGCATTAAACGTCTACCTTGCATCTCGGGCTACCTCTGCTTGTTTTGAGAAAACTATGGGAATTGGTCCTGTGCCTAGCCTGTCTAACCTCCTCACCGTTTATCCTGTTGACTGTGTGTTCTCTCCTATGGCCCCTGTAGTATGCATAGAACCTAATGGCGTCCAAACGCTGCTGTTATTTGATAACGCTCGTGAGGACCTGGAGCGTAATGGCCGGTTAGTGTTCATTAAAAAATTTGAGGGTTTCAACCTCGAAGTCGCCCAGCAGTTTGCCCTCACATTCGATGGATGCAGGGCTAAAGTTGGAGATATCCAACTTGAATTGAATGAAGAATTCCTCAGCTCTGCCACGGGTTTGTCAGCTAAGGGGCAGAAATGGTTTAAGAATTCGAAGGTGGATGAAGTGCCATGGTCGCTCCTGTTTACCTCGAGGAAAATTATCAGTTGTGATAAAGGTATGTCGGTCACAACCCTTAAATCGTGATGGCATGATTTATTGGCCATTGTTAAGCAATTTTCCACTTGCGAAGGTAGATATGGTTTAGTGTTTCTTTACCATCTCCGACTGCTTATGAATTTCATAGATTTCCCTTTGAATATCCCTCACTACCTCCTTCGCAGTCTGTATAAAATGGCCAAACGTTATAAGAGGGAGAAGGATGAATCCAACCTCTTCCATCACTGTTTGATTAAAATCGTTATTGTCCATCATTTGAGTTTGAGTGGTGACTGTTGGGAAGTTTTCTTATTGAGGAATGGATTTGCCACTCCTGAATGTGGTCAAGTGGACAAGACTGTGGTCACCGAAACCCTTGTCGGGCCTGTCGTGCCATCTCCTACCCTCCTACCCACTGTCAAACCCTCGACCTACCCCAACGCTGACCTACCCGATACCCTGCCTGGCCCATGTTCGAAAGACAATTCTAAGACTGTTAAGAGGCCTACAAGAAAAAAGGGAAAGGGTAATACATATGTCAATAGCAAGGGAAATAAGGCTGCACGCTGGGTATCCAGGTGTGCTCGTAATAATCCCAAACAAAACACAGACCAGAAGCCTATTGTTTTGAGAGAAGATTCGGATTCTGAGATTGAGCGATTTTTGACAGAGGAGTACCCTTACTCTCATGACCTTTGTTCTGTCAAACCCTATGACTACATATATAACCTCCCACCATGCGTAAAAGGTGATCCTAACTTCCCCGGGATCAATTTTGACAGTGGAACCCCTGGTATTTTAAAAGATCCTTTACCTACAGTGACTCGGTCTGATTGACCACAGTGTGATGAATGTAACTCATGGCTCCAACGATACTATACGGATGTCCCTCTGTTGCAATCCCAAATTAAGTCCTTAGAGGACTAGGTGATCGTGTTGTTTAAGGAAAATGATAGACTGCAAGCCAACGATAAGAGGCAAAAGACCACGGGTTCTATCGTGTTCAAAAATGTTGAGGCAACCACTGCCATTGTTAACTCGAAATTGTCCTGACTGAATCGTATCCCTACAGCCAAGGTATGTTATTTCAACATTGATTTTTGAATGATTTGGTTTGTTTTCAATTAGCATAGCCGATTGTGTTTGCTCTGAATTAGTATCAAAGATTTGTTTGATAAATCGAATATAGTCTGTTTCGATTGAATTGATTCAATACGATTTTGTTTGTTCTGAATTGGCATAAAAGATTTGGTTTGTTTTAGCGTGAATGATTTGCTTTGCTTTGAATTGGTAATAAAAGATTTGTTTAATAGATCGCATACATTTCTGTTATCATTGGATTAGTTTAAAACGATTTTGTTTGTAAATATGACCAGCTACAGAATCGTGAGATTCTGTAGCTAGTCATAAGATTTGGATTTTTGTTGATTTTACAATTAAAACACTGTTTAAAATTGTTTATTTTTGTCCATCTACAGGTACACACGAATTTCAATGGGAATTGGATCTACTGTGGCAGTTTAGAACATGCTTTTTGTTACATAGTTTTGGTTTAGGTTGTTAGTCTTAGGCAGAAATAGGAATCTGGGAGATTGTTCCCATATTTTTTGTAAACAATTTTTGAGGATTCCCACAGGGAATGTTTCACCCTGTGGCCTTTATATACTTATTATTCTTTGTAAACAATGCATAACTATTGGGATAACAAAGACTATGGACTTATGATTATACAGACTCGAATGAAAGTGGATGTTTTGTAACAGCTTTAACTTTCAATTTATAATACTTTTATTCAAGTTCTTGTGCATTTTAATTTGTAATCAAATTATTGACTACTTTAGATATCAAGATTTGTTACAGGTTGATGCGATATGATTTAAGTTCTGTCCATATTTGATGTATCTTATTTTACGTACAACAATTGTCCTATTTCAATTTAATGAGCAGAAGGTTTATCTTCTTTGTTAAATGAACAACTATGTACAAATCTTTGCTGAGGGATTTATCTTGATGTGATTGTTTGTAAATTATGAAATTGCTGTTGCCATATCCTTTATCTGTTCTGTCGTTAGCAATTATGAAGCATTGTTGCTTCGTGTTTACGCGAAGTATTGGAGGATCTGATGCGGGTTTACCTCATCAAACAATGAACGCAGATGCTTATGCACAAGACAAGTAGGAGGCGATAATTTCAGGTTAGTCTGTTATTTTATTTTAATAGTTTAATTAATATAAGGATTCATTGTAGTTTAGATAGATATATAATATAGATTGTTGTTTTTATTACTCAGTTAGATAGCTATCATTTCATCTCTATAGTTCAGATTTACAGTTAGGATTGTTATTTTAATTGCTTATCTTAGATAGTTTTGATTTTATTCCTTTCGCATAAAAATTATAAAAATCGAAAATAATAGCTTCACTGTCATAAGACAATTTACGAATGATTTTGCAAATTTCGATCAAAATTTGTATTCTATAAATACTGTACATATATAATTGAGATTTAATTGTATTGATAGATGAACATTTAATAAGTAGAATTATTGTTTTATAATATTAGTAAGTAAACTGTATATATATAGTTTTGATTTGTATATAATTTGCAGCAGTTGCTTTTTTCATTTAGTGTAGTTCCTTTAGTTTAATTTTTCTTTCACTTTCCTAGGATGTAGATTGTCCAACGGAGCCGCTAAACCCGTCGGTGTGGATTATTCCAAATGGCTTAGGTTATTTAAACAACCTCAGACCGGATCCACTCCTCCAGTTGACGAGCGGTCAATTTCGCCCGTCAACAAATGGCGCTAGAAGGAGGGCCTGAAAATTATTAATGGCACGAGGCGGTCGTAAGACTCCTCCACCACCCAAACGCTCACCTATAGTGACAAGAAGTCATTCAAATGAAAACATCGTCCCTCAAACAACAACCACATCAAACGACGATCTACGGATCACAGTTGAACCAGTAACCCCAAATCCTACAGGTGGCGACGTACAAGCGATTGTCTGCCAATCTCTCTTAAGAACACATAGTGCCTTCGCCTGTTTAAGACAACCGAATCAACCTTTGGACCAACCTTTATATTTCTCTGATATCAGAGAACAAATTGGAGGCACTAACCTCACTTTAAACCCTACAGACCCAATCCTCACTCCTAATCCTCACTCCTGCTGCAGGAGGATCTGGAATACCACCCTCACCACCTCCATCATCTCCTTCTTCTTCTGGAGAAGGCTCTTATGACGAAGGCAGTTCCTCTTCTCGGCCTTCCACACCACCTAAACCAATGGCCAACCAGAACAATCCTGCCAGACCCTGGCTCAACCAAGATGCAGTAGCCATACTCGGGCCTCAACATCCCTTACCCAAACATCCGGAGAAGTGGCTCCCCAAGTTTGACCCTGACTCTAAACAGATCGCTGAAGATCACATTAAAAAGTTTATGTTAGCCATTAGACTCCACAATGTCGAGCATGAAGACGTAGTCTGTAGGTTGTTTCCCTATACTTTCGAGGGCAATGCCTCTACCTGGTACTTTGCCCAGCAATCCCATACCATCGTGTCATGGAAGAAGTTTGAATCCTTCTTTCTTGAGAAGTTTGGAGACAATAAGTCTCTAGAAGTTCTAGTCATGGAGCTTTCTAGTTTAAGAATGAACCCCAAAGAGAAAATCAAAGACTTTAACCAAATATTCTTAACACTAAAAAACCGAATCCTTACCGATTCGATGCCTGCTGAGAATCTTATCATAGCATACTATACTAAAGCCTTGCATCAAAGAATATCCATTTGGGTAAAGCGATCTAAGAAATCCACGTTGTTAGAGGCCTTTGAAGAAGCCAATCAGATTGAGAAAGACATCCTTAGTTTAAAAGACACCACTAGCAACGAAACAGAGACTAGTTCATCTTCCAAAAAGAAAATCGAAATCCTCCCTAGACCTGCTCAGAATAAAACACAACCTGAAAGCTCAGATTTAGAAAACTTAACAAAATTCGTTCAAAAACTGTCAAATCAAGTTATATATTTGAAAAGGATGGCCGAAGAAGCTTCTTCGAGCAAAGGGCCTTACAAACCCCCGTTCAGGAAGCCTTTTCCCAACCGACCTAATTCAAATACCAAGGGCCTAAATCTAGAAAGCCTGCAATTCACTTTTCAAACGATTCTAGAAGCCCAGGATAAATTGATGCCTCCTAAGATCCCTAAGGAGGTAGTTGAACAAGAGACAGTTGAAGAAGAAGAATCTTCTCCAAACATTTTTGGACACTTCTCGGATAACATTTTTCAAGCTAATTTCGAGACAGTACATCCCTACAATACTAGGAGTAAGACAAAAAACAAACCTTCTTCTGAAAACACTACGACTTTTCCCCCAAAATAGACTAAACTAGATGAGACTAAACAGAGTCATGTAAACCCAAACTTAGATTATGATTTAGTTGAAGATCTAAAAAATTTAAGGGCCAACATTTCAGTTTATGAATTATTAAAATTTTCGTTTCTGCTACAAAAAATGTTACAGAATATCGCAGAGAATAGCAAGAACGGTAATCCAAGCAGTAACAAGGTTGTTCAGAACAATCCAAAAGTTCCCCAAAAGGATTCCGCTAAGAATAACTCTGATCCTCATGAGAAGGGAGGCCTTCCTGTAAATAATGTAACAAATGTAGATAAATTAGCCTTAGAGGTTGCGAGTAAAAGCCACAAGCTTCCACCATCAATACTTGTAGAAATGTACCTCCATTTTTGTTAACTTTTGAAATCTTTAATAGGAACGTGCACAATTGTATGGTAGATTTAGGAGTGTCATCCAATGTAATGCCATGGTCTGTGTGTCAGAAGATTAATGCTAAAGTTGAACCATCCACCTTAAAAATCACCCAACTTGATTGAACTAGTGTTAAAGTTATAGGCGAATTACAGAATGTGCTTATAAGATTATCGTCTAACCCCAAAGTTCATCAAGTGATTGATATTATTGTTGTGGATATTCTAGAAGGTTATGGTTTGTTTTTAAGCAGAGATTGGTCAAAGCAGCTACACGGCTATTTCGTGATGGATTGGTCTCACCTGTGGCTACCCGAGAACGGCAAGCCCAACAAAATCAAGGTAAATCGTGAACGCTACCTAAAGCTCACAGTCACAGATTTAAATGATCCCAATGATCCATTTACACCTTCTGCTGATTCACCCGAAATACAAGGGATGGATACCTTTTTCGGTAATTTCATGGCCGAGACTTCAGCTATCATTAATCTAGAACAACAGTTCGAGATTATAGCATATATGCAGCTAGCAGTTTCTACACAATGGTCTCATGCACCTGATAAAAATCAAATTTGGTCTTTACTTTGACGGGTCAAAGTCCAAGGGAGGAGCTGGTGTGGGCTGCATTATTATTGATCCAGCAGGTAACAAAACCCTGATTGCATGTAGGCTAGAATTTGAATGTAATAATAACACAACATAATATGAGGCTTTATTACAGGACCTCAGAAAAGCATTAGATATGAACATTCAAAATTTGACTGTCTTTGGCGATTCAAAAATTGTGGTTAGACAGGTAAGAGATTTTATCCACTGTCTGTCTCCGCATCTTAAAAGGTACCAATCTGAGGTATGGAATTTAATGAATAAGTTTTCTGCTTTCAACATAAATTCTATTCCTAGATTGAATAATTCTGAAGCTGATTTATTAGCTAACGTAGCTTCCAAACTCTTTCTTGCAGAAGGCTTGTCCTCGAATGCATTCTCTGTCGAACTGTTGTTCAGGCCATCTGTTCCCAAAAACATCACGAATTTGAGAGTCTTCGACGACGATCAACAAATTATCAATTTCCTGCATATGGAAGAAAATTTCCAAGGCGCGGTGATCAACGAATGCACTCATGAAGACAATCTGTGCGATTTCACGGTAATACCAGATCCAAGATCTCCTGAATCTTCATCGGACATGGTAAATTCAATCCCTAAATCTGTAGTTAGATTAGAAAAATTTTACGATCTTCAAGATAAATTCAAAAAATCGGTCAACTGTAAAACCAATAGTTCCTCGTTATCATATGAAAAAGTAAACTTGGGAACTAATGACAATCCACAATGCATTAATTTAGGGGTGGGGTGTTCTGAACAAGAAAAAGCTGCATTTATTAAATTGTTTAAGGAATTCAAAGATGTTTTTGCATTGACGTATGACAACCTTAAAACTTTTTACCCTAACATCATACAACACGTCATTCCTATGAAACCCCAAACCGTACCCTTTCAACAAGAGTTAAGAAAAATGCACCCTAAGCTCGAACCGACCGTCAAAAAAGAATTAAATAAACTCCTGAATGCTAAGATAATTTTCCCAGTTAGGCACACACAATGGGTTTCTAACCTTGTCCTTGTCCAGAAGAAAAGTGGTGAAATCCAACTATGTGTCGATTTCCAAAACCTTAATGGAGCATTTGATAAAGACAACTACCCTGTCCCACCCATGGAACAGATCCTTCAATAGGTATCTGGTTCTAAAAGACTATCCTTATTGGACGGTTTTTCAGGGTACAACCAAGTCCTGATGTCTCCTCCAGACCAACTTAAAACTACCTTCCGCACTCCATGGGGCACCTACGCTTATAGGAAGATGCCCTTTGGACTCATTAATGCCGGTGCCACTTTCCAGAGAGCCATGGACATCACTTTCCGAGGCTTAATCAATCAATCAATCGTAGTTTACCTAGATGATGTTACTGTATTTTCAAAAAACAAAACTGATCATCTAGCTCATTTAAGAGCCGTTCTATAGCGATGTCGTAAATACGGCATTTCCTTGAATCCTAAAAAATCTATCTTCGCAGTAGAACAAGGTAAACTCTTAGGATTTATTGTGTCAAGCAAAGGGATGATTATTGTTGGTCACTATAATTGCTTAATTAATTTCAAACAACCAAGTGAAACATAAATTATCAACCCAGGGAAGTCTTTTGTTTCAAAGATAGCCACGCACTGTATATGCTCAATTCCAAAAGCATTTAGTGTTGTAGTAAAGAAATCATTCTATCTATAATTGCTGAAGTGAACTGAAGTTCTGAATTAGATCACAGGAAAGAAATCTCCCTAATTGCAATTCTTTACAGCTAAATTAAGAATCCTGGATTACATTTTAAAGCATCATTGCAATGGGAAAGAACAACTATCTTGCAATCAGAGAACAAGACCCTTATTCTCAAACAGAGATTCAATATCAACACTTTTTCATGGAAATAATAAT
>JASDQU010100079.1:193112-217025 GCA_032191745.1 Picea mariana
GCCACACTCCACTACCATGCCTACACGTCACACTCCACTCACCTATCGCCCGTCACATCCCATCCACTCGTTGGCCGCTCATTACCCTCTGCATCACCTCCATTCACCCATTGGCCATTCACTACCCTCCACATCACATCCAATATGTCCGTTGGCCAATCAATGTAGTCGGCCATTACCGTTACCCATCCGACTCACCATCCGCTCCATAACAGACACCCTGTTCAACCATTTAACTCTGTTCTTTCACCATTTTTCACTGTTCATCAATCCAGACACAATCGACGCCATCATTTCATGTTCTCAAGATAACCGTGATCAAAGCTCACAGTCAACAACCGCCATTAAAACCTAGTAAACACAAACTACACCTTTTCCATTTGCAAGTATCTATTTGTCGATGGTGCCCAAATCCAAATCCTCCGAGACTGTAGAAACTCCTTTCCTCCCTCCTCCCATCAATTTGGATCGTATCCCCCTGGACAACAAAGATAATTTAATTGCAGAGCCGAAGTTTGAATTTGACTTCTTCAAATTACACTTCTAGCTCAAGGATGTTTTTCTGGATGAAGGTGACGAGATCATGATTTGGGAATCTAATCTTCCAATGTATCTCTTTCCCCATACATACCATTTTCTTGAGTTTTCCTTGAAATTCCAAGCCCACTACCTTCCCAACCAAAGGGCCATTGTCTCTTCCTATGGAGAAACTCTTTTCACCATCACCCCTCAAATGATAGATCAAATACTGCAGATACCCAGAAACAATTCTGTCTCTCCCTTCTCCATTGAAATCTTAACCAAGCTATACCATAAATTGTCTTTCCTGCAGAGAGCTCAGATCTTTGAACTTTTTGTACCTGAAAATGCTCAGTTACCCAAAAAGAATCCCCCATACCATTCCTCCATCTTCTCAGTTAAAGGAAACCAGATCATTTCCTCCCTATGTTGTCTACTAGGAAACTATTCAGATGAGTGGGTAGATGAACCCATTCTGGGTTTTGTATCCATCTTCTCCATTGAAGAAAAGGCTACTACATAGTTTGACTACAGTCAGTTTCTAGTTGAAAACATCCATGCACAACTCTTCAAGTTTTGCACAGAAGGTATGTTCCAGTATTCTTCAATACTGGTGTACATGTTCCTCTTTTTCCAAGCAGACAAGTTCCCCTTCTCCCAGCAGAAGTTGGACCAAGATGGTAATCCTCAACCTATGACCTCCTGGACATCCATAGTGAGGAAGAACTCATTCGAGTTCAATTTCAAACAATTCATTGACCAATTCTACCATCCAGTGGTATGCATTCTCAGTGGAAGAACATAACCAAGGATAAATGAGAAAATTCAGAGAATTCTACATTTGTCAGACCTTGCTAAAACATGGGACTTGTACCTCTACCAAGATCATAATGAAATCAGAATCTACAGATGTGAATTACCCCCTTACAGGCTGCCAAAGTATTTTCCTGTCAGGATATTCACTCTGGAATATATCAGACAAATGATAAATTTAGATGATATTCACTTTGTAGCTTTCAAGAAGGAACAATAACTCAGGATCAAAGGTCAGACAGGTTCTTTCATATGCAACAACAGATCCACAGGGGAAGAAGCCAACAAGATATTAAATGAAATGAAGTTCAGTCAAATTTTATCATGGCACTATGACCCCTGTGGAATCATTGCAGAAACCAGGTTAAAGAACAAGATTTATCCCTGTGCTCATGTGCCTAAACCTGAAATTGAGAAATTCATGAACTACACAGAGTATCAACCTTCACTTTCCAGCGTTTCACAAACTAGTACTCCACAGGTACCAGTAGAGAAGAGAGTCAGGAAAGAAGTCTCTCCCTCAGTCAAAGAAGTCTCAGTAGAAGACTTCCAAGTCTACAGGAAGAGGCCCAAGACTAGCCATACACCTAACAGGTCTGGAGAAGAAGAAACTCAGTCCACCAAAGTTATGGAGGGACCACACTCATCACTTTTCTTAGGTAGCCAACAAAAAATGTCCACTTCCTCATCCAGGAAACAAACAGATGCCGCATTTTCAGCTAAATCTTCATAGGAGCCTGCAGGACTCAACATCTTTGAGAAGTATAACTTGATCAAAAAGAAGAATGAATTGTTGACCAATAGCACATATGCACAATTCTGGAAGCAGACATCACCAACGCAACATAGGTTACTTTGTTCCTTTCACACACAAAAGGAAGGATGCACATAGCATACTTGCAGGCACAAGTGCCTCACTCCAAGGCAATTTATGATTACAAGAGGTCAAATTTTGAGTTTGATATAAAAGAGGTGCATCCAACAGATCAGATGGATATGCACAGACAAACTGGTGAGATGATTTTATCCACCCTTGCAAATACCTCCATGACTGTTGCAAAGTTGCAGGTTTCCTTAAACAATGTCCGACATCAGTTGAAGCTGGAGAAGATATCTTCCCTAGCAAAAGATAACAAGATTAAATCTCTGGAGGAGATGGTACTCAAGATTGGATATGATCCATCAATTGTTAAAGCAAATAAGGAGCTACTAAAGAAGAAGAATGCTGACATAGAATACTTAATGAAACAACTAAAAATCCCAGCCACAAAAGACCCACAGGCAAAGGAAATCGCTGAGACTAAAGGCCACAAGGAGGAAATGATAAAATTTATCATGGAGTAGAATGCAAAGATTAAGGAGAAGGAGGCCGAGTTGGATAAGTTAGTTAAAGAGAAGGAACAAATTGTGCCAATGGATGTCATACCATTGAATGGAGTTCCTCTCATAGGGACCAGTACAACAACAACAACAACTACAACATAGATTCCATCAGCTATTCCAGTGACAGCTCTAGATGCATCAGAAAAATTGGCAAAGTCAATGGAGGACATGACCCTGCAAGGACAAGAAATAAAAAGACTGCATGATGAAATCAATAACCTGCAGAAGATGAATTCCACATTTCAGTCTAGCTACAACACAGAGATGCACAAATCACAGAGGCTCAAGCAAGAGTTGCAAAAGCTGAAGAAGGAGATAGTCACGACCAAGACACTATCAGAAGCCAAAGAAAACATATGGATAGACATCAACCAGTCAATGGTAGAGATATGGCCCCTTATACAAATTATGTTTGAACAACATGAATTGGTGTAGAGAGCCAGACAAGCCATTAACAAGATAAGGAAAAAACTGGTAGAAAGGCCCACAGAGGCCACTGAAATTATCAGGTTCTTGAATTACAATACCAAAGAAGAGCTAGAGGCTTTGGAAATTGAGGATAGGACAGAAACAATCCTTGAGGTCAAGAAGGTTTTGACCAAGAAGGGATTGATGCTGGAACTTGAGGAGAAAGCTTAGACAATGGATATTGGAGTGCACAGATTTTTCAGCAAGATCGACTCATTGCACAAGAAAGGTCTTCCAAGTTTATTTGTGATCAATGATAAACTAATTACTCTAGCAGAATACAAACATAATATCCTCGCAGTGGCAAAAGATGGTTCTAATTTTGTAGGCATACAAGGGAGCATCAATGGCAAGGCATTCTTAGAAACTCTACAGTTGGACTTGAGCATCCAACATTAGATAAAATACATATTCATCACCAAGCCTACCTTTGCCAAGTACACAAAGATGGATGAAACATACAGAAGGTTACTCAAGGTTTCCATCCCTAGTCAAAAGATATGGGAAGACATATGTGCCTTGATCGAGTAAAGGTGATAGGGAAATCTGAGTCAACATGAGGAGGACAGTCAAAGTGGACTGGATGAATCACCAACTACTTTCCCAGAAATCAACATTCAGGATTTGGACAGATTACCAATAGTCCTATTATTTTGTAATTTGTATCTAGTCAGTTAGATTTTTATTCCACTATATCCTAGTCATTAATGATAGGATCGAATGTAATTTTTGTATAAATACTTCTTACTTGGACGTATTGAGGGTTGAGTTTTGCGCCCAGGAAGCTATCTTTGTAATCTTTTTGAGAAGATCGACTAGTAATAAAAAGAAAGATTCACAAGATTTTTGCGTTTGAATGTTGGTGATGTCCATCTTACTCTGTTAATGTTTATCTTACTTTGTAAATCATATATATATATATATATATATATATATATATATATATATATTTTCTGTTTCTAATCGTTTAAAGGTAGTTAATGAACAAAATTTGTCTCGTGCACTCTGTTTCTAGTTTTTAAGCAATATGCATGTTATTTCATTTGATATTAATCAAATAAATTCTTAACTGCTTCTTTGTTTGATTGACTCTCTCACCTATTCTATATTTCCACTACATTTAATCTCAATAGATCCGTCATTCTTGTTATCTCGCCCCGTGAAGAAATCTTATAAAACTGAAATCAGATCTTAATCTTTAACATAGACCCCATAGCCCAATGGATGTTTAAAGAAATACTTCAACCAATCTTTATAAACAAAACAAACAAACCCAAATTATTTTAACTAGCCTAATATCTAAAACTCAAACATATCTAAATCCTATAGAGAGATCCCTCTCTGACACTGGCAGGGCTAGATCCCAGTTTCGAAGTGGTTTTGGTAAGTTACCTTTGTCAAATTTCTTTCTCCCTTAACAACCTCTGGGAATTTACAAAGTGCTAACAAGATGATCAATAGCCATACTTGAACACAAATGATTAAATCTCAATCACAAGTGCATGTAACTCAATGTAAAATGAACGAAAAATGCTAGATCTCAAAGGGAAGAAGGGAATAATTTTCAGATATCAATTGTATAGGAGGTCGCATGCATGTTGGTATAAATTGGTTGTTTTAATCTTCCATGATGAATTCTATGTTTTATATATAACAATAAATTGAATGGGGATGTGATGCTTTTCTTTGCAAGGTAGCTTGAGTTGACCTTACATGTAGTAGAATAATTATATTGCTGCATAGGTTATTGTGTAGAGAGATTTGTTTTACAACCAGGTACAAGGGAGATGTGTAATTATTTCCATGTTCAACATAGAGTTAACATTTAACATTTAAAAATTTATTAATAACAAAATAAATCTTAATGTTTTCCATAAAAATATATTTCAATGTTCACCTTAAGTAAAATGTTTTTATATCAACTTTTTATATATAAAGTAATTGAAAAAAAAAAAATTTCTTATTCCATCTATAACTGCTTTTTACATCCATCTAGTATGAGGGAAATGTGTAATTCATTCCATGTTATTGAGAGGTGGTATTTAAATAATAATAATAATAATAAAGTATTTCAATGTCCACCTTAATTAAAATATTTTAGTATCTAATATCTATTTTAATATTTAATTTCCATTGATTTGTTTTTCAAAAGGTGTTTTTTTGCAGTTGCAATAATTAGGGATTTTGTAGATTGGCCAAGTAGTGGTCCCCATGTTTTGTAACAAGAGATGTAATGTCATTCTCCAACATTTTGGCCTCGATTTCCATTTGCAGTCCCTCATCTTTTGAGTCTTGAGAGGCTTCATCCTTAGTTTCCATGGTCTTCTCATTTATATTGTTATTTTGAGATTTCGTGGTTGGCTCTTGTAGGTCTGCTTTTTGGAATTTAGGATCATCGTCCTTTGCACTTCCTATATTGGTGTTTGATTTGGGAACACCAAAGGTTTCCCCAGCGTGTGAAGGATTTAATTCTCATCAACAAGAATTTGAAAGCTATTTTTGTTGTTGTTACCTATAAAATGAGGGACTTTTTTCTACAAGATTTATTTTTGTTTGACACCTTAGCAAATCCTTCTTGATTTGCAAGATTCTTTCCTTTATTAGTGATTTTCAGAGCATTTAGAGGGTAGCCTTGAAATAGGTTCCCATGTTCATGGAACATCGACGGTAGGGTGCTTGCGACATTCATATGGACACATATCCTAGAGTATGAGACATACCTTCCCAACTTTGTGACCTCTGAGATTTTGATGAAGGAACCTAGGGTGTTTCCAATGCCTTCTAGGGTTTCATTTTCCTAGAATTATCATGGGAAGGAATACATCATGATCCACATAGAAGCTTCTATAAAGTTTTCTTTCTTTGGGATGAAACATTCAATGAAATATCTTATATGAAGGCCAACTGAGTTAAAAAAGTAAGTTCCTTCCTAAAAAATGCATTCCTTATCTTCAACATAGGCAAATATTGTCGTGAAAAATCCTTTCGATCTAAGTTTTAGGACTACTTGGTCCTTTTTTTTCCACTTGATGTTTACCCAAACCATGAGATATTTCTATGAGGTCTAGATTCCCATGAACTTGCCTATGGCCATGTGGTCTTTCATATATTGGATATAGTTACCAACTTTGAGTGAAGTTACCATGTAGTTGGGGATTCTTCTAGGTTTTTTCTAAAAAATGATTACAGAGTTTGCTAGCTGAAGCTTTTCCTTCTTGGTCATCATTATTATATCCTGGTCTAGGCATAAATGCCTTCCCTTCTCCACTCATTCCAGTAGAGGGATGACAAGAGGAGGCTTGCGTTGCGACAACATCCTTAAAGGAGAGCACTTCAAATTGTGGTTGCGTGACTCACACCACCATGCCATAAAAGAGAGTTAGAAGACACACATGATTCCCTGGTGTCGTTTATCAGAAGTAGACAAAATCCATAGGAGTGTAGAGGTTGCAGAGCTCAAATTTGTTCATTATGGTTCTCCTTAATACTTATTCAATAGTTTTTTCAGTTTTAATTGATTTATATATATATATATATATATATATATATATATATATATATATTTCCCGATGGAAAAAAAAGTAACTTGATTCACAATAGACAAAATCACAATAGTATATGTTGTAGCATTCCTTTTGGCATAACTTTTCTCATCACGATGTTTTTGGAGCATGTCTCCTTCCAAATCTATTCATGTTGACCTTAAAGGTTCATAGAGTTTTTTCAGTTTTGTTACATACAAAAATCTTTACATAGGCCTTCCCATATAGGGGAGCAGTAAAAAATATGCAAAGTAAAAACATCTGTAAAGTCTTTCATCAAAAAGTAATACCATGAGTCCTATGGGATTGTGTGATATTATTCAGAGAGAGAGCCAAGTGTTGCAAATAAGTTATGAGGATCCAGTTGATCTCTCTTCCCAGACTTTCCAACAGCCTTGGTCTAGGTCCAGTCCAAACTTTGAAAGTTTTTCTGCTTATTGATTCCAGATCTTGTAGACATGTGTGAACGTGACATGAGTGAAAGTCATAAGAATCCTTTTGATGTCATCCAAAACTGGTTGAAGTGTGTACATGTGTTATTTCTAACTTCCATTTATGGATTTGATCACCAGAGATGAGTCACCAAAAATGTTTGTGTGGGATAAACCTTTTTCCTTTGCCAGAGAGAGGATGAGTTTTACTTCCTAGAATTTACTGATATTGTTGGTTGCAACAACTAGATGTGCTACAAAAGATATTTTTGAAATAGAATCCAAATAGATGATTCCCCCTATGACACCTATGGAGTGGGATCCCTGGGATGCCCCATTGAAGAAATCCCAGGGATGGAAGGGTCTATGGTAGGAGGGGAAGGAAGGGGGATAGGTTTTGGGGAGGGGGTTTGAGGGAAAGAGAGAAGGATGGAAAGGGAGAAGAGGAGGTATGGGTGGGAGATGACTCTAAATATTCAAAAATAACATATTTTATAGCTAGTCATATTACCCATGCTATTATGAGAGGGGGATATTTGTGGGGGTAAGTGGAGGGGGAGGATATCTAGGAATTGAGAGCCTCGTCGACTATGAGTCCGTGCTTGTTTTCTAATATACTAAGATCAAGTTTTATGTTTGTATAAACTAATTTTTTGAAGGAACAATGAAGAAACATGTGGGGGATATCCTATGAGTCCTATTTTTTGAGTGGACAATGGCCAAACCCCACAAAACTTCGTTTCTGAATATTTTCCTAGGTGGGGGATTTATTAGTGAGAAAAATCCACATGAAAAATTATGCTTTTGCTGGACATTTTAGTTTCCAGAGAGTGGCTCCCACCCAAGGGGATTATTCATCTACATGTTCCAAAATTAGGGCCATGTAACCATGCTTCAGGGCATAGGTCCCTACTGGGTTGAAAGACCAGATCAAGGAGACTTTTTGGTTAGAGAGATTGACCATGGAAGTGGAAAGGGCTTTAGTGTAATCCCACCAAAGGTAGCATGTGATTCACTTAATCCCACTTCCTGCCAACTTAGCCAATGAGTATATCCATGAGCATAATTCCTTTTGGCTATGTGATGGAGATGAGTGAACCCTGTATTATTGAGTTACTATTTAACAAGTTTTGGGAGGTGATTTTTGTGTTTACATTCAATCCATGAATATTTTCCTATGAGGATGTCTTCTCCATTCCCAATCTTCCATATGAGACAATTTCCAATCAGAGGGAAAGCCTTGATAGTGGCTTTCCATACGACTGATACATTATTGGATGATTTGGGGTTCTATCATATCTAGTCTACAGTTGTGTCCAGGGGAAAATATTTTTCTTTTACAATGCATGCCGAGAGGTATGTGCTTGTGATGATTCCCCATACATTTTTTGCATCCAGTGGTTGGGAAAAAATGTGGATATTTTTTATACCCGATTATCCAAGGGACTTTGGTAGAGATATCCTTTTCTTTGAAGCTAATACAAGAGGTATTTTTTCATTCGAACCAACCCATAGGAAACAAAAGGAAAGCTAGCTGATTTTCTCCAGGATGCCCTTAGGAACCAAAGCTAGAAAAGTCCAGTATATTGAGTTTTCTTTTAAGAAAGATTCGAATAACACCAGTCAACCAACATGGGATTGCCATATTTTTTTCCATGAGAGAAACCTTTTTTCTATTTTTGAACAGAGCCACTGCCAGTCTCTCTTGCTATAGTTTTTTTTCCTTTAAGTTGAAACCTAGGTATTTCATCCCATCAAGGCTTTTTGAGACAAAATTTCCCAGGGTTCTAGAGATATAATGACATTCGAATTCTAATAATCCCTAGGAGACAAGGGACAATTTCTCCATGTTTATTTTCATGCCTGTAGCTAAGAAGAAGGTGAAGATGATCTCTTTTATCGTGGAGATGTAGGAGATGTTCCCTTCACAAAATATCAATATGTCATCTACAAAAACAAGATGTGTAAGGGAGAAAGTTATGATGATTTTTATACCTTTTGTCTTTGTTGTTGTGACTTCATCTTGAAAAATTCTATTGAGACATTATGCCACCAATAGAAAAAGGAGTGGGTAGAGTGGGAAGCCTTGACGAAGATCTCTTTCAGGTCTGAAGAGGGTTGTGGTTGATCTGTTTATTAGGAGGGTGAAGGATGTTGTAGAAATTCAATTCATTATCCAAGTGAAAAATGAGTGGCCAAATCCCAAATGGATCAAGAGGACTTTGATGTAGATCCAACTTACTCTATCAAAATATTTTCAAAGATCAACCTTATAGGTTATTAGTATAGGTTTCTAGATTCACTGTGTTTTGAAACATTTTTTCGACGACTTTGACCTGCGATACACATTCCATCATCATGACACATAAATTATGGAATCAAATAAGTAAGAAATGAGGTGTAGATACATAAATCACTCATAGAACCCTAAATTAATACTGTAAGCAAAAACCTAGATATAGAAAAATCTAGAAACTACAAGTTGACTTGATAAAAATAAGATAAAAAGAGAAGAGGAAAATGATAAATACATAAAAATGATGTAAAGAAAGGAAAAAATGATGCAAACAAATTAAAAATTAAGATAAACAAAGGAAAAGCCAAAGAAAATAAGAGGAACCCTAAAATCTTTAAACAAACAATACCTACTTAAAACAAAAAAATCTAAGATAAAACAAATGGTTAGGAAAAGATAAAGCAAAAAGAGATAAAAAGAACAAATAAATGCTACTTAATATCCACCTTTGTTTGTTGTCTTACTTATAATTTATTTGATCTTTTTATCTCTTTTTGCATCCTCTTTTCCTTACCCTTTGTTTGTCTTACTTTGTTTTATCTTATATTTTTTTTTGTTTTTAAGTAGGTTTTGTTTGTTTAAAATTTTTAGGGTTCCTCTTATTTTCTTTGGTTTTTCCTTTGTTTATTTTAATTTTTAATTTGTTTGTGTTCTTTTTTCCTTTGTTTACTTCCTTTTCATGTTTTTATCCTTTTCCTCTTATTTTTATCCATCCGACTTGTAGTTTCTAGATTTTTTTATCCTTAAGTTTTTATTTACAATATGAATTTAGGGTTGTCTAGGTGATTTATGCATATACACCTCATTTCTTATTTATTTGATTCCATAATTTCTATGTCCTCATGATGGAATGTGTATCTTAGGTTCGAAACATTGAAAAAATGTTTTAAAAAACAGTAAATCTAGAAACCTTTACTAATAAACTAACAGAATGTGAAAGCCTAAATGAACCTTATAGGTGATGGCTCTCTACTTTTCTGTGTGGATGGAGTGAAGATTTTCTTGGGAAATCCCTACAGCTTGATGTATTTGTCTTCCACTCATGAATCCAAATTGTTCTTCAAAGATGTTTTCTCTTAGGACGTCTTTGATTTTGTGTAACGATTTAGCAATAATTTTGTAGATTCTATTGCAAAATGAAATGGTCTTGAATTGATCGAAACTAGTAGGATCGTCGATCTTCAGAATGAGGGATATGAAGGTGGCAGGGCATGTATTTGCCCAATTCTTATTGAGTGTTCGATCATTTTTATAAGGTATTCACCGATGATCTCAAAACATCCTTTGTAGAAATCAATTAGAAAACCATCCGTGATTGGGATTTCATCCTTCTGAAAACTATGAATGGTTTTTTCCAATTCATCCATCGAGATTTCTTCCATAATATTTTGATTGTCCTTAGGGGAGATGAACTTGGGGAAGAGTCCTGCCACATTTATGATGGTGTCAATTTTCACCTTGGGATCTACTTGGAAGAGAGACTCAAAGTGGGAGGTGACTTCAATTGCTATGTCTTCAAAAGAAATAACATTTGTTCCATCACTTTTTTTGACTAACCAAATGGTGTTGTGTAGCTTTCTGTTATTTTCAAAGTGGTTGAAAATTTTGTGTTTTCATCACTCGCTTGCAACCCGAGGGATCTACTTCTCATTCTCTATTCTTGTTCTCTATTTTGGAGTATTTGTCTTCTTTGGATATCTAGATATTTGTGTTCATTATTCACCTCCTCTATGAGAATTCCTTGGGTTTCGTTGGAATTCCATTCCATAATCTTTCCTTCTATATCAGACAAGGATTTGTTTTCATCCTTCTTTTTTTTTTTTTTTTCCATGAGATGGAGGTATCCTTTGCTCTCTTTAGGTTTTCCATGAATTGTATGGCTAGAGATTCTATAAGAAAAGGATTATAACATTCCAAACAATCCTTGATAGCATCAAGATTATATTTGTATTCTATCCAAAAAGGGTCGAATTTGAAAGGGTTAGGGGGATTCTTGCTGGGTCCATCAATTTAAAGTAGAATGGGATTGTCGTAAGATAATCCACCTGATGCCACCCATTATCTGTATCCTAGGGACCCTTGAGAGAGAGAGTCTAAGAGGAGGAATCTTCCTAGTATCTTTGCAACCCTTTCATTCCCAAATCACATATTTCTCTAGGTGGTATTGTATTTGATAGGTTGTATGTCAGATAAGTTGGCTTGATCCAATTTCATTACGAAAAATTCAGATAGGAGATCTCTCAAAGCCGAAGGCCCCCTTATTTCACAATATCTCAAGGTAAAGTTTATATCCACACCAATGATAATAGAGTGTTGTTGAAAATCCTTGTTTAAGAAGAATTTGCAAAATTCTTTTCTAGCAGAGTAGGGCTCATAGATATTTATGCAAAGAAAGTTGAAATTGAGTTCATTAGAGAATAAGTGTGTGAAGAGAATAGAGGGAGAGGCCTAGGAGTTTAGGATATTTAGGGAATATTTCTTCCAACCCCGAATGATTCCTCCAGATCTTCCTTGGGTGCCAAGGGCAAAGAAGTCCCATCCAGGAAAAGAGGCATAGAAGGAAATCTCAACTTTCTTTCTAGTAAGCTCATAGATATTTATGCAAAGAAAGTTGAAATTGAGTTCATTAGAGAATAAGTGTGTGAAGATAATAGAGGGAAATGCCTAGGAGTTTAGTATATTTAGGAAATATTTCTTCGAAACCCTAATGATTCCTCCAGATCTTCCTTGGGTTCCAAGGGAAAAGAAGTCCCATCCAGGAAAATAGGCATATAAGGAAATCTCAACTTTCTTTATAGTAATCATGGTTTCTCGGAGGAGAAAAATAGAAGAGGAATGGAGGTTGGTAATTATCTTGATGACTAATATTTTGGTGGGATTATCTATCCCACGATATTTTTGGGAGAGAACAATCATCTTGTAATGTTTCCAGGGGAATTTTCTCTAAGAGCCCCAAGAAGAACTTTTTCTTGTCTAGATTTGATTTTAGAACTAGCTTGATTTTTTGCAAGAGATAGGAAGGATTTTCTATCTCTCGAGTTGGATTTTATCTCAGAGGTGATAGAAGCTCTGATTCCTCCTTCAATGCTAATGTGTGAGGAGGAATGGTTATGGGAGAGGGAGTGGAAGTTGTACTTTTGAGGGGGAGAGGGGGAACGAGACACTGGGCCAAGGGGGGAGGGGGTAGGGACGAGGGATGAGGAAATAGCCGATGGAGTTGGGATGGATGGAGGGGAATATGGGGCCTATGAGAAGATAGTGATGAAGGGGGAAGAGTAGGCTATTGAGAGGCCTGAGAGACAAATCAAGAAAGGAACCTCTGAGGGGAAATCAATGATAGTAACAAAATCAAATATGAAAGTAGGACTAGAGGTAGAGAGAGGATTTGAAATAAGTGGATGATAAAGAACCTTAGCAGAAGAATCAACCCTATGCACATTGGAAAGCGAAGGTGCCACCTCTTTTTCTAGTGCTTGGTGTGTGATAGGAGCTATCGTGGTGATGGGTTTCCTAGGAGAGGCCTGGTACTGTTCTGACAAACGCTTGTTCTTATGTGTGGAGCCTTTGCCAAAACTCTTGTTTGCTCAACGAGATGTTTGTGCCCCCTTATTACAATCCCTAGATATGTGTCCATATAAGTGGCAGTGTCCATATTTGAAGGGAATACCTTCGTAGTCCATGGTTTGGGAAAAATTCATATCCCTTTAAGATATAGTAATGTCTTCGGCAAAGCCATTTGAGATTTTTATTCCTACTAGGAACTGAACCAATGCCATGTAGCCAGAGGTGGTGAAGGAGCGATCAATGTCATAATAGAGACTGACGGAGTTTCCAATTTCCCTGAATACATCCTATGACGAAAATATCAGGGGGATACTTGGCAGAGTCACCCATATTGGGAAGAATTCGTCTCTCTTAGTGGTGGCATTGAATTCTACTACCCAATTTTTCAGAAAGAGAGATTTAACACCATAGGACCAAGAGCTAGTGAGGATCTTATGGGAATCCAACATTGATCATAAAGTCGATGCCATATGGTATTTGGACAAGACTAAGCTTTTGGGGGAATAAACCAGTAGTAGAAAAAAGTTATGTACGGTCCATTGTCGCAGGGAGGATGCAGAGAGTTGTTTGCTGAAAAACCTACCAACGAGGGTTTCATTATGCATTGTTTCTATTTTGTTCAGCTGTATATTTTCACCAAGAACAATTTTTTTTCCCCCCACTTTCCGCTTTAGACAACGTTTCCCATTCCTTTGTTCAACCATGTCAGCAACACCAGAGATGGATATCGAAGCGACCGTAGATCTCAGGATGTCCCTGGGAAGAAATTTCTCAGTGAGAATATTCTGGGTGAATCCATCTAGCTATAAATTTTTCTGGTGCAATAAATCATCACATTGCTTCTGTGGGTACCAAATCTTAGAGGCGGTGTTGTAAACATGGAAGAAAGAGGCATGATGTGATCTTTCATTACTATATGAGGGGGAATAGATGGGTACTACGTCGACAAAAGGGGGGAGCATAGGTGAGAAAATATCCATGCCGCCAAAGGATGAAGGGGGCTTGTGAGGGTAATGTGTTGGGTGGTCACATGGGAAAGGTTCTAGGGAGAATCAAGGAGGGAAGAATGGCAGAGGGAGTTGGAAATAGGTGGAAATAACAACATGATCGACCGAAGAAAGCGTGGATGTCGAGGGGTGAGGAGTGACATGAGATGCCTAGATGTCGATCCTAGGAGAGGGGTATTTCGAATAGTCGATAATTTCCTCCGCATTATATTCCATGATTTTGTGAGGTGGTGAAGTGTGTCACAGTCAGGGTGACATCACCCTGTCATCATACAGAGTCTGCGAAAAACCCATCCATTCGAAACCGTAGAGTTCATCCTTCCAATTCTTTGATCCATTAAAATATTTTTTTTTCTGATCAACATTGAAACAATTTTTTTTTTATTAATATTTTTTTAAATTCCATGTGCTAACTCCATGTTAAGTGGTCCTCGAGGTGTAGAGCAGTCGGTGATGAAGTGTACTTTTAAGGCACTCTGTAATGTTAATTCATGGGTTTGAATCCTCTAGGGACACCATAAAATTAATCCATGTTAAGGGTTGGTGCAACCTAGGCCAAGTGTGATCCCCAAGTGATTTTGACAGCTTAGATGCCCCTGGTTTGTGGTTTCTTAGCCAATGGTTACAAATGCTTTCCCAGTAGGTTACGGGTAGATTTATAACAAGAAAAAAAAAACTCTATGTTAACTAAAAGAATATCTCCCTCATATTGGGATGTAGAAATCACTTATGGAGTGGAATGGGATTTTTTTTTACTTTCAATTGCTTTATCTTACTTTCAATTACTTAAATCTTAAATTTTACTTTATTTTTTTTACTTTCAATTACTTAAATTTTTTGAACTTGAACAACATTTTTTATGCACAAATTCATACTATAATAGTAATAATAATAATAATCTATTTTTAAGGTCACGACTAAGCCAAACACCAAATTGGTGTATGAGACCCCCTTGTTTGTGGGACAAGGGACCCCCTGCACACAACGATTTGACTGCTAAAGTCTACATAGGCATACATACCCTACCCCCCTCTGGATTTGAACATGTGACCTCCAAGGAGGAAACACATGTTCTTAACCAATAGGAAAGGGAGTTATTGTATGAGTCGAAGCTTTTAGTTGGTTGAATATGATTAAACTCAAAACATTTTTTTTATTCCATATGTGAATACTATTTCCACTTTAATTGATATTCATGTTGTTTGGAGATGCACAATTGTTATGGAGAACAATGTCCTATGGCTATGGGTCAATGCCACAACAAAGCGATACCCTAAAATACCACTCTCAGACTCAAATCAAGGAGCTAATTAAGAATAACTACTTTTCAATAACTAAATTTCAAGGGAGATAGAAGAGGAAAAACCTGGATTTTGACGTTTGATGTTGATCCCACGTGAATACTTTCGCTCCAACACTCTTCCGCAACAATACTTTGAAATATCTTACACATAAAGAGACGAGCAATCGAAAAGATGTAGCTATCTGATAATCAACTAAAGCATGAAAATTACAATTTTCATAATAGATTCAAATTAGGAGATACAAAATATACTAAAAACATGAATCAACATATGAAATTGGACGAGAACGAGAGATATTTTATTATGAGAAAAATAAAAAGTTGGTTACAACCTATAATCGTTGTGGCACGCTCCCGAAACCACTCTCCAATTTCCTCCACTTAAGGCAAGATATAGTCAACAATAAATCCAATAGTTTGTGCTCAAACACGTATAAGGAAGGAAAATGATTTCTTCCTGACAAGATAAGGAGAACACAAATTCTGAAAAAAAAGTGTTTCCAAATGGAAGGGACAATCTCAAATGGAAGGGGAAAAGGGGACTTGTAGGGATGAATTGAAAATAACAACATAACGATGCATTTATTTGTTCTCTTTTTCCTCCACTACAAGGCTCTAATTTATACTCCTTTTTGACAGTTGGAGTAAATATGGACATCATACAAGAGGTCGTGAACCTAAGGAACCCACAAACTCTTTCTGAAAAGTCAAAATTATTATTATTTTTTAGCCAACTTAACATGTACGCGGGTTCCTAGTTGGAAATCAGCGTATGTACATGAGATGCTTTAAGGGTAGTCATGTACATCAACAAATATGGGGTTTTTTAAAGTGTTTTTAAGGAGGAAAGAGGGGAAAAGGGTCCTTGAAGAAGGGAAAGGGGTGTATCTCAAGAAAATAAGTCATCATAAGCATATGTGGTGTCAAATGACGCTATAACATATGCTCCCTAATGTGTGAGGTTAGAAGAGAAACTGATGACCAAAATATATTACAAAATAATCATGATATCGTGGAGGGGCCTGGGTAGGAGTAGTTGAAGACCAATTGCAAAAAAATACCTACAAAAAAATCACACAATATACTCTCTTCCCAAGTCACACATGCCCATGTTGAGGAGCGATGTAAGCATAGCCGCCAAATCAAGTACACTACAAATCCATGAATAATGAAAGAATAACTGATGTCCATGGCCACAATAATATGTATTCAGTGGATCCATGTAATATATAAAAGTAGAAATGATGGCCACGAGAGAAATACACAATGGATCCATGCAAATGTATATCATAGCCACAAAGGGATACATAATGGATCTATGTGTCATAATAAAATATAGTATATTTTGAGTCAATGAAGTGAACAAACTGATCCTATGCAAGTACCAATTTCAAAGAAGGTGGTACAATCAATACAACTCAGGTAGGAGCACAAAAGATGTGATGCTACTACTTTCCCCGAGGTATTCAAAACAACCCGCCAAGGTACGAGTCTACACTATGCAAATTTATGTGTTTAATTCGAACACATTGAGACAAAATTTGATTGTTGGTCATTGATGTATATCGTTAACAGTTTCCAGAAAAACTGCCAATAACGATAATGGGTGTCAAGGTACCTAGTACAATCTAACAAGTGTGAATAAAGGATATGATGTCGAACACCTGATAGGATCTACTCATCAGGGGTCGTTGATGCATTCCCATTGTCAATATTGGGGGAAACTACCACCAATGATTGCAATCCCTAAGGTACTAAAATGACTCTAGATCCTGGTCCCAGAGGAAGATGTACTGAATTTGATAGGAAGAGATCCGTTGAAAGGAAAGAATTAAGGTATTCTTCATCATCCAACATGAGGAGTAGTATAAGGTCAAATATTTGGAAGAAATTAGATGAAAAGATTGAAGGAATCACACCGAGATATGACTCCAACATGTTCTAGATGGAATATCATACAATAGAGACTCTCTTAATATTATCCAATGATGAAGACTACCAACAAAGATGAGGAATCCACCAATCGGGTCAAATGGAAACCAATGCACTACATGAATCCCTGTGGGATAATGGTTGTTGATGTCGAACATAAGGGAAACCCATCAGTCAATGACTAACGATGATTATCATTCGATGAGCGAAAGGTCACCTATCAATGATGTAAATAGGCACATTGTGAAAATCTAGGTCATACTCTTAGAGCAATGATTCATAGCCGATAAGAGAAGACCCACAACAAAAATTCAATGGGGACCTTTTATACTAGCACGAGTTAGATACAAAGATACTTGTGAAATTGAGAAGTACTTGACACACAAGAAGGACAACTTGGAAAGACAACAATTCTACAGAGTGAGTGGACGACATAGATTGAGTTCCCTTGAACATAAACACAATAAAAAAAGTGACTTGGGAAACATATACTATAAACTAGGATACTTTTGTGACACATGAGGCATCAACAAACACTCCATATGACTGGAAGAATAACCAATCGGAAGAGATTATGCTCAAAAATGTGAAAATTCCTCCTAAATCCATACTAAACCCAATATAGTGAGGTAGAGACTCATAAGATTGTGCTCTATTCAAGGGAGACACAAGTAGCTTCCATATAAAAAAACAAGACTCATCCCAATCCTTCTTTTTTTGTTTTTTTATTTTTTTTTGTATTTTTCATATTATAAATCCTACAAAAGAATAACATAATGCTATATTACAATGGAGGAAATGAGCGTTGCATACGAACAAACTAGTTCCATGCACAAGGAACATACATGTGCTCAATGCAAGGAAACGCGTGCATGACATGGATGCTCGGGGGAGTTTTCCTCCAGGGATAAAAGGTGTCGAATCAGAAAGGCTAGTATTGCAAGGTTGGAAACTGTTCAAGAATGCATATGCAAATGGATATAGAAAAACAAGTTGAAGTTGACATTAGGCCCAAAAAGTGTGAGCGATTAATATGTAATGAAAGTACAACTCAACACGACAATTTTGGAAGCTTGCAGGTAATTGGCCAACAAAATATGAGAAGGAGACATGAGGCTTCAATGCAAAGTCATGGTGGGACAAATCAGGGCTTCCGAGCCTACAAAAAAAAACACATCATGGGTTCCAAAATGGCTAGCAAGGTACTAACTAGGACACCCATGAAGAGGTAAGATCTACCACTCATAAATGACACCTTTAAAGCATCTTGAAGGTATAATTACATAAAGGAATGGGGTTGAACGTATGGAAAATATGTGATCAATATAGATAAATGAAATGTGCAAGTTATTAAGGGATTTTTCCTCTGTGATTGTGGGTCGTAATCATAACATAGCAAGACCAAGTAAAATATATAACCATCTCCCTGCAACGACAATCACACAAAAAAACTAAAGAAAATAAGTACTTTAATTAGGAGATAGTAGGAATATAGAGGAGAAAATAATATACACCTTTTTCTCCCATTTGATGTCGATCGTCGCTCCAATTCACTGAAGAACTCTTGATCTTCTGCTGGAACCAACATGTAAAACAGATACAAAACTAGGGTTTCAGGGAAAGTGGTTATACGATCATAAACATGTGCATATTAGATGTCAGATTGAAAGTAAAGATAAATGTACAATGAAAAACAATTTGGGGGAAAACAAGTCTTTTATTACTAGCAACTAGTGGAAAAGGTAAGTTACAACCTTGTCCATCCTTAGGCATTGTCTTCAAGCCAACTTTCTGGGTTCCTCCGGGAATATTCAAGCATCAAATCAACCAATAAAGACTTATAGATAGGGATAAGGAGACACCCTATAGTCATATAAAAGGAGAAAGAACCTTTGGAAAAGGAGTTTCTAGATTAAAGGGGATGTTTCTTAGAGAATATAGGGAAAGTAGGCTTGCTAGATGCTAGCAACATAACTTTGCACCAAGGGACTTGCGTTCTCATATTTATCCCTCTATGTTTTTTTGATATCTTCACAAAGAGGTTTTTGGAGTTGGATTCCGTTGTGTACGGGAAAGGGTCATTGGGAAACGATCCCAACTGAAAAACACACCCAAAAACACAAAATTATTTTATTTTTCACCAAAAACGAGGGCATCCATTGGTTGCAGTGAGGAAAGGTGTAGATGTCCATGTTTTGCACTAGGGAAACCCACATATATGCTCTTAAAGCATGTTTTTTAGATGATTTTTGGAGGTGACTTTTAGGGAAAAGTCTAGCAAGCATTGGGAAAGGGTTAGGCCATGGCACAACAACATATGTGTCGATTTTTGCGCTATAACAGATGCCCCCTAATGTGTGAGGTAAGAATGGAAAAATGATGGCTGAAATACATTATGAACTCCGAGAGGCGATGATTCATCGAAGTATCCATATAGGTTCCCGAACAACTGATCCAAAAGCAATAACCATCAACAAAGATAAAAAAAAAGTTGTTTTTCCCAAGTCAGGCATAGCCATGCACAAGAGTGATAAAACAAAGCCTCCAAAGAAAATACACCGCGGATCCATGGTACATATGAAAGTATGACTAATTTCCATGGCCACAAACAATACACATTGGATCCATGTGATAAATATAAAGTAACAAGCATGGCCACGAAAAATACATAGTGGATTCATGTCAAAGCAGATCATAGCCACGAAGAGATACACAGTGGAGCTATGTCTCAAGATCAAGAACAAAGGATATATGGAACCAAGAGAATGAACAAACTGATCCTCTGCAAGTACCAAAGTTTGTGATCTGACACCATATGAGTCGGGAAGGAGTAAAAAATATGTGGTGCTCACACTTCACCTGAAGTCTTCACAACGATCCGTCGTGGTACAAATCAACACTATGTGAATAGATGACCTAAATTCGAACATAGTGAGACATCATTTGATTACATGTCATTGATGTATACTGTTAACAAAATAAATACAACCCACCGATAATGATGGTGGGAGTTAAGGTACCATGGTACTATCAAACAAGTGTGAATAAATGAGCTGGCGTCAAACACCTATTAGAAACTATCAATTAGGAGACATTGATGTATTCCCACTATAAATAACAAGGGAACCTGCCAATTATGAATGCAATCCCCAAGTTACCAAACATGTCTCTATATCCCTCTCCCAGAGCAATATGTGTCAAAGTCGATGGGAGGGAACGTGCTGGAAGGAAGGAATTAAGGTATCCTCCATTATCTAGAACAAGGGATGGTGGAAGGCCAACATTTTCGAAGAGATTGGATGAATATCCTGACACTTGTGATCATGAGACTTGACTTGGGAAGGCTGACTTGTAAGGTCAAAGGATAACAACAGAATGGCCGAAACAGATTGAAAATTTTCCCTTGAACATAAGCATGACACATTATGTGATCTGAGTAGCATGACTCATAAACTAGGATACATTTGTGACACATGAGGCATCAACAAACGCTCCATATATTTGGAAGAATAACCAATCGGGGCAGAAAAACGCAAAGTGAGAAAAAGTCTCCTAAATCCATACTAAAACCAAAATGATGAGATATTGAATCAAGATTGTGATTTGTTCAAGTGCAACAAGACTGTTGCCAACGAAAGAGATTAGATGTTTTCCCATTCTTTTTGTTTTTATTTTTTATTTTTTTGTCTTTTTTATGTTATAAAAGCTTGAAAAAGAACAAAACAATGCTTATAGTACAGTGGAGGAAATGAGTGTTGTGGGAAAGAAAACTAGTTCTAGAGTGTAAGGAACATAACTATGCTCAATGCAAGGAAAACATGTGCAGGATAAGGACACTCAGGGAAATGTCTCCTCCAAGGATAAGGTGTCGATTCACAAAGGCATAAAGTGAAAGGTTGGGAACTAATAGGAATGCATAGGAAATTGGTTCAACAACAACATTTTGAAGTTGACATTAGGCCTAAAAGAACGAGCAGTCTATATGCAGATGCACATGCATCTCAAATTTTGAAAGTAAACTTCCCATAATGGTCTTTTTCGTATGTTTAGTCTCCAGGGCCTGAAAAAGAATAAAATCATACCAAGGAGAACTCTTCTGGTCATAGTAGGGCCAGAGTATTAAGTTTTCATATAAAGTCCAATCGGTCTGGAAAAGGGTTAAACTTATGCTGAAAAAACACCTCTTCAAAACCTTTTTAACGAATGTGACATAGACAATATCACTTGGCTATGTTTTTAATTTTAAGGAGTCTGAAAAGAGATTAACTATGGACTCCCTCGTCCTTTTTTATAAATTTAATCCCATGAGCCAGAAAAAGTATAAACCACAACTTAGGAGAACTCTTATAACCCATAGAATAGAGTATTTTTTTTTTGTAAGTAGTCTTGTCCAGTCCAAAAAGAGGGTAAACTTGAACTGGATAGACGTTCCTTCAGATCCATTTAACTAGTGTACAAGGAGCAATGTCACTCGACAATCTTTTCAATTTTAAGGAGGTTGAAAAGGGATTAAATATGGACTCCATAATGCTGTTAAGGAGCAACATGTAAGATAGGGGTCCCATGGGAAAAGGACAGAACGAGAAAGAGCAAGAAATATGAAGTTCAAACGCAAACTCATGAAGGGACTAAACATGACCCTTGAGCCTAGACACATACTTCCAGCATGAGCACCAGAATGTAAAAGGATTATATACAAGAGATCCCATGGAAGGTAGGCTCTACCATTAATCGAATGATGTTGTAATCTGAGAGAAAGGTTTCACCATTCGTTGACAGGGTTGACCCTAGGTTTAGATGGTAATTGTAATTGAGAATGCAATAGTTTGAGTGAAATTCACACTAACCTAAATGCCAATTATAAACACATTACCAGCCCAGAGTCTTGTACAAGACTTGGCCAATCGATGATAAAGGTACTAGAGAAAAAGTCCTAAGACCTACAAAAAGGACGATAATGCTACAAAATTTGGTCATTAGTTGAAAAATTGGAGAAAATAAGGAAACTTTAGAAAGTGGGTTTTCAAAATTTTAGTAAAATTTGGTATAATTACCCAATTACCATTCTATTTTTACCATTTCACCCAAATAATTACGAATGTGACAAAAACACTTGCAGATAAAAATCCTGAAAACATGGAGCTTGGAGAAACTCCACCACTTTCCACCCATAACAAGTAATCATTTCATCCTTATCTTGCATTTCAATCCTTCATTTTGTCAAAATTTTCCAAAAATCAAGCTTAAAGTCACGTTTAAAAATGTGAACCTGCACATCCACGGGATGCATTAAGGAAACCTGCGGATGTCCGCAACTGGTGGAAACACCAGTCGCAGATATCCACGACTATTTTAAAGAAAAGGCGCGGATGTGCAGAAAGGAAGTTGAAAAAATAAAAAAACTAACTGAAACATTTTGGAAAATGATAGGATATCCATTCTTTGGAGAGAACGTGAACATGAAGAGGTGGATTGAGTGGTTTTCGATAACGATGAGGCCAAGAAATCTCTACATGCTTGCAACATGCATAATGTTTTCCAAGTTTACGACATGAGAGCACACATGATATTACTAAATCTCCTAATTAACTAATGGAACCTGGATGCCAAGGCATTCATGCTCACCGGTTAGTATTTGACCATTATAGTCAAATATATCTACTTCATTACTGGCTTGTCAAGGAGAGAGGAAGTACCAAACTTCCAATCTCGGGGAGGAGGCCAGAGTATCAATGATTTTATCAACGAGTACTACATTGTCGACACCAAGAAGAGTGTCTTGCAAGTGCCAATTAAACCAATAACCAACTTGAGCCTCTGAGTCATTATATACACCTTGGTTCAGATCGTGGGATCCAACTCTTTACACTTGGCATCACGGGCACAAATGCGTTATGGGGTTGAATTCCCACGCCTTACTATGTATGACTAGAGTACCACTATGCTGAACAATATGAAAGCATAGTTAATAGACTGTAAGCTTATGAAGGAAGAGAACTTCTACTTCGGAAGTGTCCCGTGTACTTTCTTCTTCGAGCGGGTGCCCATAATGAGCCTGTGAACACATATACGAGGACACTTATGACCATGGCCAACCATGGTCCATTGTATCGATCACAGAGCTCGCTTAGGAGGTGGAAAATGTCCAGCCCATTTGATGATGTCTTCTTTGGTTGGTGGGAGCGACAAAATCCCTTCATCAAGGACTACCCATATGTGGGTATCGACTTCACCAACAATATGGATGTCATCATCCCTGTCGGAGACGAGCTATAGGACATAGGTAACCTTTCATTTTTGTGTTATTTAATTTTTAATTTTTGAAAATATAACAAATTATATCTTTTTGTGAGATCCAAAATACTGAGAAGTACTTTTTCTTCTATGCAGATAGAGCACTCGTGAGACCGACAAATATCCCATGACATAGCTGATGAGGAAAAGAGGAGTAAGTACCAAGTGATGACATCACAAGGACTTTGAGTAGTGTGGGATGGAACTTTGAGGCCCTCATGCGCAATGTGCCTATGGCGACTATTGACGACCTCCCCATCGACATGCAATGACATGTCATAGGAGTACCTAGGCCTTCGGTCCGATTGTTCCGACGTTTGGAAAATACTGTAGTTTGTTATTATAGGGTTAACCGGCCTCA
>JASDQU010100079.1:217111-227255 GCA_032191745.1 Picea mariana
TATATATATATATATATATATATATTACTTTTTCTACGTTATATACATTTTGTGTTTTACTTTGAAAAAGTATATATTTACATGTGTCCGTGTGTGTTTTAATTTACTGATGGTATACATTCCAATCTAACACATAATTATCATAAGAATCAACTAACTCATTAGCTCTCCTGGGAACATGCTCGTAAGTAATGAACTCAAAAAAAAGTTCCAGAAGACATACCCTAAGGGAAAACCATAATAGCACCGGATCTCAAAACCAATATTACACCATTTAACTATAAAACGACCAATTGTGAATCCATGAACACTTGAAGGTGATAAATACCATACAACACTGCATCTCACAAAAGCTCAGTAACAATGCTATATTAAAAAAGATTGTTGGTAGTTTCCCTGAGACACGCACCTCCAACAGACACTAACTGCCTAGAAGGTGAAAAAATCACCCAAGCAGCGGATGCTAGGTGTCGAGTATGGTGACTGGCACCATCAACGAATCTGAAGTAAATAAACGACTCCCTGGGCATCTTCAACACAACATAAGCACATCAATTACTAACGCAACAAAATGGCCGAAAACGTAAACAAATATACGTACAATATAAAAAATAAAATACAAGGGCACTAATACTCAAACTCTAAGGCCTAAGCAATATAATACTTCTTCAAGTAGATCCCATTTCTAGGCTTCAACAACACATTTCCTTCAAAATCTACGAGCTCGTAGGATCCTTTCTCTAAAACCCATTAGATGATGTAAGGACTGAACCACATGGGGTTGAAATTTCCTTCCCCCAAGTCATCCTTGTCTTGGTCGTACACCAAAAAAATATCTCCCTAAGAGAAAACCCTAGGATTCACAGGCTTATTGTACTAGTACTTGACTCATTTATTATGCGCTTCGTTCACTAAAGCTACATCTCAATGTTGTTCATTGAGATGTTCAAGATAAACTAGGTATTCGTCAAGATGAGTCATGTTTGAAAGGAGCTCAACTGCTATCTTGAGTGAAGGAATTTCACATTCAATAGGAAAAACTACTTCCACTCCATGAACCAGTTGGAATGGTGGGAAACCAGTGAAAGTTTTGACTGAGATTCGGTAAGCCCACAAGGTTGGGTAAAGCATCAAGTTCCAGTTCATTTGAGTTGAATTAACCATTCTTCTTAGCATTGTTTTTAATGATTTTATGATAGCTTCAACTTGACCGTTACGCTGGGGATAGTAAGGAGACAAGTGTTCTTTCCTAAACCCCAGTTTTGACACTAACTTCGACATCATACGGTTTTTCAAGTGACTACCATGGTCAGTGACAATCTCTCTCGGAACCTCGAACCTAGCTATGACCTGATTGAATATGAATAGTGTTGTTGTCTCCCCATCATTAGAAAAATTTGGCATAGCCTCGATCCACTTTGTAAAGTATTAGATGACTACAATGATGTAACGATTCCCCTTGGATGAAGCCATGTGGCATATCTTAAAATCAAACCCCCCACTTGGTGAAGGGGCCAACAATGATGATGAGAAACATAGGAGCAGGATGTGCACACATTTTCTTAGTTAAATTTGGTATGGATGACACTTCTTGATTGCTTCAACAAAATATTTAAAGATCATAGGTCAAAAGTATCCTGCACGCAGAATTTTTTGGGTTGTTGCCAACCCAGACAAGTGACCACCACATGATCCACTATGGCAGTCGTTCAAAACAACCTCTGCTTCTTTGAGAGTTAAGAAACACAAAATAATTGAGGCCACCCCTCGCCGATACAAAGTGTCAATGATAATGAGTTAGTTGTTTTCCATATGATGGATCCATCGTCGCTCATCTCTAGAGCTGTTCTGAGGGAACTTTAGATTTTGGAGATATAAAAGGATATCCCCATCCACTGATTAGATGAAGAGATGAGGAAAATGTGCTCATCTAGAAATAAGTCCGTCGTATCGCCTTCCTTGTTATATACTAGAAACTTTGACATTATCTCAATGAAGACTAAAGACTTCCTGGATTTTGCAGAAGCAAATTCAAGATCAAATTCTTGAAGCACAACAATCCACTTGTTGTAATTCCCACCAATAATTCTCCTAGTCAAAACATATTGAAATGGATTGACCGTGGCAATGACAGTTATCTTTCACAATAGAATGTAATGTCAGAGCCACTGGATAGCATGAAACGTTGTCAGTGCCAGTTTCTCCACATGCGAATACCTAAGTTCAAGACCCATGCAAGCACGACTCAAGTAATAGATGACATGCTCTTGGAGTTCACCATCCTCCTAAACTAGAACTATGCCAATAGAAGATTCAACTATTTCCAAATATAACAAGTAGTCTCGATTGTAATTAGGGGGACTCAAGAGAGGATTCAAAACCAATGCTTTCTTCAAAGTATCAAAAGAATGTTTTGCAACTTCGTCCCAACAAAATGAGACCCCTTTCTTCAAAAGGTGCATACATCCCTTTTTTATATTAGCATAGTTCAGAATGAAATGCCTGAGGAAATTCACCTTTCCTTGTAGGCTCTGAAGTTGTGTGATTGTACGCGGGGGAGGAAACTAAGTTATTGCCTCAACCTTTAAATGGTCAACCATGATCCCTTTTGTCTAAATGATGAATCCAAAAAGATGACCAGAGGTCACACAAAAATACACTTTTGTGGATTCAATAAGATCCTATAGAAATGACACCGTTCAAAAATTAAGTGGAGGTGCAAGAGATGTTGGGCCCTCTTATGCGAGTGAGCTGTAAGATCGTCTAAGTATGCCTCCACTATGTTCTTCAACTCATGAAAGGAAAACATCATGGCCCATTGGAAAGTTGCACCAACATTCTTAAGACCAGATAACATTTTCCTGTAAGCGAATGTACCCCAAGGACATATAAATGTTGTCTTATGTTGGTATTCCGGATGAATTTCAATTTGGTTGTAGCTAGAAAAACCATCCATAAATGAGAAGATCTCGCTCCATGCACACTCATCCAATATATGATCAATGAATGGAGTCAAGAAGTTGTCTTTAGGACATGCCTTATTTAAGTCCCTAAAATCCATGCAAACACAAATTGTACCTTGCTTCTTATCAATGGGAACAGGGTTGGAGACCCATTTCGTTAGAGGAACCAAGTAGATAAATCTTGCATTAAGCATCTTTTCAACATCCTGCTTTATTGCCACTACCTTTCTTGGGTTCACATGTCTCAACTTCTGTCGAAATGGTTTTACATACTCATAGGTTCAAATCTCATGTTGAACTATTCGAGGATCAATGCCAGACATTTTTCTCATAAGGCCATGTGAACAAATATATAAATTCCTTAAAGAGTTTCGTATATTAAGATATCTCGTCCTGTGAGAATTTTTCTCCGATAAATACGTTTTTGACAATTTTAGGATTCCTAGAAATGTTGACTAGGATTGTTTTCGATATGTTAGCCATGTTTCCTTCGACATAGACACCATGTATAACCAAGGGATTGACTACTCCATCAACACTTCCAATCACGACTGACTTTAACTCTCCATTCTCAACTTGACTAATTTTATGGAGGAAATATGATCTATGATGCAAATCCTCCCAGGGCCTTTCGGCTCCTACTATCGCCTCGATAATTGCTTTGTCGAGAGGAAAGATGGTATTTAAACAATATTGAGAGTTAGAAGATTTTTGAGCCCAAATAGGCTCAGGAAAGAGATCATCCTCCTCTGTGACCATTGGAGTTTGATCTGGGTCTATTGTGGCCTATTGAATGGATCGATAAGCTATTTCAACTGTAGACAAAGGTTTGTTCATCCCTACATGGAATTGACCTTCAACCAAAATATATGGTGGGGGAAGGGTCCATGGGTCCTTTATATACGTCGTTCTAAACGAAGTGACCCTATTAACTGGAGTAGAGCGAATGTACAAAATCATTGCGGGGTGTTGGGACCAGGCCAAAGCAGAAAGAAAGGTGATTTTGGGAAAGAAGGCATGCACAAGGGAAGTGACAACTGGAAGGAAGATAAGCACGCGCGCATGCATGGAAGACCTAACGATGTTAGGGTTAGGGTTTTTTCAACACATTGTAATGGATGGCGAGCCATCAACATATAAATATAGATACCTAAGTCTAATAACAGGGCTGAATTTAGGAGGGATGCAAGAAAGCAGATGCGATGTGATATTTTGTTGTATGACCTAATTTTGTAAGTTGTTGAGCTAGTGAGGACTGAGGAGGGTAGATCTTGAGGGTTAGACCGTAGGCTGAGGAGCCTGGTGCGATCTAGTCCGCCTAATAATAGATCTCAACCCATCTGAGATAAGTTGTTAAGTGCACAGTGCTGTAGTTTTAGAAGTACTATAATAAAAGAATGAAGAGCCAGATCTTTGTGGATGTAGACCGGGGGGGGTGAACCATGATAAAACCTGTGTTATGTGATTGAATGCATGTGTTTATTTATTGTCTTCAATAGTTGTCGATATGTTAACTGAATGAGTTGTTATATTCCTGACATAATCAGAAATGACAGTGTATTGTGTTAATAAGTTAAAATAGAACTCCCAACGTACAGTTCTTAGATCTCCCACTCAATCCTAGACTGCAAACAAATGAGTATTGCAGCTACCCATTAAGACTATCTTGGGTGAGATGGTGTGGTGCAGCTTGTGCGTTGCGTTTTCTTCTAGTTTACCAGGAGGGCCGATATTTTAAGAGGCTTTGTTGGAACCCTGAATAGACATGAACCCTAGGTCACTCAAGCTGAAGATTCAAACTCAGACAGGACATATGAATAACCAACAAATGGTTTCATTTCTGTTGGTAGGAACAATAGAGGATTGAGTAGATGAGATATGTTGAAGATCTGTTAAAAGATACGTAAGATCTCCGGGATGTGGATCAAGAGAATATTAAAGTAGAGAAGAAAGCAATGAGCCACTAGAAGGGGATGTTGAAACCGTGGAATCCCACAAAATCATAGATCAAAAGTTGGCTAAGGAAAAAAGAGATGGAGTTTGCATAGAAATATAACAGAAACCCTAGAGTAACACCCCGCAAATATCTTGAGAGATACATGTTTACTGCTTTACATGAAGTCTTTTTCTATGATTTTCCACACTTATTGAAGGAGTGGATACTAAGGTTGAAGGATAACCACGCAATGAACCGGATCCGACAGTTAGAGTGGATCCCAGTACATATTGAGAATTTATAGCAGGTGAACAACAAATTCACCCACGAAATAGATATTTGGCTCGAGAGTATTGTGGCAGGCTTTATAACATAGTTTGCAATAGATACAATGAAGTCGTACAACATAACAGTGCAAGAGTTTCTATGTGGGCCTCGAGGAAGGTACATTAGATTGTTGTATACTTATATTAAGATACTGCTATACAACAAAGGGGTAATCACGATGGAGTCAGACAACTAAACTTCCCTGTGTGCATGGGGGAAGGGGGGAAGCACTGAAAAAAAGAGGAGAAATGGAAGGAGGAAAGGATAAGGGAAAGAAGGAGGAACCCTTGGAACCAATCATGATGAATGATGACCAGATCAAGAAGATCATGGCGACAACTGGAAATATGCATAGAGGAGTACCCCACCAATACAAGGTGAATAACAAGAAGAGAGCCATAACTGTGAGGGAAGGCTTGGCGAGTGACGAGGAAGAGGTAGAGATCTCCAGGATGTGGAGCAGATTAAGGAAATCCTACGCACAACATATGAGAGGAAGATGAGGGGTCCAAGAACGAGAAGAGAAGGCAATAATCCTATCCATATTAATGTTAGTGTGGAACCCATAAACCCATGTGTGACTAATACACCAAAGAGAACACCACCGTTTAGATAACTAGATTTCGGGAGAAGAAAGACAACAAGAAGCACATATACACAAGGAACAACAACTGAAGGAGCCAGTTAAGGCAACACTAGTAAAGTATCTACACCACGCAAAGGTAGTATTTCAATGTTTAGAATGGTAGTACACAATCCCACCATCAGGTTACCATAATTTAAAGGAGAAACATCGGACGACTCGAATAAACATTTGTTCATCTGTGAGAATATTTGGGAAGAAAAACAGATCACAAACAAAGAAACTAAACTAGCACAACTAGCGATTACACTAACGGATCGCACACTGGATTGGTATATGAGTTTAGCTACGAAAAATCCACCAGGGACAACTAGAACAATTGCAGACATCAAGAAATTGTTGATAAACGAGTTCAACAAGCCAAGTTCAGAAGATTAGTACATGAATAAGATGATCGATATTAGACAAAAATCGGGAGAATCTGGATGGGAGATTGACCAGATATTCAAGTGACTGAAGGGCAAGTTGAAATATCTCATGACCGATATGCAGCATAGGCACTTGTTCATCAATTCACTACTACCACACTTAAAATACCCATTACAACAACAAAAGTTTCAGACATAGGCAGAGGCTCTGCGAGCAGCCCTAGAACTGGAATAAAACCAATATCAGCAGATGGATCCAGCCATCGAAGAAATGAAGGAGGATTTCAAGAAATTAACGTTCCAGCTAAACCAGAATAAAAATAAGGACAAACGAGAACCCATAACGAATGTAAAACATTCACGCAGTATATGGCAATAAGAATTCCAAATCCGTTACCAAGAAGAGGACTATGGTGTGAAATATGTAAGAAGCCATGCCACAATCCATATCACTTTCCAATGGTGCAAAAATACTAGACAGTCCCTGTTGGCACAGGGGCAGACCCAGGGTTCAACGCTCAAGAGAGCACCAACAAAACCCTAACTACCGACCCTTTCTACAACACCTGCGAAGCATATGAAGTCTCACCCAAGGTAGAGGCAGGGGTGGTTGCAAGAATCAGGTGTCTGCAACCATAGCTGGGACACAGATATGTGATTATGTTGCTTACAATGCACTTAGCATCAGTTATTCCTTAACATACATTCATTAATACACTTCACAGAAAGAACAAAGCATCGCAGTGAATACTTATACTAAAGATGATTCAGTACATAGCCACATAAATATAGGTTAGATTCAACAGATCAAGCACTAAGAATTTTATATGTTAGATCTAACGTTCATTCATATATCATCAGCACAGAGGATAACTAGATCTACTTAATCACATCAAGTACTTAGCCAAGAGAGAGATAAAACACATTACATCGAAGCACAAAGCACTATACACACAGTTACCGTGGTTCACCCCCACCCTGGGGCTACGTCCACAAAATCTTCTTTATATTATCTCGGTCAAGCAGTTACAACACAGAGCTTCAATGACCCTTATTTTGCACAGGACAAAATATTTGCATAGCTCGCTAGATCCTTCCTCCTTTCTCTTCAGCACAAGACTACAACAACTCGCACTTAGCTTTTCGATCTCATGCACAGAGCACTCTAAGATACATCCGATCACACAGATCCAATTACTAGCTCTAAGCTTTCAGTCATACATCACATAGATGTCTACATTACTATTATTCTCCTCTGTTTACATTGCCTATTTGTAGATTACAAAATGGGCCTAAGCGTGGGTAAACCCACGGGCCGACATCCCTTTCCCGTTACATCAACCCAAAACCCTAAAATGGACCCAAAAATAGGTCTTGCTTCCTTACTTTATGCTTCGCGTTGCGCTCCTTCCTTAGAAAGATGTCGCAGTCCCAAAAGTAGTCAAATATGACCAAGTATTCTTCAAAACTTGGTCAAGGGCCAACAGGGCCCCAACACTCACCTGTGACTCGTCCCGAGTCACTCAGTTCTGAACAATTCCACTTCGAACGCCTTGATCTTGGCTCGACCTGCTTCGACCTGCTGTAGTGCAACAACCTCTTGTTCAATAAATTCCTAGATTACTGTGTCATTGAGAGGTCCTTCCAGGCGTTGTTCTGCAGTGATGACACCCTGTTCGAGTTCAGCTCCTTGGCTTTCATGTTTGGCGAATAGTTGGCATGCACTCTCTTGAAGTGGTTGCAGTCGTTGAGAGACTTCCATTACTTTACTTTGCAGTGTGTGTACTTGTTGTTGGGTTGTACGTTGTTCTGTGAACCTCTTCATTCTTTTGACTGGGGTCATGGACTTCAACTGCGCTTGTAGGACATCTGCATGCTGCTTTGCTTTGTGAAGCTGTGCCTCCAATGTATGCAATTCTGAATTCTCTGTGAGGGTTTCATAAGTCTGGGCACTTCTAGTGCTTAGCTGCCTACATTTCGAAGCCAAGAATTTTAATCGGTCAACTGCGCTTCAAGCAATGGCCTCTCCTAGATCTCTTATCTATTGGGGTGTCTTAGGCACGATGCAGAGCTCCAGATCTATGATGCACTGTTGAAGTTGCTGGATTAATTCTTCCAATTGGGTCACCTGCTATGGGAGACGATCTTCCATCTTCACTTCTATGATTGTCATAGAGCGCAGTGCTTTGTGAACTCTGTCCTGTACTTCAAGTTTCTCTACTAGCAACTGGTCCTTTCTCTACTGTAACTGTGCTTTTTCCTCCTCCCACTTTGCTTGTAAGACAATATTCTCCTGTGTTACCTTCCTTCGTTGTTCTCCATGTGCGCTCTGTTCTTGTGCCAAAGCCTGGGTGGCTTGCGTTATGTCTTCTTGAGCTCGTCGAAGGTGAGCTTCAACTTTCTCGATGATCTGGCATAATTGAGTGGGCTCATCGCCTATTCCTGGTATTTCCATTGTTAAGGGCATTGTAGAAACTTCTTGGCTGGACTGGAGTGCCTGCTGCACTTCTTTGAGTTCGCCCGTGATCCGACAGAATAACTCCTCCTGCTTTTCTTCTTGATTTTTTGCGAGCTCTAGTGAAACATCATTCAGTGCGGCAATTAAGAAGTCAAAATCATCCGGGGTAAGGGTAGTTTTAAGCGTGGTTCGGGTGGCCTTATCTTTCTTTCGGGATGAGGGATTGGGTGGGGTAATCTTCCTTTTCTTGGAGGGATCTTCCTCGTCTCTAGGCAAAGTGACCTCGCCTTTTTTCTACTCAACTTCTGTGCCCCCTAGTTCTTTGTCATTACCTCCCTTCATAGGTGAGATCGAAGCAATATTCATGGATGTGTTGTGGATATCTTGAACTTCCACATCCTTCTTAGTCTTGCGCGATCCTGGTTTATCTGGCATAGCTTCAGGGCTATCTATGTCGGAAATATCTGCGGGGTCTGCTGCAACAAGGAGGTCTGTCGACCATTCCTTGGTAATCTCCTCCAAGTCATCTTCTGTCAGCTTGTAATATGACTGGAGTTGTTGTTTGTGCTCATTTGCGCGCGCTGTGATGTAGGTGAAGTGATGATTTGCGCTGAATTTCATCAAAGGTCTAAACCTATGAAGCGTGTTGGGTGTTGTTATAACCCTATAATTCATAGTATCATCTAGTGACTGGAAATTTTTCACTATGGGTGTATTTTTGCTTGCAAATAATATTTCATTTCTGCAAATTAGTTTCAAGGAAAGGAAAGGAAAAGGAAAATTCATGATTTTTTGACGCCGAGTGGTTTTTCCTAACCCCATGGTGACAAAAGAAAGGGAAGCAGTGCAAAAAACCCTCAAAAGGGTCATTAAGCCTAAGTTTTGCCTCATATACTTCATTCGTGCCTGGAGAATAAAGAACATGCTTAGATCGACGGTCAATCTAACAACGAGTAGATCAACGACTAACAGTGGATTCCGGACCCCCTCGATTGTTCTACNAGGGGATTCCAGACCCCTCGATCATTCTACCTTTAACAGGGGGGGGGGGGTCTGGAATGAGGTGGTTTTTCTGGCAGGCCCTGTCCCAACGTGTCATCCATCCATTGCATCAGACCTCCTCTGCTCCATGCTACATCCTTCATCCATGTTGCGCCCTCACTCCTCATCCTTTTGTCCAGTCGACTACATCCTGCTCGACCACCCATCCATGCATTAACCAAACTTAGGTTAAAAAGAAACTCAATAGGTTAATAATGTTAGTAATTAGTAAATAGGTTAATAATGTTAGTAATTAGTAAATAGGTTAATAAAATTAGTATAATTAGATAAATAAGCTAGGATAAATCTTGTTAAAAATTAATTAATTAATAATTAATTTAGTTGATTAGTGATTAGATTTATGTTTTATTAATTAATATTAAATAAAACAATATTAAAATAAAAAAC
>JASDQU010100079.1:231955-276866 GCA_032191745.1 Picea mariana
GTTTTTTCGACGGGCCCTGTCCCAACGTGTCATCCATCCATTGCATCATACCTCCTCTGCTCCATGCTACATCCTTCATCCACACTACACCCTCACTCCTTGTCCTTTTGTCTAGTCGACTACATCTCGCTCGACCACCCATCCATGCATAAACCAAATTTAGGTTAAAAAGAAACTCAATAGGTTAATAATGTTAGTAATTAGTAAATAGGTTAATAAAATTAGTATGATTAGATAAATAAGCTAGGATAAATCTTGTTAAAAATTAATTAATTAATAATTAATTTAGTTGATTAGTGATTAGGTTTATGTTTTATTAATTAATATTAAATAAAACAATATTAAAATAAAAAATATAAAACACAAAAACAATAATAAAAAATTAAATAATAAACAAACATTAAATAAATCAAAATGCATATAAATCAAAACAATTAAATATAATACAAAATATAACAAAAATAAACAAAAATAAAACATATATAATTAAAAACAAAAAGTAAAAAAATAAAAACACTACCCTAAGTCTACCCACCCGTACCTTCATCACATCACATAAAACAAATCAACGGATGTTGAAAACTCCGGACCCCCCCTCGCCATACGAAGTTTAACGAGAGGGGGGGTCCAGAATGAAGTAGTTTATAAAACCACCCCCCGGACAGGTGTCGGATCAACATTCCAACGGACCCCCCTCCCCCCTAAAACCGTTTACCACCTCAGGGGGGGTTTGGAATACCACCCTTCCTAAACAAAAACCGCTTTCACAACATTTTGAACAGTCTTCTTTCAAAGCCGATTCCGGACAAATGAAAATGAATTTTGACAAAAAGAGAGAGGTTTTTCTCCATAACGGGATGAATAACAAAAACCTCTCTCATTTTTTTCACAGGCTCCACGAGCAGGGAGAATCGAAGCCATCTTCAAGGCCCATTTTTTCAGTTTTCCATTTTTCTGTTGTAGTCCTGATTTTGCAGGAGGTGTTTCGGTGAGCTGGAGGTGAATTTGGCGAAATCGAAGGAGGTTTTTTATCTAGAACATGCCCATATACAATAACCTCATTCAGTTTTTTCCCAGGTGTCATAATTAAATATAAATAGATGTCTGAGTGGACCTCTTTTTCATAGAAATTCGGCTTGTCTTTCATGGTGGACAGTTCCAGATTTTTGGGGATTTGTGGCTATTTTTGGCCGAGGTGGTTAAATATGACTTACACAACTTGTTGGGGGATATCTCCTATTTATTCAGATGATTTTAATGTAAAAGGGGTTGATCATTGCACCCAGAAAGGTTGTTCTCTGTAATTTTTTCGATCCATTAGTAATACAGAGGAATTGATGCACATGATTCTTGCATCTGGACATTAGTGATGTTTTTCTTGCTATGTTAATGTTTTCTTACTCTGTTATCACCTTGTTTTCTAATTCCAACTGTTAAAAGGAAGTTAAAGAAAAAAATTTACCTCATGTACTCTGTATTTGGCCTTTTATCAGTCTGCATGTTATTCTTCTGATTTTGAGTTAAAGAAATTCTTGAATGCTTCTTTACTTAAATGAACAACTCACCTGTTCTATCTTTCCATCACATTTTATCTTAATCGATCCAGTATCTTGGCTATCTCGCCCTGTGAATAAGCTCTTTAAAAGATGTTTATCTGACCTTAGGTTTTGACACAGATCCCATAGCCCAATGGGATTCTAAAGAAATCATTGAGCCAAACACCTCAAATAAAAAACAAACCTTGTTCTACATAACTAGCCTAATATCCTATTTCAAACAAATCTAAATTTGATAGAGAGATCCCTGACTTGAAGCGGTTTTGATGTTGCCTCTGTGACTGCCTCCACAGCCTTGGGCAAATTATAGAGTGCTAACAGGTGTGATGCGCGGTGTAGACTGAATAGCATTCTTCAACTGAGTGTAGTAAGCATGGAAGATGGCATTGGACTTCCACTGTTTGTTCATGTCACTGGAGTACCACAACGTATAGAACTTCGCGGCCAATGGTTCGAAGGGTTTGATATCCAGAAAAGTGGCTCCCTTGGGCAGTTCCCAAGCGATGAAAGCGATGAGTATGAGAAACCAGGTAAAGTGGAACTCATACCCTTGGTCCTGCACTTGTCTACAGTCAATCTCTAGCTGATTTATAAGGTATTTTGTCTAGTTCATTTGTAGTCCCTCAACACACTTCCCTGCAAGGTCAACTACAAATCTGGTCACCTGTGTAGGTCTATTTTTTCGCACTAACTTTCCTGCGATCAATTGGCAACCAAAGTGCACTACTGCATTATCAATGGAGGCTACCTTGTAACCTTGCATGCCTTTCTCCAGATCACCATATGTGTCTTTTATTCATTGAGTGAGAGTGTGATTTGCGGTCTTTCCAGGGTAAATGTTCTGTGGGTCAGGGCCCTGCATGCTTAGCCTAGTGAACCAATTGATCAGAATCAGATCCACAGTGATGCGATAGTCCAACCATAGGTATCCTCTGTGGTAGCAGGATAACAACAATCTAACACATGTATTTACTTCCTGATGCCTCTCGAAATGTGGAATCTTCATTACGTTGAGGAGGGTTGACTGCACAAGGTTATGGGTTAATTACTGTGGCACAATCTTGGGGTTATTTCCATTTGTAATAGTCAAGTACTTGTGCAGAGCTAGCATACTGTAAACCTTGCGATCTTCATGATTAAAATCACTAAATTTCAGTGCGGTGAGCTTGTCCTGGTCAACATGAACTGTGCGCACCCCTTTTGGGAGGTACGTAGTGACTACAACATAATCGAAGTCTCTAGGTACAGTGTCTCGATTCACTGTTTCACTTAGTGGTGGGATATATTTAGGCAAGATTATTGGGATCATCTTCACAGTAGCGAAGTTGTTTCTGAGCTTAGATCGTCTTTCCAAAGGCGGTCAGGATGGTCCTACTCGAGCAGTGGAGGGGGAAGCTGGCAGTGCACTCAAGGATGATGCATGTACACCTGTAGACATTTCGTGTTCTGACATGACTCTCTCAGTCATTAAATCAATTAGGACTTCTTCAAAAAATTTCTCAGTAGCGCTGAGCTCATCCGACATACAAACTTGGGTCAGCTGGTTTGGGTGCAAAAGGAATTCAGAGACTACAGTGAATAGTAAGGCAATGATATCAGGGTAAGTAAATCTCAGGGTTCGCGCTCAAATTCTCAGTTAGAAAAAAGTATTCTCGGTGCGTGGTGTGATGGGTTAAGTAGGCAATCTCAACAACGGTCTGCTTGCAACTGACATGGGGCCTTCATTAACTCCATTCTATCCATTCTGGTGCTATCCAATGGTCTAGTGGTAACCCATAACTGCTTTTTGATCCATTCAGAGCGGCGGTCAAACGGGTATATCAGTTCCAATGGCTATATTTCTTTGTCATGGCGAAGTACTCTATGTCGTTGTTCTGATATCTCAACGAAGCTCCAATTCTATAATTCTTCTTGCTGCGAAGTGTCCTCTAGAACCTCTTGTAATCTTACAGTATTAGCCCTTTTCTTTCTTAATTTCCTAGCCTTCTTCCCAGTGAGATTTTTCTCAGTAATTCTTTTACCATTCAGATGTTTATCTTTTGTGGTCTTAGTTAATTCGTGCTATTTAAAGTCTTTACTAGGGTTCCTTGATAATACTTCTTCTGTATCAAAAAAAGGTAACTCGATCTTCTTCGGATCATCTAGTGTTCTCTTAGCTTTGACATCGGAGTTGCTAGTATTAAATATCTATGATCTGCTCTTCTGTTCTTCAATCAATTGTGCGATCCTTCTGGTCATAAAGTATTTTAACTCTTGCTTCTTCTGTTCCAAAAATTATTCTTCCTCTTTTCATCTGGCTTGTTCTCTATCAATCCAAGGTTTTCCTATGAGCATGGTAAATGGGGTGCTGTCTTAAAAAAATTTAATGATCTCAAAGTCTTCCTCTGTCGAAGTTCCATTGACAGTCATAGGTATCTAGGCGAGCCTTCCACATAGGTTTACTAGCTTTCCTCTGAAGAAACTTGATTCTCCTAGGGAAGGGATCATGGCAGGCTTTCCTATAGCTTCCCAAGTTCTTTCTCGCATAATTTTCACTTGTGTTTCTTCATCAAGAGTACAGTCAATGTCAAAGTCCCCTNTTTCATCTGGCTTGTTCTCTATCAATCCAAGGTTTTCCTATGAGCATGGTAAATGGGGCGCTGTCTTAAAAAAATTTAATGATCTCAAAGTCTTCCTCTGTCGAAGTTCCATTGACAGTCATAGGTATCCAGGCGAGCCTTCCACATAGGTTTACTAGCTTTCCTCTGAAGAAACTTGATTCTCCTAGGGAAGGGATCATGGCAGGCTTTCCTATAGCTTCCCAAGTTCTTTCTCGCATAATTTTCACTTGTGTTTCTTCATCAAGAGTACAGTCAATGTCAAAGTCCCCTATTCTTGCTTTGATTTTCTCCCTTTCTTTGAAGATCTCTGATAGCCTAACATGTCGGTGGTCATTCAAGGTATCTTTCATCTGTAGCAATATCTTTTCTGATTCTTCTGGGTTTTTGATATAATCTTGGTCTCTTGATCTCCTTCAGGGTTTGCTTGCTCCATATTCAGCTTCTCAAGCCTAGCAATCATTCGAGGTCAATCTAATACTTCATGGTCCATAGCCTTACAACATAGGCAACTAGGTCTTCTCCCAGGGCATTCCTTAGCTAGATGTCCCAGTATTCTGCAACTATAATAGAGGGTTAATCCTCTTTTTCGTTTAGATGTTCCCCAACTCCTTCTGTACTGTGCACCGAGATCATGGCGGCTAGCCTGCAAAAAACTCTTTCTAGGATCCTGCATCCACTTGTTAGTCTGGACATTCCTTCGATGCATAGGTATAACATATCTATCACTATACTTATCAAATCTATTCATATCAAACTTTCTTTCATCTATTAATGCCCTAGTTTTGAAGCTAGGACAGAATCTATCAAACATACCTAAATCCATGCTTTAGAAAAAAACAATTTCACTTATCTTACTTCTATAGAGCACACAGCTTCCAAATCTAAAAACTTTTGACTATTATTACCATTATCAGAGCACAGAGCTTACAGATCTTACCTCTTTTTATGTAGATCTGACCTCTTTTTCTGTAGATCTAACCTTTTCCCTTCAGATTTGACCTCTTTTTCTACAGATATGACCTTTTCCCTTCATATTTGACCTCTTTTTCTCGACACAAAGATTTGTAGATCAAGTAGAATACTGCGCACTAGGGCAACAGATCTACGCATGGAGCTTAGTTCGCACAAGGCTTTTTCTTCTTTTGTTACCAACAATCACAGTTCTTGGTCCCGACAATGAAACCATTTGTTGGCATAGGGGCAGACCCAGGGTTCAACGCTCAAGAGCGCACCAACAAAACCCTAACTACCAGCCCTTTCGGCGACACCTAGGAAGCAGATGAAGTCTCACCCGAGGTAGAGGCAGGGGTGGTTGAAAGATTCAGGTGTCTACAACCTTAGCTGGGACACAGATATGTGATTATCTTTGTTACAGTGCACTTAACATCAATTATTCCTTAACATACATTCATTAATACACTTCGCAGAAAGAACAGAGCATCGCAGTGAATACTTATACTAAAGATGATTTAGTACTTAGCCACAAAAATATGGGTTAGATTCAACAGATCAAGCACTAAGCATTTTATATGTTAGATCTAATGTTCATTCATATATCATCAGCACAGAGCATAACTGGATCTACTTAATCACATCAAGCACTTAGACAAGAGAGATATAAACACATTAGATCGAAGCACAAAGCACTATACACACAGTTACCATGGTTCACCCCCACCCTGGGGCTACGTCCATAAAATATTCTTTATATTATCTCGGTCAAGAAGTTACAACACAGAGCTTCAATGACCCTTACTTCGCACAGGACAACAGATCTGCACAGCTCGCTAGATCCTTCCTCCTTTCTCTTCAGCACAAGACTAACACAACTTGCACTTAGATTTCTGATCTCATGCATAGAGCACTCTAAGATACATCTGATCACATAGATCCAGTTACTAGCACTAAGATTTCAGTCATACATCACATAGATGTCTACATTACTATTATTCTCCTCTATTTACATTGCCTATTTATAGATTACAAAATGGGCCTAAGCATGGGTAAACCCACGGGCCGACATCCCTTTCCCTTTACATCAACCCAAAACCCTAAAATGGACCCAAAAATAGGTCTTGCTTCCTTACTTTCCGCTTCACATTGTGCTCCTTCCTTGGCAAGCTGTCTCAGTCCCAAAAGTAGTCAAATATGAACAAGTATTCTTCAAAACTTGGTCAAGGGCCAACAGTCCCAAAGAGTTCATATTGCAACTTTTGCAAGTTAGTGGGACACGATGACAAATATCGTAGAACTATGGATTTGATATGAGAGAGGGCATAGATGCATATAGAGTGCAGGCATAAATGATGACTGGGCAAGTGACTCCACAATTTAACCAAGTTCCAGCCCCATACAACACTGTGCAACAACAGTATAATCCTGCGTAGCAACCATATAATATTGCGTATACACAATACAATATAAGACAACCTCAGTACAATACTGTGCAGTACAATTAGGTACCTCAATATAACGCGTCGAGAGGAGATAGAGCAGGATACAAAGGTGGAGGATGAGCAAGAGGAGGTTTTGGAAGAGGTAGAAGACTAGTGGTATGTCACAATTGTCAACAACCGAGACATTATGCAAGGGAATGTCCACTTCCACTAGCAAGTTGTGTGTATTGTCACGCATCGGACCATGATACAGAAGAATGTATGACACTATTAGTAAATATCCAGGAAAAGAGTAACCAAAACAACTAAAATGTTTAGTGGATTTCAACCGAAGCGAGGGACGAAGGATGAAACATCAACATAGTTACTTGTGGAGGAGCTAAAACAAGAAATGAAGTAGTCCGACAAGAGCCTGTACAACACTAGTGGGTGAAGAAGAACGCCGAACTAAGGAAGCAGTTCAACGCGCAAAATGAGAAGGAGATATTTAAGCAAGCTGGACAAGAATTTTAGAAGGATGACATTATGTCGACTTCAACTACGCAACAAAGCAAGGAAGCACTAGAGTACAAGATTCCTCCATCATTGGATCATACCAATGAAATTCAACCCATGAGACAAGTAAGTACAATCAAAGGCTTTTTGCAATCATGTGTAAAAGTATTGACTGATCCGTCATCTGTCAAAATATTTCAAAACATATTAGAAAGATGTAGGATAGAGACGGAAGGAAAACTAGAACAAAAAATAGTCAATCACCTACATATAAGGAGAAGAACAGCTAGGGAGTTTTGACTGAATGACAACATCAAAGATTTCAACATGGGAGATATCATACTAGATCTAGGATCTGAATTTAATGTATTACCAAAGAAGACATGGCAATGTATGGGAGAGCCCACATTAGGATATTCACCTGTGCAACTAAAACTAGCAAACCAAAACAGAGTCCTACCAATTGGTAGACTGAAAGGAGTGACAATAGATCTGCATGGAGTGTGCACTAATGCATACTTTTAAGTGATTGAAATAGTGGACGACACAACACCATATCCAGCGTTGCTTGGTTTGGATTGGGCATTTGAAAACTAGGCCATAATCAATTTGAAGACACAAGAAATGACATTTGAGTCAGGCGAATATAGGGTCATTGTGCCATTAGACCCATCAGAAGGGGAAAGGTTTGTAGTACCCACTTTCTTAGACTTAGAGGAAGTTGGCGAGTTGTACATAACAACTGTGCATGATGAGGATACGTGAACCCAACTATAGATGAGATACTCAGTTGGCAGAACATTAATTCATGTGTGACAGACTCATATACTAGTTTATAGAAATGGAAACAAAGGCTACATGAAGTTACCACGCAGTAGGATGGGTAGGCACGAAGATAAGGAAGCCAGCTAGTTTCCACAGAGAAAACAATCTAGAAGTATTCTTGGCACAGTATGAAGATGAATTTTTAGAGCATCAGAGACTCTTAGCACTTGATATAGAACTCAAGGCCACACCTTCAAGGTGGGGCACACACAAAGAGACAATCACATATTGGTACAAATGTAAGCGGTTACAACACATAAGGTTAGGCGCAGAACATAAAAACAACAAGCAACATAAGTATGATGGACAAGGGGCACCAACAGAACACTTAGAGAAGTGAAAAATGTTGTGGAAAATGACACCCCCAGAGGAATGGCCTCATCATTTCATACACACTCTATAGGGAATACCATCGAACTGGTATACAGACCAGGAACTACGCAAAGGAACTGCAACCTGGATGGTGTTGCAACAAAATTTTACAGGTAGTTTTTCATTTGAGCATGAGAACCCCAACATAGATGCAAATCTTAAACATATAAGAGGGGTGATATTCATCAATGAACCAGAAGTTGAACTCATAACAAAATAACAAAATTGGAACAAACATATAGTCTAAGAAATGTTGTCATGTTACCATGGGCAGGAGGAAGAACCAAATGAAGATGATCCGCACAATATTTAGATCGACGAAGCGAAAGGCGAAAGAGAAGTGGAGGTTCCACCTATAGCATCAAAATTCATTGCTGCACAGATCAAGGTGAAGAAATTCACCATTGGGATAGTTGATAATCCCAAAAAGGCCAGCATTGGATATTACTGGGATGAGAAAACAATAGAAAGCATAACAGAGTTACTGCACGAGTACAACAACCTATTTCCCACAACATTTACAGAGATGAAGGGTATAACAAGAGATTTATTATAAATGAAGATACCACTCAGAGTTGAAGTGAGACTGATTAGACACCAAACATACAGATTGAACCCGATATATAAGTAGAAAGTCAAAGCTGAGATCGATAGGATGCTCGAAGCTGGAATCATAGAACTAGTGGAAGAATCCGAATGGATAAGCCCAATGGTAGTTCAGGAGAAAAAACAAGGAGGGATAAGGATATGCGTCGACTTGAGGAAGTTGAACGATGCATGCCTACATGAACTGTTCCCTACACCTTTCATGAATGAAGTGTTGGAGAACGTAGGAGGACACAAAGTTTACTCATTCAATGATGGATTCTCAGGCTACCACTAGATCAAGATAGCACAGGAAGACAGATACAAGACCACATTTTCTACAGAATGGGGATCCTACCAGTACAAAGTCATGCCGTTTGAACTGAAGAATACACTAGCAATATTTTCCAGAGTAGTCATCGCCGCATTCAAGGAATTCATCCACTAGTTTCTAGAGGTATACTTGGACGATTGGGTAGTCTATAGCTTGTTGAAATACCATGTAGAGGTCTTATGAATGATGCTATAAATATGTAGGTAGTGCCAGATATCATTAAACATAAAAAAATTTATATTCGGAACACTGTTTGGGATACTATTGGGTGATATAGTATGCAAACAAGGTTTACTCATAGATCCTGCAAAGATCACAATAATTTTTAACTTGCCATCACCAAAAACAATCCGTCAACTAAGAGCAACATTGGGGACACAGGATACTACAAAAAGGTTATCAAAGGTTACTCGCAAATTACCGCGCCAATGGAGAAACTGTTAAGAAAAGATACAAAGTTTCAGTGGAACGACAATTGTCAACACGATCTGGATACACTTAAAGAAAATATGGTCACCGTGCCAATACTAGTATTTCCAGATTGGGAGAATACATTCCACATACATGTAGATGCATCAGCCATAGCACTTGGAGCTATCTTGGCGCAACCATGAATGAGAGATTTGGATCACCCTATAGCATTTGCGAGCAAAAATCTATCAGAATAAAAAAAAAACTATAACACCATAGAGAGGGAAGACCTAGCTATGGTTTACGCACTGCAGAAGTTCAGACACTACGTATTGGGAAAACACTTTAAGATGTTCACATATCACTCAACCCTTAAATACCTAGTCAACAGGCCAGTGTTTGGGGGGAGAATATGTCGATGGTTACTACTGTTTCAAGAATTTGATTTTGAAATAATAGTGAAGCCAGATAAATTGAATGCAGGACTTGACCACCTATCAAGGGTCACAAACAGATAAGAACCTACAAATTTAGAGGACAACTTCCCAGACGCACAGTTATTTTCATTCCAGATCGCTGGTGAATAATTTGCAGATATCATTTAGTACTTGAGCATAGGTACTGCGTCGAGGGAATATAACACCACACAAAAGAAAAACCTGGTAGTCTGGGCTGCAGACTGTCAACTGATCATAGGACACTTATAATAAATGGGTGCAGACAACATCTTGCGAAGATATGTGTTAGAACATGAAAGACCAAGAGTTTTAGAAGAATCCCATGAGGGAATAATAGGAGGACATTACGAAAGAAAAAATACCACACAGAAGGTATTGCGCGTAGGACTATGGTGGCCAACCATTCACAGAGACTCGAAGGAGTACTTCTAGAGATGTGATGTCTGTCAGAGGGTTGGTAAACTCAATATAAGGGACGAGATGCCATTACAACCATAGGTAACATTGCAGGCGTTCAATAAATGGGCAATAGATTTTATGGGACCAATCAACCCACCAACAAAAAGAACAGGAGCAAGGTACATTATCACCATGATAGAATACCTGATAACATGGGCGGAAGCAACACCAATGAAGGGTTGCAGTGCAAAAACAACAATACACTTTCTATTTGAATAAATAATTACTAGATTTGGGTGCCCAAGAATTTTGATGAGCGACCAAGGCACACATTTCATTAACAACACTATCAACGCTATGAATGAAGAGTTTGAAGTCCATCATCAGAAGAGCACACCATATCACCCATAGGCAAATGACATAGTAGAAGCATTTAACAAAATCCTTGAGAATGAACTGACAAAGATTTGTAATGTCAACAGGGATGATTGGGACCTCAAAATACCAACAGTATTGTGGGCCTACAAGACCACGTGCAATAAGTTGATAGGGAACACGCCATTTAAACTGGTATACGACCAAGAAGCAGTAGTGTCATTAGAATTTCTGGTACCCAGTTTGCGCGTAGCAACAATTACACACATGATAGAACGAGGCACATTATAGGAGAGACTAAATCATTTGATGACCATGGAGGAAGATCAGATCCCAACAGGGTTCCAACAACAAGTTCAGAAAGTAAGGGACAAAGCTTGGCATGACAGACACATCAAGAAGAAAATTTTCAAGGAAGGAGATTTAGTGTTGATGTATGACAACAAATCCATTCAACACCCAGGAAAACTCAGAATGCACTGGTTAGGACCGTATGAAGTAAAAAATGCCACAGATGGGGGAGTTGTATAGTTGAAAGACTTAGTAGGCACATAACTCAGAGGGATGATAAACGAGATCCAACTGAAGCTGTACAAGGACAATCTCCCACCCACAACTTGAAAGTCACCGTGCAGTAAAATAAATAAATAAATAAATAAATCAGAGGATATTAAACGATACCAACAGAGGTATAGTGCATTGAAAGGAGAAGGTTTATGCACACTTCAGAATACAAACCCGATGAAGATAAGGCCAACGGCTAGATCAAAATGGAAACAAGCGGGAAAAGTAAAGATGACAAAATTAGTACCAAATGACGAAGACATGCATAATTGAATGCCGGAAAGGACCGACGGGACATCACATTAATCACGCCAACTAGAGATGGCAAAGGAGATTAATGACAAGTATGAAGGAACCTGAGGTTCATTGAATCCATAATAAAGGTATCATCTTTGACAAGATTCATACGATGCCCATACAAAGCACGGACGTGGGAGCAAACATATTATTGCAAGACTGGAAACGACAGAGAGTGATAGAGCCTACAAAGCACAAAGAGAAGTTCACAGAGGTTACAAATATCATTGAAATCAATAAGCGATCGAAATTTCACCACCATGGCACCACCTAATCAAGCAGAACCAAGCCAGACTTCCAGACACTCTAGAGTTAGAACCAGATCATAGGTACAATCACAAGAAAGTGAACAACAACCGATAGAGGTCATCAATGTCGACGAAATCCCATCACCAGATACAACACCGATGAACCCCACACCCATTGTAGAAGAAACCAAACAACCAACACACGAGGGCATGAATGTGGATATGCCAGCAGAAGAATAGGGGCAACAAAACCAGGGAACATGCATCCTAGTGCAACCAAAGAACCTTGAAGGAGCTCTGAGAGTCAATGGTATGACTACAAATGAAGAAGCAACAATCAAACTAGATGAATCTCAACCAACCATGTCAGACCACCCATAGGAAGGAGTAAAGGAAGATGTTATAGGTTGTCCAGAATAATATGCCAAAGAATGACCGATGGAGGCTGGAACCTTGAGTCAACCACTACTGAAAAATGACAAGCAACAGGTACCTAGGTCACCATGCAAGCAACCCGTCACAACCATTGTGTTGTCGCATATACTAGAAGGGGTACGAGTGAAATCAGACTTTCTAGGTTATGTCGAGAAGCTAAAATACTCGGACCACGATGTAATGGACACAAAACAAGTTCTCGGAGTTTGAAAATAAATTCTACCTACATACTGTGGGTTTGGATGCATTTGGGGAACCAATTAATCAACCAGTCTAGTGGGCAATAGGATTGGAAAAAATGGGAATTTTAGGTCTGCTAGAGCTACCACACTTTGGTAGAGGACAATATGAAAGAAATTTCATCAAACAATTGATGGCGATCACAAATTGTAGGGATATATGGTTGGATAAGCTCGTCTTGATAGACATAGAGATCATTGCACACATTACAGGGATGTCATCCTGGGGCATGGACACCGCACAATTTCTCGACGACAAAACAATTTAGAAAGAACTTGCGGAAGAGATGAAAAATAAATATGGCATTGACAGGGGGATGCGAGGAATCATCATCAAAAGGATCAATGATGCTGCGACATAAATGGCCACAAAAATCATGGCCTGCAAGTTGCTAAGAAAATTCCTCAAGGAGGAAGTCTCGGCTGGGGTCATCGCAGTTGCAACACAATGTGCTGAGGGCACCACAGTTAGCTGGGCACTGTATATTTTGAATTTGTTTATGGATGACTGGAAGGATGTGCAGGATCTAGGAACATAATTTCATTACTCATGGATTCTCATGTTGATAGCCATTATGGGATGGAAGGAACCGAAATATGTATTTTTCTCCAGTGGACCCAAACCTAATCATGGAGCGAGATATTTGTCCCTTGGTGTGGCGTCAGACTCCAGGATAAAAAATATGAATGCATCCATATCCGAAGAATATCTACGCGATCTATATGATGCCATCTCCAATCTATGGAGAATAACTCCACAGGCTGTCGCGTACTATCGGGACATCGCCAACTTCAAGGTCGCTTGGCATGCAATGTGGATATAGGCGTGGAAGGACCCCAACAAGCAGTGGCTACAATTGTGCTACTGCATCACAGAGGGTGACATCTAAATGGTTATCGTGGATTGGGAAGATGACTAGAATATTCCAGTTCTCACCCAAGACACACCTACAAGGACAGTGGAAAAGGAGGCAGGGTAGGAAGAAACACAGCCTTAGGAAGTCTTGATGCCCAAAAAACCAAGGACGGTCCAGACCAAAACAAAGTAGATGAAAGAAGGGATAGCTAAGACGGGGACCCAGAAAGGGAAGAAGGAAAATACCTAGCCGACCCAAGTACAATAGAAACAGGTTGAGGCAGTGCAGGGGACTACATCAAGTCCCAATCCAAAAGAACCAAGCCTAACTAAGAGGCCAACTACTCAGACAGGGGTGTGCACAAAAAGATGAAGGCGCAAAAAAAACCTCCAGAATACACGATCATAGAGGATGATGCAGAAATGATAGCCCAAATGGTTTAGGATTTCATAACTGAGGATTTTGAGAGTGTTGTGCACCATGGGGACATAATTCAAGAGGAGTTGGAAGACATGTGGCAGTTCCTCAAGCATATCGGGGAAGCACAGGCAGTGGGAAACAACATAGGAACAAGGCCGTCAACTTCACAGATAGGAGAAGAACCTAAAGAAAGTGAATGAGATACAATCCACACAATACTGTAGCCAAGTGAAACATTCCACATTACACCCAGCATGCTGCGCATGGACGAGATCGTGGGGCAGACACCCCTAAAGGACTTAGCTCAACTCCAATTGGTATTGCCGCAGATAACATCCAAAGCTATACACAAATTATAGGTTAGCATTACCCAATAAGTATAGTCTTGTGCACGCACAGACATAACTGAATTATAGTAGGCAAAGGATAAACGAGACCCACTGGAATTGATATATGAGCAGGCCAATATCGATACCCAAGAGGAGAGAGAACGTGTGAACGGATTGGAACAAAAAGTGGTTGGAACTTATGAGAATATTCCAAAGACCATGTAGAGGTTTGAACTCACAGCAACAAAGAAGTTTGATTAGATTGCGTAGGCAATCAATCAATATTAGAAGGAGATCAAGAATCTCCATGAGCAGCTCACACCTACCACCCCATGAGAAGTAAGGGAGAAAAGGAAGCATGAGGTAATCGAGAAACTAAAGGAGATAGAGCAACAAGTCATCGTAGTAGCCAGCTTGTTCAATAGTGTAACACAAATTTGGACGAATCTAGAAGAAGATAAAAAATTCTAGCAGTGGGACAAGGAAGAAGAAAGGATAAGCGCATCTATCCAAGACCTCAAGCAGAGGCATAAGACAATGTCCATCATGGAGCATGTCAAAGGGGCATAGGATATGAAAAAACTACATGCATAACTCACCACTGCGTAAACGCAGAAAAAACATCATCAGGCTCAAATGGAACCACTTCAAGAACGAGTAGAAGAAGTCATTGCACAGGTAGAGGAAGCCAATAAATATATGACAGAGACCTAGGCAGAGTGCACAAGGTTAATCAATGACGATATTGTAGTCCAGACAGTAGACACACTCAAGGAGAAGACCGCGCAAGCTTAAACTCAAGCAGTGAAGCTCAAGAAGAAGTTCAAGCGATCACTAGGGAGAGCGACGAACTGCACAAAGGTTAGGTGGCTCGGGATGAGCCACATGTCAGTTTTGGGGGCCTATTGGGAGCAAGCCAAAGTGGAAAGAAAGGCGATTTTGGGAAAGAAGGCATGCAGGAGGGAAGCAACAACTGGAAGGAAGAGTAGCACGCGTGCATGCATGGAAGACCTAACAATGTTAGGGTTAGGATTTTTGCAAAACATTGTAATGGCTGGCAAGCCAGAAACATATAAATATAGATACCTAGGTCTAATAGCGAGGATGAATTTAGGAGGGATGCGAGAAAGTGGATGCGATGTAATATTTTGTTGTATGACCTAATTTTGTAAGATATTGAGTTAGAGAGGACCGAGGAGGGTAGATCTTGAGGGTTAGACCACAGGCTGAGGAGCCTAGTGCGATCTAGTCCGCCTCATAATAGATCTCAACCCATTTGAGATGAGTTGTAAAGCACACAACACTGTAGTTTCATAACTACTATAATAAAAGAGCGAAGAGCTAGATCTTTATGGACGTAGCCCAGGGGGGGTGAACCACGGTAAAACCTGTGTTTTGTGATTGAATGCATGTGTTTCTTTATTGTCTTCAATAGTTGTCGATATGTTAAATGAATGAGTTGTTATATTCCCTGCATAATCAGAAATGATAGTGTATTGTGTTAATAAGTTAAAATAGAACTCCCAATGTATAGTTCTCAGATCTCCCACTCAATCCTAGGCTGCAACCGCATGAGTATTGCAGCCACCCATTAAGACTATCTTGGGTGAGATGGAGCGGTGCACACTATGTGTTGCGTTTCCTTCTGGTTTACCACGAGGGCCGATAGAGGCTTTGTTGGAACCCCAAATATACATGAACCCTGGGTCATTGAAGCTAAAGATTCAAACTTAGACATGCATATGAATAATCAACATGGAGGAATCAAAATATACCATTAGTGAAGGGTACATCCCAAAACCGATGCTCTCAGTGGCCGCCTAAGATTTTTCAATCCAGGGGACTGTAGAACCTGGATTAGTTGCCGCATCATAAAGGTTGGAAACCACTTGATTGATAGTCACGATCCTTCCTTCATGGGGAAATCATATAATGTGAAAACTGTCGAGACGACAATTGTCATGGCGTAGGTACGACTTCTTCCTAACAAAATATTATAGTGGAGAGACACATTGACTACTTAAACCTCTACAAAAGCATACTTTCCCCCTAGTACAACTAGACATGAAGGAGTCATACCATGCGGTCAGAACGAGCATCCATCAAAGGTAGTTAAAAGTGTAGTAGAAGGGGTAAGTTCAGGAGAACTGATGGATTTCCATCATGACAAAGACATCATGCACGTGGAAAGCTCCTTGATCAACAATGGTTCTCTTAACTAAGAGATTGTTGCAAACAGCACCTATCTGAATGGATACATGATATGGAAGGCATGGTCTCACATCCGTAGCATCAAAATTCACATCGAGCTAACTAGCAGAGTCTACTGCTCCTATGGCGACGCAATATGCTGTGGAGGGAAACCTTGGAGGACCTCCAAAGCATAAATTGCACAAGGTGTCTGAGCCAAATCCTCCATAAATGAATAATTGAGAGTGACTCTTGAATTAGGTTTATGTGTTGTACTTTTATAAAATCCCTTAGGTATGCATGGTGTTGTTTCTTTCGCAAGCCTCTCTATGTGGACAGGGGCCCGATTCTCTGAAGTTTTCTTCCCTTTCTCAGTCGACTCAGGGTTATCATAATTTCGGTTTCTCGTCGAAAAGTATACATATTTTGGCTTCGAGGAGTTAATAATTTTTAGTACTCTTGTATAACCATTAGAGGGGGGAGCATTTAAGGTGCCCCCTTGTGGGTTGAAGTTGGAAGAGCCAACTTGCAATTTTTTCCCTTGCGGAAAAGGGTTTTTCAACACAACAGACAAATTCTGTTGATTCAACTTGATAAGTTGTTGGGATTCTTCCATTCACGAGAATTGGTGAGTAAGGTGATAATCGTCACAAATCTTACAAAGAAACTTCACTTTCCTTTCTAATATGTTTCCCCCTCAACATTTTTATTCGACTTTTTATTATTACCCCTACCAACTTTCTTTCCCTTACATTTTCTTTTGTCTCCAGGCTCCTAAGGACCTTTTGAAGTCTTTGTTTGCACATAATGTACATTAGGATACTAGGTGATGGGGGTGTTCGAGCCAGTGGCTGGACCAGTCGTAGGTTGCTGGATAACAAGTTTCTGCATCTCGCTAGTGGCCAAATATATGGCTTTTGACTGAGCAGTATGCACTATACTATTGGCATGTGGGTTGGACTTTGGATTTTCTAAGTCAAGAGTAGATCATGACGTGTTCAACATAATCTCATAGAGCATGCCTGACTGAGAGTATATAAGCTCTAACTACTGCACCCTTAAGATTGCTTGATCCTCTAAAAACACTCCCAACGTTGCGACATCCTTCAAAATATACGAGAGTAAGGATTTTAGGAACCATTCAAGGAGAAATTCCGGTGGATCTGTAGCCTTAATCAATCTCTTCCATCTCTTCCATTCCTGAATGTGGTTGGAAATGTGCATGGTATTGTCTTGTACAAAGTTAGTGAGTAATTTTTTCTCGGTGTCGTACCAGACAGGGAGTTCGATGTGGTATAAAAAAACCATAGCTAAATCATGGAACGTCGAGTAATTCCCTCTCTCGAGTTCAATATCTCATTTGGCAATGCCTCCAGTGAGAGTATGATGGAACAAACACAATATGATCAAATCATCATTTAACGAGTTGGATGAGCACCATAAATGGAATGTCATCATGTGGTCCTGTGGGTCTTCACCATTTTTTCCATAAAACTTTGGAATGTCCAAAGATAATTTAGTTGGGACTGCAGGAAAACTAGGGTCATGATGAATTAGATCGTTCATCAGCTTGGACAAATATGGGAAATTCAAAGTTCCCAGAAATGGTAACCAAGGCCATGTCATCGAGTTATGAGTGTCCTGAAAAGAAGGTCTTGGGTTGTAGCTGGCACTGTGTTTCCAAAAAGAGTTTTCTATTGAACCAAGTCTTGGGATAAATCCTTGTGGTCCCTGGTTAAATGGAAGAAAACCTCCACCTATCTAGTTCCCAAGAGGAAAACCGAGGTTACCTCTAGTGGACCCTTGATGGAAAGGAGGAAATCCCGATATAGGGGTGGACTGACCAGGAAAGGGTTTTCCCCCTTTTTACATCCCTAGGAATGGATTCCACTGGCCTTGGAGAGGAGTACTCCCTAAAGGCACTCCTAGAAAATACATAGGTCCTTCCCAGGGGGCATAATGACCTTGAAAGGTGTTGACCCCTATCGACACTATAGACATAGTGAAAGGGTTTCTATTGAACCCACTGTAAAGTTTGAATGAGGTTGAAGTTGATGACATACTAGAGGATTGGGATCCACTACCCATAGAAGCACCCCAACTCCATGCAGGGTTAGGGATGAAAAGTGGAACAAGTCCACTTCCAATGAATGGATATGACAGAAGAATATGACCTCTAGCCCAAGACAAGGCTTGGTAAGGATCTTGAGTTCTCCTTGCACCAACATTCAACAACTGGGACATTGGTTAAGAACTCACTAACATGTTAAACATGCCCATCGACAACATTTCGTAAGAGAAATCATTTTTTGTTCACATGAAAGATGTTACTGCACTAAAAAATTTAGTGGGACCAACAATCGATGAGGCAATGCTGTTGGTTTTCGTGACAACAATGGATTGAACCACATTGGTTGTTTGAGCTGACATACTAGGACGAAATATTCCCTTAGTAATGATCGTCAAGGTGGGAGTTGCAGGGGATCTTGACCCTAACACTGGTGAAATGTCATCCATAATGGCCCAACAAAGAAGGTTAGTATAAAAAAATTTTGATCCTGGAGGAGGGACTCGTACGACCGAAAATGGGAAAGTCGAAGGTAATGGAGAATTAATGTGGAGAAAATTCCTCAGCTTCAAGATCCTCAACAATTACCTCTTCTGGTTGTAGAACGTTGAATTCTAGAGAGTTATGGTCTATGATATATGAATGACCAAACAGTATGAAAGTTCTGCACTGATCAAGCCAACTCTTTTGAGGAGGCGGGGGATAATTATTTCTAATATCTTTCTAGGTCGGAAGGCCTTGAATTCTCCTTGATCTTCTACATGATGCGTTTTCCGCTTTGAGTGATCATCTCTCGGTGATAATCTACTCACCTGTCTAAGGTTGAACTACCTTCACCAACCACACCGTGAGAAAGTCCCTAAAGATAAAATAGACACAAACAACTCTGTCAAAATTCTGACTCATGTGGATTAAGTCTTGGGACCGGAAAAATAATGAAGTGGGCTCGGGCCCTTCTAGATGAAGGCATGGGTTGATTAAGTCTCATGGACCACCAAACGAAGGTATGATAAGAAATTATATTGACCTCCACAGATCAGCCTTATCTGATGTAAGTACACACACTTTGTGGGGCACTCTCCAATAGTACTGAAGTGAGTGATACAAAATCTTCCCTAGGTACTACGACAAACCCTCGTAGTCACCTTGTGGTTTTCCTAGGACAAGAAACTATGGATACCATCTCGCATTCGGTGCCCTAAGGGTACAATTGACAATCAGGATTTAAAGTGTGCGAGGGGTAGAAAATCCCAAATCCTTGAAAGCACTGCCTCTCATGGAGGTATGGGTAGTATCAAAACCACCAATACACAATCTTTCCAGTACGTTCGATCCACTTTTGGAGGGGAATATCCTTGACTATTCCTTATGTGACCTCATGTTTAACTCCCGTGTTAGAGGCAATTCCAGACCAATCTATATAAAAAATGGGCTCTACACTCGCTTTCTTAGACACTTATGTTTTTTTCGTAGCCTTGGAGAAATTTACTCTTCAACCTATGCCAAGGCCCTAGGCTAAACTTGTTGGTTTTTCCCTAGAAAAATGAAAGTATCTAATAAGTTTTAGTTATGTGTTCATTTTAATAGGTTGTTTTTACTCAAAAGGGGTGCAAATGAAACTTTGGTGATGTTTTAGATCGACTCCAAAATAAATGTAGTATAAGAACACACAATTAGTTTCTTCAAGTGAAAAAGGATGCAACAACACTTATGCAACATATTCTTTTCTTTTTCAGATGAAAACAAGAGTTTAAGTGCAAGATTTAGAACACCTCAAGATGCAAATGCATGCTTGGATGCAAAACTTGTACCACTGAATTCTTTTCTTTTTAAATAAAAAGGTTATCACTACCAAAGTATAATGGAAATACCTAAATGATAAGTAACTGCTTCTTTTCTTTTAAATGAAAGTTAAGGGTTCAAGAAATGAGCAGTAAAAAACATGCATATATATATATTTTTTATCTTTTTCGTTTACAAAAGAAAAAATAAGCACCGGAATGAAAATATTTTTTTTCTTTTCTTTTTGAAACAAGGTAGAAAGCAAGAAAAAAGACAGAAAACATTCAACCAAGACGACACTGAAACGACAATGAATATGGAAATGTATACTAACAAGGTTGTTCTTTCAGTATACCTAAAAAACCTTGCACTAAAAATTCAAAGCAAATCTTTTAATATTTTCTGTATATCAAGCATTCAGAACCTAACAAAGAGACACCAAACAAAGACTCAGGACAGTCCAGGTGACTGATGAAACCAAGCATTCAACTCATAAAGGAAGATAAATTTAAAAAACTTCAAATTCACACAGGTCCGYGACTGTTACTAAAGAAACTTGAGGATATCTGYAGGCTGTAGAGATGAAAATTGTGGATGTATGCAGGGTATAGTGATGCAATATGTGGATAGCAGGGTAAGGTCAGAAAATAAAAGAGCCACTYAGAAATAGAGGGCTTTAGGACTAAGTCCTGTGAGGATAAAATACTCTAAAAAAGACTAAGAAACTAACAACAAAAGATGACACAAGCAAGCAAGACATCTCAACCAAATTGACCCAACTAAGAGCATCTCCAGTGGAGTCACCAATTCTGATTAAGGGATTTTCCCCCTGTGATCGTGGGTCATAATCACAGTAGAGCAAGACCAAGTGAAAGATATAATCATCTCCCCACAGTGACAAGCTCACAAAAAAACTAAAGAAAATAACTGCTTTAATTAGGATATAATAGGGATAGAGAGTGTTATAACTAGAAGTCACACCTAAACTGTTGTAGGTGTAATCCTAGTACCCATTAGAATATAAATGGATTAAATTCTTTGAGTAGGTGGATTAACAATATTGGGAAAGAAAGGGAGAGGGAAACAAACTGTCTACAGAGGCATTCCATTGGGCATGGAGTCATAACATCCTACAAATCACAGGCAATCAAATAGTATACCAGATAAAGGGAATATATAATGATGAATAGAAGCATGGTGAATATGGAAAAAGGAAGAACTTCCATTGTACAAAGATCCTTTCTGCAAACATGTTAAATATTTCTTAAACAATAAACAATGATTTAGTGGGCAAGCTACAACAGATCCTCTGTTGTTCATGAATCCATCAATCAATGGCAACTATGATACTCAAAACTTGCAATATGTTCAATCAAGAAGATAACAAAGAAATGAGAAAAGAAATAAGACAATATGATAACAACTCTCATGATTCTTTAATGGCAGAAAATGTCATTACAAACATGCCCTCAAGCTTACAAATGAGCAACTAAACTGCTCCTCTAGCTCTCCCCTCTCTTGGATCTTGAATCCAACCCTTTCCTTATCAAAATCCATTTCATATATAGTGAATGATATCTATCTACCCTAAGGAGGTTGAAACCAAGGAGATACATAGGATCATCCTCCATTTAGGAGTCTTGTTACAAAAGATTCCCACAAAAACATAACAAATTCCTATTTTTTGGGATCTTGTCTATTGTGATAAATTCCTTTTGAAAAAGGTTATGCTTCTTGATCTGTATATGGAACACATGTCCCTCATGTCCAACTAACTCCTAGGATACCATTCAAACCTTCCCTGACAACTGACAAACTTCCCATAGCTCGAATTTGTCATACTGTTAGAATTCGCAGCGCCTTTGACAACATGAGCTGTGATCTTTCCTCTAGGTTATGGTTTTATCTTTTCTCCAAAAATACGAAATGGGTCGGGATGAGTTTTTGTGAGCAAGTAAAAAACATCATGTTTTTCCTCCACACCAAATTTCAGAGGAACCCAGATTGGAATTCAAAAGTTATGATCAAAACAAGCCTTTGATGTGTGCTAATGCTTACAAACTGTCATAAACTACTAGTTTGTAGTGCCAGTGAGTCCAGGCGTGCTAGTGATGCAAAGTCAAAGAAACCAGTTCACATTGATGAGGTATTTAGTGGGATAGGTGGCTTATTTGCAAAGGAAAAGATAAAGTGAGGTCAATATAATAGTCTAGACTAGTGAGCAGAATTTAGGGTGCTATAGAAATGGATTTGAAAGTTAACAACAAATGAGTTTGAATAGTTGGCAGCGTTAGTTTGCAGTGCTAAGTTCAAAATGAAATAACACACTTAAAGGAAACTGTTAGAAATTCCGTCACAAAATCCTTGAAAATCTAATTAAATGAAGGCGCTGAAAACCATAAAATTCCCCTTGACATGTTTCTTAGCTGCAATAATGAAAGATGAGTGCATGAGGTACTCATAAATACACTGTGAACTTTCATGGTGAGTTGGAAGAAAATACACATGACCATTTTATGTGCTAACATTGGCTCCACAGGGTATGGCATGCTCCCTGTGAATTCCCAAGAACATGTAGACCTGTGCCTGATACTGAGAACATCCCTGCAACTTTATCCAAATCGAAAACTAAAAAATATTGAAGCCACTAGTGTCTCCATTGGGCTATGGAGTTTTAATGTTGTTATTCTTCTACAAACAACACCAAACTAAAAAAAAAATACTCGAAAATAAGAGCATATTTATATACTTTTCTACTTCTATCCAGCTCAATTGATTAGCTCATGTATATACAAATTTCCAAAAGAATCGTTCAAGCAACAAATTGCTTGACCTGCTCAGATATACATTGCTGAAAATGTAAAAGGAAAATAGTAGGTATAATAAAAATCCAATGAATAGTTGATACCTACTATTGTAGACATGTAGCAGACCAAAATCTATAACCTTTGAAGTTTTGGAAAATAAGGACTCCATCAAATCTATTATTTGATCATAAAACCTACGACAAGACATTTTAGCTGATCCAAAGGACAAAAATGCCATTGTGCTAAATCCACAACATGAATAAAACTATGATCCTCCTCATGATTCAGTTGAAAACAAGATGATATTTGAGTATCTTCTGTTGGTAATACTGCATCCTATACTTGAACCATCATATCTTCTTGTTGGATTTCTACTTGCGGTGAATGTTCTTGACCAAAATTCAAGAACATATAACCTTGGATATCATCATGAACAAATAAGGGATGTTGATTTGTAGTATGAACAATACAACGTTTGGGAGAAGCCACCTCTTCTTCATTAAAATTATCATGTGATGATTTCATAGTAGGGTTTAAAAGGCTCCTACTAAGATTAGCTGAAAAAGAATTGAAATCTGAAAACGATGCAGAAAGTTGTCCTAAATATGATTTATGTTCATAAACATCCTCCTGTCCATGTACATGCAAATATTCAACCCATAATTGATCTGAGAGCTTTCCACAAACTTGAAGGTTGTTTTCAATCTCCTCTGCATCTATATACACTTGCTCTAAAGATGAAGACTTTCTCTCTCTGAGGAATAAAACCAAAATATGATGAAGATGAGATGCAATATAAAATAGCTTGGCAACAACTTTAGATGGTCGAATGTAATAAGGAATGCTAAGATAGAAGATATGGAATATCCAGTTGAATTGGGTGACAATATCATTTCTCCTCTTCTTCAGTGCATAAAACTCAGATATACATTGATTAACAGATTTTTTTTCACCCCAATATCTCAGGAATACAAGATGAAAATTAGTCCACGAACAAACAGAGCAAGCCCTCAAATTTCTAAAACACAAAGCAACATCCCCGACCAAGGATTTGGAAAATAACCTCAAGCTAACATCCTCATGCATGATTTCGAAATTATCAACGAAATCCTCAAAAGCTTCCATGTTCTTTTTAGCTGCAATATTAGCATTTCCTTTGAACACATGAAGGTATTCAAAAACATGGGAGGGTAAGCATTTAATATAGGAGGCCGCTTGAGAGTTTTAACAAATTCTCTGATTATTAATTGAGCTTCAGTAGGCTGAATACATAGGTCAATTGGCTGATTACAAGGTTAAACAGGGACCTCAGAAGGTATATCAACTTCGTAATACAAAAGTTTACAATATGAGTCAACTTCAGGAGAAATTGAAACATAGACCTCAACTTTATCAATAGTTTCACATGATGGGATTAAATCAAGGTCAATAGTGCATGAAGAGGACAAATATTCATTACTCAGTGAGGAATATGCATTTGTAGGCTTACAATCATTTGAATAAACAAAACATAGTATGATCCTCTTTACATGCAAAGGGAAAGACAAGAACGAGTTGATGAAGAAGAACAAAATTTCATGGAGAAAGCTAATGATATGATAGTTGGTTTTTCCCTTCTGTGCTTTCATTTTTCTGTTAGCATGATTTTTTCTCCAATGGAGTCTTAGATTGTGGAGTCGCCAGGTGAAAGAGTATGCATTCTGTACATGTCCAACTCCAGTTCACCATCTAAATCTGGATCTAATCAGTATTGTTCTCCTAGGGAATATTTTCAACTTCGTCCCCAACAACGACACCAAAAATGTATGGAATTTAAGCTTGGTTCTACAAATGATTAACCATATTCCTCCTATTTGATAGGGGTCTCATTCAATAGGTTAAGAATGAGTTTCAAATGGATGTAGAAGATGAGGGATTCAAAAATTCTGGAACAGAGGGTTCACAACACCAGTCTATAGCGCCATATTCGAACTCAAATCACACACTTCAAGGAGACTGTTAGATCTGTGACATAATCCCTGAATATTTGGTTAAATGAAGGTGCTGAAAATAATAAAATCCCCTTTGACACGTTTCTTAACTACAATTATGAAAAATGAATGCTTACGGTACTCATGAGTACGCTGCGAGCTCTCCTAGTGAGTTGGCAACAAATACATTTGAGTTTGACTTGACATCTAAACGGTTGGATGGTGACAAAGGAAAACTTGTGTACAACTTGGAGGCATGACATGTCATGGTGACGATTTTAAGATCAAGAGTGTGACTCATAAGGACCATTTAACCTTGTCATGATGACTAATATTATGACATGAAGACTCTAAAACAAGGCTAAACATAACTTTTCTTATTCAAATAAAACATTTGAGTTATTCCAACAAAAAGACACAAAACCTAAGACCTATAAAACTCTATGACTCCAAAAAAAAAACTAAAGTGTTTTTTACACCCCTACAATTCTATGTGCTAACATAGAGGCGAAAAGAAGGTGCACATTGTTCTCATGTTTGATGTTGATCCCTGCTCCAATTCACCGAAGAACTCTTGATCTTCCGCTAGAACCAACCTGCAAGATGAATACAAAACTAGGGCTGCGTCGAAAGTAGTTATACGATCATAAACATGTACATATTAAATGTTAGATTCAAAGTAAACATAAATATAAATGTATAATGAAGAAAAATATTGGGGAAAGCAAGATCTTTTATTACCAGCAAGTGGAAAACGTAATTTACAACCTTGTCCCTCCTTAGGCACCATCTTGAAGCTAACTATTTGGTTTCCTCCGAGAATATTCAAGCATCAACTCAACTGATAAAGACTTATCTCAATGACTTGTATAGGGATAAGGAGACACCCTATAGTCATATAAAAGGAGAAAGAAGATCTAGAAAAGGGGTTTATAGATTAAAGAGGATGTTTCTTAGAGAATATAGGGAAAGGGGGATTTCTAGATGCTCTTTCGACATCTAGCCAATTCTATGGTATGCTACAAGAGACATGCATAGGGAAGAGCTAGTCCCTTAGGATGATGATGAGGAGATGTTCATATTTTTTGTATTAGCAGTCCTTGGAGATGGGAAATCGAGGATAAAATCCTATTTTGGAACATTATTCACATTTTGTACTTAATGAACATTGATGACGATATATATACATGTAATTATTTTTCCCTTAAAGGTAATGCGCCAATGATTCTATTATGTAGATGTATTTTTATTGTGCTTCTTATTAATGTGAATGATATAAGTGCCAATCCAAAAAATAGTTAGAAATTACATCAGATAATGAATTACAAATTATTGGAACTTGAATATAAGTGATATAATCAAAATGACGCTCCAACAAACATACCCGAAGGAAACGACGATGTAGCATAGGTTCATGAATACAAAATTTTCCATTTAGCTGAGACACTACCAACTAAGCGTCCAAACGAACTTCTAAGGATATAATTCCATATGCAATGGTGTCATGAAGTAGTTCAATAACAACATTGTACTCAACCACATTATTAGTAGATGGGCCAAGAAAAGCGCCCCATAAATGACAAATTGGATTGTGGGAGAATAGATTACCCAGGGGACGAAAGCAAGATTATTAGTGTGATGGCTAGTGCCATCAGTGAACCCTATGAAAGCCAAAGAATCTTGTGACATCTTCCAACTAAGAAGAAGCACCACAAACACCACTAATACAAAAAGAGATCTATACTAATACTAAATACAACAATGTACAATTATTACAAAGGTAACTCTTGAGCGTAAATTCTCAAGCACAATACTTATTAAGATAGAGCCCATTTATAGGCTCTGAAAGCACATTACCTTCAAAATAATCCAACTCATAAGCTCATTTTCGAAGGGCACGTCTCACAATGTAAGGGCCATGCCACAACAGATTGAAATTTCCTTCCCCCAAGGTGGGTTTGTCCTAGTCATAGACCAAAACAAGTTCACCTTCAGAGAATATCCTTTGGTGCACAGACTTATCGTATTGAATCTTAACTTGATTTTGATGTGCCTCATTCGCAATGGTAGCATCACGACATTGCTCGTCAAGATGTTCCATGTGAACAAGGCATGTTTCTAACTTGGAAGAGTCAGGTAGAAGATCTATGGCGATGTTAAGTGAAGGTATTTCACATTCAATTGGTAAGACTGCCTCCAACCCATGAACGAGTTGGAATGACAAAACTCTAGTAACAGTGTTAATCACAGTTCGATATGCCCATAAATTTCGATAAAACATGATATTCCAGTTAGAATTACTCGCATTGATGGTATGATGGAGAATGGTCTTGAGAGATTTATTAACTCCCTCAACTTTCCCATTCACCTACGAGTAATATGGAAACAAATTGTCCTGCCTAAAACCAATTTTTGATGCGAGCTATGACATCATTTTGTTTTGGAAGTCACTTCCAAGGTCAATGATAATTCTTTTTCAAAACGTTGATCCGGGTAATCACATGATTGGATATGAAAAGTGAAATAGTCTCACCATTGCTTGTAAAAGTAGGCATGGCCTCTGCCCACTTCATAGATAATCAATGACCATAATGATGTAATGATGCTCCCTAGTTGAAGGCGGGTGGCATGTCATAAAATAGACTTCCCACTTAGTAAAAGGGTTGACAATGATGATTGGAAATAATGGATGTGCGTGCATTTGACAAGTAAAAACTTGACATTGATGACATTTTTTGACTGCCTCAATACAATCCTTGAAGATCGTTGGCCAATAATATCTGGCACGTAAGATTTTTTTTGTTGTTTCAAACCCAAAGAGATGGGATCCACATGCTACACTATGAGAGTCATTTAAGATGGAATTAAATTCTTCATGAGTCAAACAACGATGGAAAATTGAGTCTACACCTCGGTGATATAAGGTGTCACTGATGATGAGATAGTTTTTTTCTTGATGGTGAATGCATCGTCACTCATCTCTCGAATAATGTGGGGAGAAATTCAAATTTTGGAGATATATAAGGATGTCTCCATACTAAGGATGATTAGAATATACCAGGAAGATGGATTCATCTGTAAAGGAATCTTCAAAAATTTCCTGCTTATCTTCCCTAGGAAATCTTGACATCAATTCTGCAAAAACAAGCGACTTTTTTGACTTTGCTAATGCAGAGTCTAAGTAAAATTCTTGCAAAATCACAATCCATTTGTTGAATTTTCCACCGATGATATGATGAGTCAAGACATACTAGAAATGATTGACATTCACAATAACAATATTTTTACGGAGGAGAATGTAATTCAAGAGTTTGTAGACAACGTGAACAACTACCAAAGCCTGTTTCTCAACATGCCAATATCACAACTCAAAATCAACCAAACTACGACTCATGTAATAAATGACGTGCTCGACAAGTGCATCATCTTCTTGCACCAAAAACATACCTACTATCGATTTAGATGCCACCGGGTATAACAAGAACTCACAAGTAAAATCGATCAGACTAAGGAGAGTGGCTGACATTAAATCGTTTTTCAATGCATTGAAAGATCTTTGTGTGTAGGTATCCAATTCAAAAGTGACCCCCTTTTTAGCAAACTCATGAAACCCTTAGTGATATCAGCATAGTTAGTGGTGAAATGAAGAAAGACATTCACTTTTTCTTGGAGACTCTAAAGTTGACGGAAAGTGTGCGGGGGAGGAAACTTGACTATTGCCTCAACCTTTAAAGGGTCCACCATGATCCCTTTGTTTGAATTTTTTTTTTTTAAGAAGATTCCTTGAAGTAACACAAAAATTACAATTGTTTGGATTCAACCGGATGCGATAATAACGACATCTCTAGAACACAAGGTGGAGGTGATTTAGATGATAATCTCTACAAGGAGAATGAGCATCTAGATCATCCAAATATGCCTCAATAATGTGTTTCACATCATGGAAGGCAAAGGTCAGGGCCCGTTAGAACGTAGCCCAACGTTTTTACAACCAAAAGGAATTTTCCGGTATGCAAATGTTCCCCAAGGAAAAATAAATGCAGTTTTATGTTGATACTCGAGTTTAATTTGGATCTATTTTTAGCCAAAGAATTTGTCCATAAAGGAGAACATCTCACCGCCCGCACACTCATCGATAATTTGATCAATAAACGATGTCAAGAAGTTTTCCTTTGGACAAGCCTTATTCGAATCCCTATAATACATACATACATGGATGGTTCCTTGCCTTTTATCAACCAGAACATGGCTCGATACCCATTCAGTAAGCAAAACCAGATAGATGAAACCTGCTTTAAGGATTTCCTCTACTGTAGCCTTTATGGTGACTGCCTTCCTAGGGTTGACCATCAACAATTTTGCTTGAAAAATATTATCATTAGGATAAGTCTTTATTTCATGTTCAATGATTTTGGGGTCTATACATGACATCTCCTCATATGACCAAGTGAAAACATTGCAAGATTCCTTAAACAAAGTGGTATAACTATGAATCTCTTTGGGAGAACAATCAACACAAATAAACACTTTTTCCATGACCTTGGGGTCATTGGATATGTTAATAGGTATGATTTGTGAAATATTCTCCTTGTTCTCTTTAACATAAACACCATGCTTCACTAAAGGGTTCATTTTCCTATCGACATTTTCGTTCATGTGGACATGGAACTCTCCTCTTTCCATACGATCCATCTCTGGAATGAAGTATGATCAATGATGTAAATCCTCCCAGGGCCGCTTTGGACCTGTCATTGCCTCTATAATAGCCTCATCATAAGGAAGTATCATATCAAGAAAATAAAGAGAATGAGCAGAGTTAGTTTCCCAAATGTGCGATGGAAGATCACCAACCTCGTCTATCTGAAGAGGAGTTGAATATGAGTCTACAGTGGCCCTTTGGATGGCCTGATAAGAAATGTCTATTGCAGAAAAAGGCATCACTATTTCTAAATGACTGATCCCTTCTACCGAATCATACGGGGATGGAAAAATCCAAGGATCCTCAAAATTCGTCATTTTAAAATGGTGCACTTGGGACATGGGAACCAGTGAAACTGATAGGCTTGAGCTAGCCGAAGTGGAGCTAATGTACGATATTGGTTCTTGGATATTAAAAGTTTCCATCAATGAATAATACATCCCAACAAAAATACTTTCGGTCACCTTTTGAGAACCATCTGTTAACAGGACATTAGATGACGTGTGCATAACTGAATCCGTATGACTAAAAGACAACTGGTTGATTGTCACTATTTTTCCTTCACGAGGAAAACAAATAAATTGGAAAACCATATATATGAAAACAATCATGGTATAAGTCCAACTGTGACCTAACAACAAATTGTAATTGAGTGGAGTGTCGACTACTTTTACCTCAATGTACACAATTTTTCCTCCCAACTACATGGGGAAGGATGAAAGTATCCCATGGGGCCAAAAGGAACAACCATCAAATGTGGTCAAAAGAGTAGGAGACGAAGCAAGATCTAGAGAGCCGATAGCTTTCCAAAAAGAAAGAAACATCACACATGTTGATTTCCCCTCATCAATAACAGTCTTGAAGATGGTCTTCATGGAATACACCACTTGGATTTGAAAAGCGATGTGATAAGGGAGGGGATTTTTGACATTATAAAGATCAAATGTGATGAGCTATGAGCTAGAAGCATCTATAGCCCCAATAACATAAAAAAATTCACTTTTCTACGCTGGGTAGCTTTGGAGTACCTCAAGAGCGGACATCGCACAAGGCGTCTGGGCTAAATCTTCCACGATGGAATAATTTTGAGCAGTCCTAGTATTTGGATTATGTGACGCCCTCTTAAACACACATTTTGGTATGCAAGGCATAACATCACTCACAAAAGGATTCTAAATATGAAAAGGCCCTTGCGGCTCATAGGGTTCCTCACTCTTTGACCCAGATTCAGGATTATCATAATTTTGTGCTCGAGTCTGCACATAGGCATATGATCTAATCATGTAGACATTCGATGATTTTCCATAAAGTGGAGGGGTACTCTGAATATGCCCCTACTGACTCCCAGAATTAGTGAGAGATCCTGAAGCTGCATTTGTTTCATGGGGAAACATATTGGTCAACATTGAAGGTGTTGGCCCTCAACCAAGTTTTGAGAAAACCTTGGTCAGGTTTGACCACTTTTGGACTTCAATGGGCTGGTCGAAGATGGAGCACCTAGGCGGAGTTGAGATCACAGATCTCACTTATTTTGTAGGCTATGTGGACCCAACAAGGGGCCTCTAGGGTTTTTGTAATGGGTTATGGGATGTTGGGCCATGGGGTTTACCCATGACTAGGCCTTATTGTAAGGGATTGTAAAAATATAAATAAGTAAGAATGTATGGTAGAAGTAGAGAATTCTTGGTAGCTAAGTGCAAATAGTTTTGAATTTCTTTGTGCAACAAGGTGTGTATGTGTGAAGGCTCTGTTCTTGCTAGAGAAGTTGTCTTTGTGCCTTGACAGAGTTTTGGAAGGAGGATCTTGTGCTCAGTGCGCAGATATCCTATCTGGTGCAAAGCTTGGCTCTATGGCTTGGTGCACAGGAGAAAATGAATGTAAGAGATTGAAGAATAATAAAAAAGACGAAGCAGTTGGTGGACGTATCCCCACACTGGGGTGAACCACGTATATCTTGTGTCTTTGGTTGGCTTTGTGTTGTATTTTTTATGCTCAATGCTTTGATTATTATGTATGATAGATAAATATGTTGTTTCTTAGTGCTTACTTGTCTTAAAGATAGATGAATGGTAGATCTAACCTAATGCTATGTGCTAAGTGGTTGAAGTGCTTAACTTTGTTGTTACTGCACCGATCTCTATTAGGGTATGTTCTGTGATGTTATTAAAGCTAATAAACTAAAGCATATCACCTTCTAAGTGTTTCTAGAATACTCTGTGAAGTGTTGTTATCACAGATCTGTGTCCTAGCTTGGTTACAGACATCTGTGTCTTGTAACCCCCCCTCCTTCTACCTTGGGTGAGACTTCGCCTGCTTCATAGGTGTTGCCAAAAGGGACAGTAGTTAGGGTTTTTTTGGTGTGTTGTTGAAGCGTTGAACCTTGGGTCTGCCCCTGTGCAAACAAATGGTTCTGTTGTTGAGACATGAAACTGTGATAGCTGGGAACTGAAGTAAAGAAAAGAGAATCTCTGTGCGTAGATCTGCTGCTAAAGTGCACAATACTCTACTTGACTTGTGGAGCTTTGTACTAGAAAAGAAATCTGATCCGAAGAAAGGTAAAGCTTTGTGCTTTGATAAGAGTGAGATAAGTGAAAATGTTTTTTTTGAAAGCATGAATTTAGGTATGTTTAATAGATTCCATCCTAGTTTGAAGCCTAGGGCACAGTTAGAAGAAAGAGTTGATTTGAATAAATTTAATGGAAATAAAAAAAGATATGTTATTCCTATGCATAGAAATATTTTTTGGACTAATAAGTGGATGCAAGAACCTAGAAAGAATTTTTGCAGATAGTAGGTCCAACACTGTGATCCTAGTCCGCAGTACAGAAGAGGTTGGGGAACATACAAGAGGAAAACATGATTGACATTGTGTTATAACTGCAGAAGATCGGGACATCTTGCTAAGGAATATCCTGGTCTTATTTGTCTTTGTTGTAAAAATATTGGTCATGAGGTTGAGGATTGTCTAAGGATGATTGCTAAAGTTGAAAGAATGAACATGAGACAAGAAAAATATGAAGGAAGTCAAGAGACTAAGAGCATGTTAGAGAATCATAAAGAGAAAGAATCAGAGAAAGATCAGACTATGTTATTACAGTTAAAAGAAACGATGGATGTTCACAAAGATGTTAGTTTACCAGAGATCCTGAAAGTAAAACAACACATAAGTGCAATAATAGAAGACTTCGACATAGACTGTGTCTTGGATGAAGAAACAAAAGTGAATATTATGACAGAAGACACTTGGGAAATTTTGGGAAAGCTTGTTGTGGTACCTTCATTGGGAAGGATAGGCTTGTTTAAGGGTAAGATGATAACTTTATGTGGAAGAGTTACTAATGTTCCTATTATTATCCATGGAACATCGACTGAAGAGGAATTTGAAGTCATTAAGTTTGTTGAGAACAATGCCCCTTTCCCACTATTTTTAGGAAAGACTTGGATTGAGAGGGGTCAGATAAGAAGAAAAATAGAGAAAGAGGCCACCGAAAAGAAAAATCAAGAACAAAGGGATTTTATAGCTAGAAAAATAGACCAACTAATAGAAGAATGAGAGGATAAGTCGAAGCAACATAACAAAGTAACAACACAGGAGGGACAAAAGGCAAGGAAATTAGCTGTCAAGTTTGAAAGAATGCAAGAAGGTTTGAAGGACCTATCCATGTAAGAAAGAAGTATATACACCCAGGAAGTATTAAGAGAAGGGATATTAACTTCAGACCCTTTGAGAGCACATCAACAACGCAAAGTCACTAGGCTAGGAGAAGATAAGAATAAGAATAGAAAGAGGAATCTAGAAACATTTAGAGAGACTTAGATCATAGGAAAGAAGGAAAGGAAACTTAATAAAAATAAAGCTAAGATGGAAAAGCTACAGGAAGCTACAGAGATCAGCTGGAAGACTTCATAGACTGGAACCTCGCAGGAGGCAGGTTCGCAAGATTTGAACTTCGCTGGAACAATAGGATCGTGCAGAATGGGACTTCGTCTTGGAAAAGCTATATGACCGTTGGAGGTGCCCTGACCATTAGAAAGACGCTCCAGAATGGTTATAAAACACATTTATGTCCAGATGGACCGCTTTTGGGATGTTGAGACCACGCCATAATAGACAGATTGACATTGATGAAAGCATTCCTGCCCGTTGGAAGAATCCATTACGAGGCCCCGCTTATTTAACCCATTAGACGATGTGTTGGGGCCACTTTTTTCCACCCGTGATTAACTGAGCTAATAGAGAATTGATTGTGTGTCGATTTGTGTTATCAGAAACTAGATGTCGCTATCCATTTGTCTACCCCGCTTATCCGTTCGCCTACCCTGACCTGTCTATGTAACAGTGAGAATGTTGGGTGAACCTCTTGAATTAGAGAAGTATGTCGTTGAGGTCCTCAAGAAGATAATGGCCAACATACAATTATATGAAGGTGTCCAAGCATCATCGACTAGGGGACTGCATGCTTCCCGTTTGACAAAACAATCTTCTGGCTGTGCCAACCCCACGACTGAGAAACGAAGTAAGCATCGTGGAGATGTGGCTAATGCGAAGTAGATCCCATTGATCCTACCAGAGTAAATTCCACCTTTGGTTGGTGCATTTAATCACGACAACATTCCATGAGACTATGAGTACACCTTTTTCACCACGTACATTCCGAAAGGAATACGCGTAGTTGAGAGCTAGCTAGGACAGATCCTGCTACTGAAGAACATCGACTTCAACCTAGGATACAGAAAGAGCTATGCTATGCTAGCACCCCACCGATACTTGACAAAGTCAACTAGGAAGAATACACATCTCGTCTCCCAGCCATGGATTAAGGTACTGGCACAGTCCACCATACTAAATGTGATGAAGATTCTCCATTTTGGTCATCACTAGGAGGTTAATGCTTACGTTAAAATCCTCTTATCGTGCTATCATGGAGGATACATGTGGATTTCCCGGAGGATTACTGTGGATCTGACGCTAATCCACCAGATTACAGAATTAAGTATGAAGGGACCTGACCCTCAACAGTTTTACCCAGGGAAGGCCTCAGACCGCTCCCTAGTAAAATGCATCAAGGAGGCTTACGACGAAGTCGAAAAAGGAAAGAAAGGTTACAAGGTAGCCTCTATACAGGATGGCACAGTGCACCTCACTTGTCAACTCATAGTTGGAAAGCTCGTAAGGAAGAACCGCCCCACACAGGTCACTGGGTTCATGGTGGACCTTGTAGGAAAATGTGTGGAGGGAATGCAGATGAATTGGGTGAGTTACCTTGTCAATGAACTGGATAAAGACTGCCATGAAGCTCAGTATTTGGGATACAAATTATAGTTGATATGGATGATCGTTTTGATCACATTCGTTGCTTGGAAAATGCCTGAAGGAGCCACCTTTCCGGAGATCAAACCATCATATCTGTTGGCCGCTGGGTTTTCTACCTTGTGGTACACCAACGACATGACAAAGAAATGGCATGCCAATGCTGTGTTTCATGCATATTATCAACAACATAAGGTGTCCATTGAGTCATTTCTGTGCATGACACTGCGCACCAGTACAGACTGATAACAAAGTTTCACGTAGATCCGCATTTTATCTATATCACTGCACGCAGAGATGAGAACAAGGAAGAGTTGCAATCGTACTATAAGCTAACAGATGAAGATGTGGAGCAGATCACCAAGGATACGCTAGAGGAGTTCCTTGTACCTTTTGTTGATGTAGAACTCTCTGACACTGACACCATAGGAAGCCCCATGGTCACCCGATTTGAGCATGTTAGATAGTCTAGTGGGACAAAGAAGAAGAAGAAGCATGAAGAAGTCCAGAATATAGAGACCAATGAGGAGGACAACGCCTCTGAAGAAAATGGATCTGGCTCACCAGGAGGAGGAGGAGATGAAGCAGATGGACAAGGAGGAGGGGATGAGCAGGGAGGAGGTGAACCTACATAGCTAAAAGATTCCCCTACTAAAATAGTAACACTGCAGAAGAGAAAGGTTTCTCCACAGAAACCTTCAGAAAGAAAGAAGACGCACGCTAGTAAGCCCCAGTTAGAAGAAACGGTCACGAAAGACAACATCATTTTGGTCCGTGGAGCCATGGAGGATGCTTCCGAGGACATCTTGGAGAGATATGGAGTGAAGCAGGAGGAGTTGTAAGGAAGGATCGAGAAGACACTGAAGGAAATACAACAAGCTATTCGTTTGGTCCGCGTAGTACCTATTGCACCTTCCTCATCACAGATTGCAGAATTGAGGGATGAACTAGCCCAATTGAGAAGACTAGCAGATGCGATAGAGGCTTGACTTTAGAAAATCTAGGAAGAAAAGGAGAAGGATACATAAGCCTTGAAACAAGATGAAGATGAAGTCTTATAGAAATTACGAGTAGTGTGGTATAGTGTAACCACATATGAAAGTGAGAGAGAAGAGTTTCCGGCGATGCTCCAAGAGGACAAAGTGAAGCTACAGAGAGAAAAGGAGCAACTGCTTGCAGAGCAGACTATGGTCAAAGAAGTGGTAAATAAAGCATGTTGCTCTGTGCCTATCTTGGGACAGGAGAAACACGAGTCAGTCGAGGTTCAAGTAGTGAAGCTCACTGAGACCATCCAACAACTTCAAGCGAGGATTGCAGAGTTGGAGGTCCAAGCGGTACCAAGCACCCCACAGGAAGTGCACGATTAGAGGGAGGAAACCACAAAGAACATATTAATAAGGATAAGGGACCTCACCTCAGAGTGAAAACAACTGAGTGATAGAAGCGTGCAGACATATGAACTCCTCGCAGAAGATCCAAAGCTAAAAAAACTGGAAGCGCGGTTACATGAGGTGCAACAGTAGGCATTCTCTGTGAAATCGCAGATGAAGCTACTCACTGCAGTTGAATTAATGAAGAGATCTCAAGAGTAGTGCATAGTACAACAACATATTACTTCCATCAAGGAAGTGTCATGGAAGTTGCACAGAAGCTACAATGTGTGCAGGATGAAGCTTGCAAGGTGTTTGAAGAAATTGAGGGACAAGGATCCCAATTGGACCAAGTGGTTGTAGCAGTGGAACAACACCTAGAAGGGATTGCTAGAGTGCAGATGATCTAGGAGCTCACTGGGCAAGAGGTTCAAGTGAAGCAGCAAGTCAAGGCATCTCGAGTGAAGATCAAGGCCTTTGAAGCAACATTGCCCAGACTTGAGTGACTCAGGATGAGTCACATGTGAGTATTGGGGTTCTATTGGCCCTCGAACAAGTTTTGAGAAAACCTTGGTCAATTTTGACCACTTTTGGACTTTGATGGGTTGGTCAAAGATGGAGCGCCCAAGTGGAGCTGATATTGCGGATCTCAATTATTTTGTAGGCTATGTGCACCTAGCATGGGGTCTCTAGGGTTTTTGTAATGGGTTATGGGATGTCAGCCCATGGGGTTTACCCATGACTAGGCCTTATTGTAAGGGGTTGTAAAAGTATAAATAAGTAAGAATGTATGGTAGAAGTAGAGAAGTCTTGGTAGCTAAGTGCAAATAGTTTTGAATGTCTTTGTGCAACAGAATGTGTATATGTGAAGGCTTTGTGTTCGCTAGAGAAGTTGGCTCTTTTCCATGACCGGGTTTTGAAAGGAGGATTTGGTGCTCAATGTGTAGATCTCCTGTGTGGTGCGAAGCTTGGCTCTATGGCTTGGTGCACAGGAGAAAATGAATGTAAGAGATTGAAGAATAATAAAGAAGACGAAGCAGTTGGTGGACATAGCCCCACACTGGGGTGAACCATGTATATCTTGTGTCTTTGGTTGGCTGTGTGTTGTATTGTTTATGCTCAGTGCTTTGATTATTATGTGTGATAGATAGATATGTTTTTTCTTAGTGCCTACTTGTCTTAAAAATGAATGAATTCTAGATCTAACCTAATGCTATGCGCTAAGTGGTTGAAGTTCTTAACCTTTTTTGTTACTGCGTCGATCTCTATTAGGGTATGTTCTGCGATGTTATTAAAGCTAATAAACTAAATCATATCACCTTCTAAGTGTTGCTAGAATACTGTGCGAAGTGTTTTTATCACAGATTTGTGTCCCAACTTGGTTACATACACCTGTGTCCTATAACCCCCCTGCTTCTACCTCGAGTGAGACTTCTCCTACTTCGCAGGTGTTTCCGAAAGGGTCGGTAGTTAGGATTTTTTTGGTGCGTTGTTGAAGCGTTGAAACCTGGGTATACCCTTGTGCCAACAAAAGGTCGCTTCTATGCCAACAATCTCTGGGATTCTTCCATCTTAGAGAATTTGTGGTTGAGGTGATTTTCCTTGCAATTATTACAAGGAAAATTAACCTTCTTCTTTTCCTTCTTGCCCTATGAGAAATAGATTATGGTTTATTGACATTATTATTATTTCCCCCTCCATTTTTACCCTTACCCTTTTTCTTCCTGCCAGGTTGCTGGGTACATTTTGGGTTCATTGTTTGCATGCTATTTACATGTGACATTTGGGAGGGGGTGGTTGAAGCAGGAGCTTGAATAGAAGTAGAAGCTTGGATTGAAAGCTGTCTCATTTGACTTGAGAATAAGTTTGCAGGCAAGCTTTGCAAAAAACCAACGATGTCATCGACATAAGGTCCGTGACTTGGTTTAGGAGTGTCAGTATTTGACCGTGACGTATCTAATATGATTTCATAAAGGACAGTAGAATGAAAATAAATCATATCTAGATGCTAATCCCTAAAGATAACTTCTTCCTCTATAGTTACTCCAAAAGTGGAAACATCCTTGGAGATATAAGGCAACAAGGACTTCAAGAACCAATCCAAGAGAAACTTAAGAGGGATGGATACCTTAATCATTCTATTTCTTCTCTTCCATTCTTGAATATGGTCAGATATATGAGTGGCCTTATTTTGCCGAAAATTTGACAACATATCAGTTCCAACATCGTAGCGAACTAGGAGTTGAAAGTGATTAAGAAGCACTAATTACAAGTCATGAAACATGCGATAGGTTGTCACATTCAATTCAAGATACCACTTGGTAGTGAATCTGATGGGAGTTTGTTGAAAGAGGTGCAATCCAATAGAATCATCATTAAATGAGTTGGATGAACACCACAGGTGGAAGGTCATGACATGATCACCGGGATCTTAATTATCTTTACCTTTGAATTTGGGAATATTGAAAGGAAGTTTGGTTGGGATTGGTGGCCAATTAGGATCATGACACATGGGTTCATTCACCAAATATTTGGCAAGTTAAGAGTTTCCCGAAAGGGGAGCCTTGGTTGCTGCATCATACTCCAATTTTCGGAGGGGATTCCCCTAGGCTGGTTGGAGTAAGGAAACAAAGAACCTGAATTGTTATTGGCATTAGGTTGCCAGGAAGAGTTCTCCTCAAAGCCAGGGTTTTTATAAGAAGGTTGAAATACCTGATCATAAGGGGGTATACCCCCTCCAAACTGGTAGCCTAACTGAGAAATGTGGCTCCCAGTTGGTGCCGCCATGCATTGGGATAGATCCAAGTGAGGGGTTCCAAGATGATTGGAAAGGGATACCCCTTAGCGACACCCTAGATGAGGACAAGGGATTTCTCCCAAGCCCACCAAAGAATGTGAAGGGGTTGGATGTAGATGACACACCGACAGATTGAAATCCACCACTCATAGAAGGGACCCATCCAATAACAAGATTAGTGTCAGAGGATGGAAAACAATCTCTTCTGAGCGAGGGTTTTGATGGAGAGATATGCCCCCCGCCCTAAGGAAAATCTTGGAAGAGAGTCGAAGAAATCTTGACACCAACGTTAGAAACTTGGGGAGTCGATTGAGATACAACCAACACGTTTTGCATGCCAAATGAAGACATTCCAAATGTAGAATCATTAGATATGAAAGGTAGTGATGAGGCCAAAATCAAAGGTTCAATGGACTCGACTATCAATGACATAAAGCTACTGACTGACACGACTATCACGGATTAAAACACGTTATTTGTTTGGTTAGAGATTCCGGGAGGAATGATTCCTCCAGATAAGATTTCCGATGTGGGGGTTGCAGGGGCCCCCGACTTAGACACTTCTGAAGTTCCTTCCATTACAACCCACCGAAGTGGGAGAGTGTCAACAAAGTTTGAACCAGAAGCCAAAATTCACAAAATAAATGGATTGTCAGATCTAGTTAACAAAGGATTTATATGATGAAAAAAACCCTCATCTTTGAGATCCGATAAATTTGTAACCGCATGTGCAGAAGAGTTTGTCTCTACATATTCAATTTATACAAATTCAACCAGACTAACCGATACAAAAGTTTTGGTTGGATCGATTCGACATCTCTGAGGAGGGGGTAGATAATTTATAGCAACTTGTTTAGGGGGAATACCTTGAACTCTCCTTGATAAACAAAGTGTTTGATCAACCACTTTAAACAAAAAATTCAAGGCACTGGACAACACAACCACCTAAGTCCTCTCTGCACAGAGAGCACACAACTAAAAACAAAAAACCCTAAAAGATACAGACCAAGCAAGAAAAGTTCTTGATATCTTGACTAAGGTGGATTAGGTCACGAGATCACAATAGAAACAAAGTGAGGTAAGGACCTTTCAGATGAAGGTACATGTTGATTAAGTCCCATGAATCAACAAACGAAGTGAGAAACAACTACCTTGATCTCCACTAACCAACCTTATCCGGTGCAAGTACCCTCCCTTCACAGGGAAACCTCCAACAATACTAAAAGTGTGTTATGAAGTCTTTCTCATGTACCACAAGAAACCCCCCGCAGTCACCTTGTGTGTCAACCTGCTAGACTACCAACTCCTAGTTAGCATCTAGGGGGTACAATAGACAATCATGATTGAACATATGGGAAGGGTAACAAATCTCGAAGCTTCGAAAGCATTGTCTCTAATGGAAGTAAGGGCACTAGCGAAACCCCCAAATACAAACTCTCCATTATGCCTAGTCAAGCTTTGGAGGGGTTATCTCCTAGGATTTCCCTCATGCTACCTCGTGTTTAGCTCTTGTGTTGGAGGAGGCTCTCGACTATACTTATACAAAAATTGGATTTGACTCTCCCTATCATAGACTCCTATGTTTGCTTTGGGTGGGCCCTGGAGAGTTTAATCTCCACCTTAATCAAAGGCCCTAGACTAAGCTATTAGTGAACCCTAGAAATAGGTTACTAATTTATTTTAGTTATTAACATTTTCTTTAATTGTTGTTTCTTAAGTAAAAAAGGAATGGATGTGAAACTTAGTGATGTGTATTGACACTTGCAAAAACAATAACAATTTACACTTTAAGAATATTGTTGATATGAAAACATGCTAAATTATTCAAAAGAAATAGGTATAAGATATGGATACCAATGATTCAAAGAAATGTTTCCTTTTCAATGCAATTCATATGCAAATCTTTAAATTTCAATGCAATGCATGATTCGGTTGAAATCTACAACTGTTTATGCAATGCACTAATTTTAATGAAAAATGCAACCTTTTCACTTTTCACTCTATATGATAAAGATGCACTCTAGACACTAACCTTAAATGCAAATTGAAATGTTTTTGTTTTTCTGAAAAGTATAGGAGTGAATTCTAAAAGAAAACATGAATACAATGAAAAATTCTTTTTACATGCAAATGCAAAGGGTAAGGAAGAAATTTCACAAGCACATGCTCTTACCCTTCCATTTATATAAGTAAGTCAAGAAAACAAGAAGGTAGAAGGAAAGAAAGACCGCAAATGATGACCAAACACCCTATAAAGGATTGTAAGAACATGTTAGAGTGAAATATACACCTGACGAATCTGTCTCAAGAACAAAAACCATCAAAATCCAAAAACCAACCTTGACAAAACAAGAAAGTTTATTTTTTTGGAGTTTTCTTATAATCTTGAAATGAAAGAAATTGTTTCTTAAACCTAAAATCAATCCCCAAAAGCTTACAAGATCCAAGAAGACCCTAGAGTAGAACAATCCAACTTCTAGTGATATGACCAGAAGAAAAAAACTCAAACCTAGAACATGTATGCAAATGTCTTATAGACAAGAGGTGTATGTACACGCTTGTATTCAAAGAAAAACATGTGCACCTAGTAAAAATCGCTCAATCTTGAGAGAAAAGGGTTTGGAAGACTTAGGAAAGATTAAGAAAATTAAGGGAATACTAATTAAAGGTCAAAGGCATAGAAAAAGCTTCAAAATAAATACAAACCACAAGTACCCCTAACGACCCAAAACGGGAGAATCCCCAGTGGAGTCATCGATTATGTCAAGGAGAAAAATGTCGTATGGCTATGGGTCAGGGCCACCACAAAGTGATACCCTAAAAGACCACTCTTAGACTCAAATCAAGAAATCAATTGAGAATAACTACTTTTCAATAACTAACTTTCAAGGGAGAGAGAAGAGAACAAACCTATATTTTGACATTTGATGTCAATCCCACGTGAATACTTTCGCTCCAACGCTCTTCTGGAAAAATACTTTGAAATATCCTACATACAAAGAGACAAGCAAATGTAAAGAGGTAGTTATGTGATAATCAACTAAAACATGAACATTACAATTTTCATAATAGATTCAAATTAGGAGATATAAAATATAGTAAAAACATGAATCAACATATGAAATTGGATGAGAACAAGAGATATTTGATTATGAACAACATAAAATGTGGGTTACAACCTGTAAGCGTCGTGACATGATCTCAAAACTAGGCTCCAAGTTTCTGCACCCAACGCCATAGATAATCAACAATACCTCCAATTGTGCTTAAGTAGGTCCAAGGAAGGAAAAGGCTTTTTTCCTGACAAGATAAGGAGAACACAACTTTTGAAAACAATGGTTTCTAGATGGAAGGGGCAATCTCATATGCAAGGGGAAAAGGAGACTTGCAAGACCGTATTGAAAATAACAACATAAGGATGCATTTCTCTGGTTTTTTTTTCCTCCACCACATGGCTCTAATTTATGCTCCTTTTGATAGTTGGAGTAGTTACAGAAAGGCTACAGGAGGTAGGGAACCTAARGAACCTGTCATCTCCGTTTGAAAAGTCAGAATTATTATTATTTTTAGCCAAGTTAACATGTATTCTATTTTCTAACTGGAAACCAACGTATGTACGTGGGATGCTTTAAGGGTAGTTGCATACATCAACAAACATGGRGTTTTTTAAAGTATTTTTAAGGATGAAAAGGGGGAAAAAGGTCCTGCAAGAAGGGAAAGGGATGTAGCTCAAGCCAATAAATCATCATAAGCATATGTGGTGTCAAATGATGCTATAACAACAACTCAAAGGAGTTTTTCGTTTAAGAGAGTTATTTTTTAAGTAATATAAATATAAAGGAAGTGATAGCGGATATATTTAGTAAAAGTACATAATCAAAACAAGTGTTTAAGAGTTGCATTTCTACCACATAAAGGACATTTAGGTTAATTTCCAGGTTGATTGGATCTCTACTACATGACATTTAGGTTAATTTTCATGTTGTTTGGATATGTACAACTCAAAAAAGTTTGTTACCTAAGAGATTACTTTTTAATTGATATAGATAAAAAAAAGCATTAATATCAAATATATCTAACTAACATGACCCAAATTAGTGTTTTAATAGTTCCATCTCTACTACATAGTAGACATTTAAGTTAAGGAATATAAAGATAAGTTAGTCTACTTTAGATAGGTAAACAAATACGTTGACCAAGTTTAATCTACTAACAATATATTAACAAGGATGTATATTGATATCATCTCGCCTAAAACCCGAGATTGAATACTAACATACACTAACCCTAATGGTAACTTGAATTGAAAACTCATTTGACAAGCTCCGACAAATGTCATGATACCACGACATTCAATTTCCTTTTTTGTCAGTAGATGCATAATGCCACCCTCCATTACTCAACTTCAAATGTGACCCTACTCACAATTTGCTAGGATTTAAATGTGTGAGATACAAATTTCAACACCCATCTCCACTAAATGAAAATAATAGTCAGATTAAATGTTAAAACTACGAAATAAATAAAATATTCAATCACGTCCACTAGGGATTAATGGGCCTTCCTCTATATTTGTGCGAGTCACTCATATATTCAACGACGTAGATATCCTACCTGGAATCTCTTGTAAACGTGAACAAATGCATCTTGGAACTTGAATCATCAAATAAGTAGCGGTGCAATCAATTTCTTGACATGCTATGAAATTTAGGAAAAAGCTAATATTGATTTCATTGAATAGCCTAAGAATAGGCTTGCCATCCACTACATAAAAATTGGCCATTACCAATGGAAAACCAAACCAATCTAAAAGCAACAAAAGAAAGGATAAGATCCTAGACATGCCAATTGAATTATAAGAAATAAACACAAATATCTCCCATGATGAATTAAGAGACACCCATGGAGTGTTAACAATATTTTGATGAATAGATGGTTGAAGTACATAGTAGATTTGATGTCTACAAGTTGATTGCAAAAATCATGTGAGTATGCATACATCATCCCACAATTTGCATGAAAAAATGCTAAAGATTGCGAGTTGGGATTCGATGAAAGAGTTTATTCATGAAAACATGCTTAGTAAAAAATCATGCAAAAATACCTAAGGTCTGGCCTTTGCATGCAAAATGGGTTATTGTGAATATTACGACAAAATTTTGAATTTCGTGCAAACATAACGTTGTTTGTTTTGTGATTTAGCTTAGTAGCAAGTACTAAGGACCTATTGATGTTTGAATTGGTTAAGATCAAAACAATAACCTCACGAGGATATTAACCCCCCTGCATTTTGTAGAGGTGGTACTCCTCTTTGGCTAAAAGATATATCTTGAATATCTTGGATTAGGGAGGATGATAGATAAAAAACCCTAGATCTTTATTGCTTTGATTTATACACGGAATGTGTTATCACATATAGTTGTAAAGGGCAGCAAGTCGTCCAAGTTCGTGGTCTGCACAGGAAGCGTCCGAGTGCAACATGCAGAGAAACTCATTTCGGGCTTAAAATACAAACATGCGGGCTCAATTTTGCGTTGATGGAGATGCCGTGTGAGGATCAGATTAGCGGCCCTTGGGTGTTCATAGTTTCAGAATCGCATGAAGTATAGCGCCATGAAAAGCACCGAAGTCCCGAAGTAGATCTCGGCCATCCGAATCTAGACTGCCACGCGTCATCAGAACTGTCACTCCGGGAGGTATTATTATTCAACATCAAAAGTAA
>JASDQU010100079.1:286215-318216 GCA_032191745.1 Picea mariana
TATTTTCAGTTGAGAACACATTATAGTTAAAAGTAAAATAAATTTTGTGCATACATTTTCATAAATTTTGAAATTATAATTTCAAAATTTATGAAAATGTATGCACAAAATTTATTTTACTTTTAACTATAATGTGTTCTCAACTGAAAATAGCATACACAATTAGACAAACATCAAAGCCAAATTTGGATAGTAAAATAAATTTTGTGCATACATTTTCATAAATATTGAAATTAATTATATATATATATATATATATATAACATCAAACTCAATTTGGAAAAAAAACTTTAGGGATGTTTTTAACATGATTTAAACTTTAGAGATTGATTTTGTGTTGTTCTCCATGGATCTAAAGTAATAAGTTTATTATATGATTTTGTTTTTTGGTTTACATTTTATTTATATCAAAACAAGTGTTGTATGGTAGTGTAGTCCCTACTAAGTAGATTTGGTTATGGAAATGATAGTCGACAACTTATAATTATTCATGGTCATGATTTTTGGAAAATGAGGATTTTTGTTAAAAAAAAAGAAATTAACAGTATGGTAAGTAAACGGTGATTAGAATAGATGTTTAAAAAATATTAAAAAGTTATATTGAATTCTTTTTTAGAAATGAAATGATAAAGAAAATTGTAAATATTAAAAGGTATATTGAAATTACATTGAATAGTAATTTAATAATTAATGTGCATTTCCAATCCTTTCGAACTTGTGTGGTCAGTTGTCACTAAGTAAAGCATAATTAATTTTCATTGAGAAGGGCGCGAAGGTGGCAGGTATGGAAGAGAGCGATAAATGCTTTGAAACTTTTTGTGAAGCGGGGTGGAATTGTAGAGTAGGGAAGTTTTGGGTGCAATATGTATATGACGGAACACAGGAATGAGAGTTCGATAGTGCCAGGCCAGGAACCCGGGGCCATAGAATTGGGTAAGTATGGAAAGGAAGGGCGGTCAGTTGGGCTCCCCTAAATCACGGTTTAATGCATTTTAATGGGAGATGTCCTCGAGGTTTTTGCTTATTAGTGCCAATTTTTTTCAAACATGTGTGTAGTTTTCACTAGTAAAAGCATAATCAATGTGCATTGGGAAGGGCGCGAAGGTAGTAGGGATGGAAGGAAGTGACAAATGCTTCAAAATATTTGTGAAGCCGGGTAGAGTGAAGCTTGCGAGCTGGAGGAATTGTAGAGCACGAAAGTTTTCGGTGCGGAATTGTAGATGGAAGAAGTTTTGGGTGCAAGATTTATAATAGCGCCAACCTGAGGATCGAAGACTATAAAGTTGGATAACTATGGAATTGTAGATCACCAAAGTTTTGGGTGCAAGATGTCTATCACATAACAGGGGGAAGGAAAGTTCAGTTACGCCAACCCGAGAACCGATGGCCATAGAATTGGCTAGGTATGAAAAGCAATGGTGGTTGGTCGGACTCCCATAAATCGCAGTTGAATGCGTTTCTTTCTTATTAATGCCAATAAGAGAACTTGTTTGTTGATTTGTCAAAAAATAATGAATGTGCATTGGGAATGACATGAATGTGGTAGGGGTTGAAGAGAGCAATAAATGGTTTGAAATTTTTGTGAACCCGGGTTTAGTGAAGGTTGCGGCCATAAAGTTGGCTAAGTATGGAATTGTAGATCAGGGAAGTTTAGGGTGAAATATGTATATCACCGAACACGAGGAATGAGAGTTCCGTTGCGCCAACCCGAGAATCGACGACCATAGAATTGGCTAGGTATGAAAAACAAAGACGGTCAGTTGGATTCCTGTAAATCGCGGTTGAATGCTTTTTTTTGCTTATTAATGCCAGTGAGCGAACAAGTGTGTTGATTTGTCGCTAGTAAAATCATAACGAATGTGCATTGGGAAGGATGAGAATATGGCAGGGATTGAAGATAGTGATAAATGGTTTGAAACTTTTGTGAACCCAGGTATAGTGCAGCTTGCGAGTTCCAGGAGCCCAGGGTCGAATTGTAAATGACGAAAGTGTTGGGTGAAAAATGTATATCACGGAAGTGTTGTGTGCAACATGTATACCATATAACAGGGGGCATAAGAATTCGATAGCGCTAAGTCGCGACCCTGCGGTGAGATAATTGGCTAAGTGTTGAAAGGGACCACGATCGATCGGGCTCATGATGTGACGATATAGATGGAGATGAGGATCTGGTAGTCAGGTAGCCCGGGAACCCAGGACTAGTCCAGGAGTTTGAGAAAGTCAGGTTCAAGTTTAAAGAGATTTTGTTTATATTTATTTAAAATGTATTTATATTAATGTATCTTAATAGATTATTTGTGGTCCAAATGTAAACCATGTTCCAATTTGTGGAGGAATTGTAGACCGTGAAAGTTTTGGGTGCAAGATGTATATCGCGGAATTGTAGATGACGAATGTTTTGGGTGCAAGATTTATAATAGCGCCAACCCAGGGGTTGGTAGGACTCCTGTAAATCGTTGTTGAATGCATTTTTTAATTATTAATGCCAATAAGAAAACTTGTGTGTTGAGTTGTTGCTAGTAAAAGCATAATGAATGTACATTAGGAAGGATGAGAATGTGGCAGGAGTTGAAGAGAGTGATAAATGGTTGAAATTTTTGTGAACCCGCATATAGTGAAGGTTACCGCCATAAAGTTGGCTAAGTATGGAGTGTATATCACATAAGTTTAGGGTGCAAGATGTATATCACATAACATGGGGAATGAGAGTTCGGTTGCACCAACCCGAGAACCAGTGGCCATATAATTGGTTAGGTATGAAAATCAAGGGTGGTCGGTCGGACTACCGTAAATCGCGGTTGAATAGAGAACCTGTGTGCTGAGTTGTCGCTAGTAAAATCATAATGAATGTGCATTGGGAAGGGTGGGAATGTGGCGGGGATTGAAGAGAGTGATAAATGGTTTGAAACTTTTGTGAACAACGAGTTCCAATAGTCCGGGGTCGAATTGTAAATCACAGAAGTGTTGGGTGCATAATGTATATGACGGAAGTGTTGTGTGCAAGATGTATATCATAGAAACAAGGGGCATAAGAATTCAATAACACTAAGTTGGGACCCGACGGTGAGATAATTGGCTAAGTGTTGAAAGGGGCGACGGTCGGTCGGGCTAATGATGTGATGATATAGATGGAGATGAGGTAACCTGGGAACCCGCGACCAATCCAGGAGCTCGAGAAAGTCAGGTTCAAGTTTAATGAGATTTTTTTTATATTTATTTAAAATGTATTCATATTAATGCATCTTAATAGATTATTTGTGGTCCAAATGTAAAACATGTTTGAATTTGTGGAGGAATTGTAGACCACTGAAGTTTTGGGTGTAAGATGTATATGGTGGAACTGTAGATGACAAAAGTTTTGGGTGCAAGATTTATAATAGCGCCAACCTGGGGGTGGGTCAGACCCCCGTAAATCGATGTTCAATGCGCTTTTTGATTATTAATGCCAATAAGGATCTGGCAGTCCACTAACTGGTTAACCCGCGACCAATCCAGGAGCTCGAGAAATTCAGGTTCAATTTTAAAGGGATTTTGTTTATATTTATTTAAAATGTATTCATATTAATGTATCTTAATAGATTATTTTTGGTTCAAATGTAAACCATGTTCGAATTTGAAGGGTAAGCAATAGAGAAAAAAATATATGACTTAACATTTTGTATATGGAAGCATATTCTGAAATATAGGAAGCTGCAATATATGCACAATATAAAACATGAACATGTACAGGGAAATGAGTTAATTTTAAGAAGAAATACGAAATTCAAATAAAAACACCAAACATTGAAGATCACCATAGAACAACCTCAAATATTTGTATTCAGATAAACTGGGTCACAAAATACATTTGAGAATATTTCCCAAAATAACTGTCTTGGAATTTGTAAAAAAATATATAGTTCAGTGCATATTCTGTAAAATAAAAATGCGTTTGTCAGGATGACTGGGATTGGGACTGTTGCAGACTAGAAAGAAAAAATGTACAAGAATGAATTTTGTAGAAAGAAGAAAGTCGGCGATGGAAAACAGCAAGACCTGGCAAGAAGAAAGAGAAAATTGTCAGTCCTTGGTTAAAGCTTTGTTAGAGTAACTGGATGAAGACAAAAGAATGTGATCAATATCAACTTACTATGATGGTGTCCCATCCTTTCTCATTTGCTCACTAATGTCCTTTTATGGCTTTCCTTGGCTTTAGTTTCATTGGTAATCTGGTTGACAACCTTTTTGAACCATTCTTCGATGTAACTCCTCATGGGCGCCATGTTGATTTCATGCCTTATTTTTATATTGAAGAATTCACTTTCCAAGTCCCTTAGATCAATAGAGAGTTTGTGCAATGCTTCTTGAATATCTTGGTTTTTAATTGAATAACCGACTAGCCAGTTTTTCACGTCATCTTCACCATATACAGGAATGCCATAGAAATTTTCAAATGAAAGTCTTTTATAGATATGAACTTGATCATAAAATGCTTTCTTGGTCAAAAACAAGGAGTTGAATATCAATTTCAGGTCTTGTACTTCATTGGTGTTGCTAGCTAGATCTATCTCAGTTAGCTTCTTGAATAGTTTGTCTCTTCTAGATATGTCCTGGCTACATGATTGAATGATACCATTCAAGTTTTTTACCTTTTCTTTCTAGCATGTGTTTAGCCGGTCTATTCGATCCAGGGAAGGGAGATCCTCCTGTCTTCTTTTGAATTCCGTCATACCAGTAACTTTAAAACCAAATGGTAAAACTGCATCGAGGTAGAAAACTTGCTCGTTCTTGAGATATCCTTGTAGATACTCATGAAAATAATGTGCTCTTGTTCCAAAAGAGACCATATTCTTTGACATCTCCCAAGATTGTGTTATTAATTCTATTCTTCTGTTTATATTATTTTCCACATAGCCTCGGGCCGATGTGAGAAGGCTTGCTGATCCTTTTAATTTTTTTGCAGGTGTGGTGGGCCTGATCATTTCCAAATGAGTAGCAAATAGTGGAAGAGGCATTAGAGTTGCCTCCAATTCTTTGATTCACTCCTTTAACATGACGTTTTCCATTTCAAGGCCGCTAATAGATTTATCTAGAGTGTCTCTAGTTTCTCGGTGTATCTGACAGATCTGGGAAGGGTGCATGTTGCGTAGGTTGATCTCTGAATGAGATTTCCCTTTCTTATTCATTACATCTCTCTTTTCAATAACCCATTTTTTGGATTCGCTGTAAAAAATAACGCTCTGAAATGCAAAAGACTCTTCTTCATCCAATGTATCAATGCCAATTATTTCCATCGCAGGATTATGCGGAGTAGTGCTCTCTAGCTGGTCGTCATCGGGGAAAATTTTGACAATGTCAATTTCTAGCTCCATATATTCGAAGGAGAGATTATGGATATCAATTTCTCCCCTCGACCCCTCCTGTTCTTGGACTATTGTTTTCTGTTTTTTGCTCGTGGGAAGTTTGTGAGATATTTCAATTTTGTCGAAGGGGGGGTACTTATATCCTTCTTCGCCTGAAGAACTTTGTGTGACTTTATTACTTGGGTAGGCCATTGGAGTACTGCTCCGGGATGCTGTGGTATTGGGTGTGGCGGTCGGGGATTGGGCACTTTTTTCACTTGGCCCTTTTCGTTTCTTCTTGTACGAATCATTAGCACTGACATCGAGTTCATTAAGGATAGTGTCAGTGAAGGAACTATCGAAGTGGCCCGCGAAACCGTCAATATTGTTCATATTCCTGGCTAAGAAATCTGTGACTTTCCAAGGTAGAGAGATGAATTGAATTTTTCTTTTTTCATGGGAAAAATGAAACCAGTAGATGTACTTCCTTGCTATTCCAACAAAAAACATTGTACCAGATATGTGACATGGAAGGAAGCAATGATTTTGCTTGGACCCAAAAATATTTATAACATTACAATTCTCTATTTCTTCTAGTGTGTCGTTCCTATCTAGGAAGTTGGTCACCTGGTCAGACAACCTAGGAAAATATTTTCCAAATATCAATTCTTTAAAAACTGAAACAATATCATTAAAGACTTTACAAAAATGTTGGGAAGCGTCATGTCTCCATAATATCTGGTACGAGAAGATTACTGGGTCAAATTCACAGTTAAACTTCTTACACATAGATATTCCAGGGAATGGACAACAATTCACCTCCGCGAAAATTAAATAAGATGACATAAAGAATTTCTTCTGCCTTGTGTATTGCAATAACTGGGAAGATATTTCAATTGAAATCAACTTGCCCCAATGGAATATGGCTTGTTCTTTGACTGTAAAATATAAAATATATAGAATCATCCGAGAGATACTGGCTGCACTTTCTTGTCCCGTTATCCTCATGAAAAGCCATGCAATTTGCTGGAAAGGGTTTTTAAATGCACTAACCTGTAATATGGTCATGTCCTCGGGAGCGGCTGCTGGGTTCTCTAAGAACTTCGGCAAGATGTCCAATTCATTATCATGCTTCTTTAAGAGCTATCTGCAATTCTTTCCCTTGAAAGTAGGCGTTGGGTCAAGAAGTCTTAACATCTTTCGAAATAATTGAGGCGATAGGGAGACTTGGGAATGGTTGACCAACTGGCTAGTCTGTTGGTTCAGAATATAGTTCTCAACGCAACACGTGACCAACTCCTTAAAGTCAAAAAATTCAGGGACACAATCTGCTCTTGCAATTCCAGATGTCGAGATAACTTTCTTTTGTGCAGAAGGGGACAAGTAGTAGTCATAATATCTGGACCACTGAAAAATATGGTCCTTGCGCTAAAAAATATTCAGGGTATCTCAACAGAAATGTTGTCGAGCTATAGCCATAAGGTGATGAGAACGTTCCTTTTCTCCTCATAGTATATAAGAAGAACATTGCAGCATCATAATATAATCTCCGGTAAATATTGGTTCAATGTGTTTTAATGGGATATGTCCTCGTTGTTTTCGCCTTTTAATGCCAATCTTTTTGATGTGTCTGTTGAGTTGTCACCAATAAAGGAATAATTAATGTGCATTGGGAAGCACACGAAGGTGGCGGGGATGGACGGGAGAAGAAACTGCTTCGAAACTTTTGTGGACCTGGAAGCCCAAGAACCCGCAAATCTACGACAATAGGAGCTGAAAAATCGACTAAGTATGGAAAGGCAGAGTACAATGCCTTCAAAAAGTTAAAGTGAATAACAATTTTTCCAAGCTCAAGATCGACACACACACAAAAAAGAAGAAAAATCAGATGCCATAATATTGACCTCTACCAATTTGATAATAGGGAGGTTTAGTTTATGGATCCAAATATGGATTACTTCAAGCGACTGGGGTGCACGTGGGATACCTATGATAAAAGATAATGTTTTGATGAAGATTTGTTTATATTGCTACATGTGGCAATAGTTGTATGATAGTATTTAGAATGAACACTGGAAGATGGTAATATAATCTCCCATAAATCTTTGTTTAATGCATTTTAATGGGATATGTCGTCCAAATTTTTTCTCATTAATGTCAATCTTTTCAAAGCTAATAAAAGCGTAATAAATTTGCATTGGGAAAGTGTGAAAAGATGGCAAGAAATCAAGAAAGTATGAAAAGGCAGGTGGTCAGTTGGATGCAGACACACTCATCATAGGTAGAGTGACGCTTGCGAGTTAGAGGAGTCCGGAGTCGAATTGTAGATAACGAAAATTTTTCAGTGCAATATGTATATGAAGGAACAATGGCATGAGAGTTCGATAGCGTGAATACATGAACTGGCGGGTAGAAACATTAACTATGGGAAAATAATTGTCAGCTATGTAATATACCTGGATTTCGACAAATTCAGGTTCAATTTAGAAGATAATTTGTTTATATTTACTTAAACACTTTTCATATTATTTTATTTTATTAGTATTCTTTGTGGCCCAAATGCAAACCATGTTCAAATTCAAAGGGTGGATCAACATTTTCATATGCAGGAATACTCTCAAATATGCAAAGCTGTAATATATGCACAATACTAAAGAGGGGCATCATGTCAACACCTTTGTATATGACAATGGGCTAGCACAATATTGCATTATTTCTATGATGATGCCTTAAAAAAACTAAAATAACCAATATTTTTTTGTGAATTCAAGATTGACAGAAATAAACTAATTAGATTCCATAATATTCTCCCATTAATGCATTTCAATGGGAGATGTCCTTGAGCTTTCCACTTATTAATGCCAATCTTTTCGAACATCTGTGGTGAGTTGTTACTAGTAAAAACATAATTAATGTGCATTGGGAAGGGGTGACGGTGGCGGGGATGGAGGGGAGTGAAAAATGCTTTGATACTTTTTTGAACCTGGGAGTTCGTGAACCCGCGAAACTGTGAAGAAATGACTAAGTATGGAAAGGCGAGGCGGCCAGATGGAGTCATCGTAGGTAGAGCTAGGCTTGCAAATTCGAGTAGTTCGTGGTCGAATGTAGATCACCCAAGTTTTGGGTGCAAGATGTATACTGCGAACACGGGGCATGAGAGTTCGATAATGCCTACCCGGGAACCCACAACCATAAAATTGGCTAAGTAAGGAAATGAAAGGCGATCGGTTCGGACTCGTGATGTCAAGATATAGATGGATATAGAATTTGTGAGTCCGCCACCCAAGAACCCACAAGCATAGAAATGTGACTAAGTATAGAAGAGGAAAAAGAAAGGGAGAAAATAACTTTATGCTTCACACAAGAACACTTTGTCTGATAATTATCAAGTGATAGAAACACATTGACTATGGGGCATGAGAGTTCGGTAGGGCCTAGCCGGGAACCGACGGGCATAAAATTGGCTAAGTATGGAAACAAACAATGCTCGGCCGGACTCGTGATGTGAAGATATAGATGGATATATAATTTCTGAGTCTGCAACCCCGCGAACCCGTGAGCATAGACATGCAACTAGGTATAGAAGAAAAAATGCATAATAGATGGGAAGAAGAAAAGGGAAAACCCAAGAAGTATAGAAGAGGAAAAATTAAGGGAGTAAAGAACTTTATGCATCACACAACAACACTTGGTATTAAATATGGAAAGGCGGGGCGGTCAGACGGAGTTATTGTAGGCAGAGTGAGGCTTGCGAGTTCGAGGAGTCTGGGGTCAAATTGTAGATAACTAGAGTTTTGGGTGCAAGATGTATACCCGAACATAGGGCATGGGAGTTCGATAGTGCCTACGTGGGAACTCGCGGGCATAAAATTGGCTAAGTATGGAAATGAACGACGGTCGGTCGGACACATGATGTGAAGATATATACGGATATAGAATTTCTCACTTCGCCACCCCTCAAAACCCCGGGCATAAATATGCGACTAAGTATAGAACCAAAAACGAATAATACAGGTAAAGAAGAAAAGGGAAGAACAGGTAAGTATAGACTAGGAAAAATAAAGGGATCAAAGAACTGTATGCATCACACAACAATACTTAGTCTGATAATTATCAAGCTATAGAAACACATCAACTATGGGAAAAACATTTTCAGCCATGGAATATAGATGGAGCTCAATAGACCCTGGTTCAAGATAAAAGAGATGTTGTTGATATCTATCTCAACAAGCAATAGACAAAATATATGACTTGGCACATTTATATGCAAGCATTTAGACCGAGTCATTGCAGGCAGAGTGAGGCTTGGGAATTCGAGTCCAAGGTCGAATTGTAGATCACCGAAGTTTCAGGTGCAAGATGTATACCGCGAACACGGGGCATGAGAGGTCGATGGTGCCTACGCAGGAACCCGCGGCCATAAAATTGGCTAGGTATGGAAACGAACGATGGTCGGTCAGAATCGTGATGTAAATATATAGAGGCACATATAATTTCTCACTCCACCATCCCAGGAACCTACGTGCAATATAGATGTCCAATCGCTTGCAGTGTTTGAATTATATAGATAAGACAACGTGTTTTCTTGTTAGTGGCCTATATGCCTTTCGTGGAACTTAATCCAGAGGACATCAAGTTTTTCTGTTTTGGTATAGCCTTTGAGTATTCCATCTGCACCATTGACCAATACATCCTGTGAATCATAGTTGTAGGCATATATTTCAACCAACATGTCTAATTTCAGGACAAGTTGCAAAGGAAAAGTGGTTGTATGTTCATGATGTGGCACGGCTGGAGTCATGAATAGGTTCTTCAAACTGTGGGGAGTCTTCTTTGATTGGAGGAGGAGCTACACTTTTTGTAGGTCCCTCATTGTGCCAAGATAGGAAATGGCATGGTTGTCTTCTTCGAGGTCAATTGAATTGATGATGATATCATTGCCATGCATGAGCGATAACATGTACCTATCATGCATTGTAACATCCTTATTTGTGTAGAATAGGTAAGGGAAGGTTGGTTCTATTGGTGCAACTTGCATGCAGCTTGAATTGATATATGCTAAGTCATCATGTGTTTGGTTGTTTGTCCGCATTCTATTCAGAATTGCAATAAATGTTTCATTTGTCTAGCGCATTGTAGTATGTAATCCAAAGCATTTTATATTGTCTTTCCAGAAGTCATGCGTCACTGGTTGAATGTTTACCGTAGGTTGTTCAAATAACACAGAATCTTGGATGGGTTGTGCCTAGTAAAGATCCCCACATAATATCATGTCAATTTTTCCAAAGTATTTCGTGTGCACATGTTTTATGTTTCTTAGTCGGTTATCAATGGAATACAAGAAGCGACTTCCAATCAAAGATGACTCATCTATGAAGACAAGTTGTAGTTTGTCATAAATCTTAGACAAGGTATCTAACATTTCCTTGCTGAGTGGAAGAAACTGTGACTTGTTAAAAGGCATAAAAAATGCAGAGTGGATTGTTGTTCCACCTGCATTATATGCAACTTTTCCTGTGTATGCAACTATTATCCCCTTTGGTTTCATAGGATCAGAGGAATTGTTTGAATCATAGATTCGTATAATCATTTGGAATAGTACTTTCGTTGTGAATGTCTTGTCTGTTCTCGCTCCACCTGTAAGGAACAAGTGCATAGGAGTGTGCATGTTCAAGCATTTTTAAGCACAATGTCTTTTAGAATTGTTTGTTATTCTCGATTCAACAGACATCTGATTCTGTGGTATTTGTTATTTTCGATAAGGAAAGGATGTTTTGTCACTTGAAAACCAAGATTTATACGTTTTTCAATGCTGCCTGCTCGAGGACGAGGAAAATCTTCTTACAAGTCATAGGACTCGCAGAGAGTTCTAGTTGTTTTATGGTTTGTGAATGTCTCATCAAGATTGTCAGGGTTTTCTAGTTCATTGACTGCACTTTCTAGATCACCCCATGTTGGATTAACATTGTATGTAAATATAGATTCATTGGTTTGTACTATAGTCTCAGAGGCAATATACGTAGCTTCCCATGTAGGGAAGTTATGTTTTAATGTGTTTTCATTTTCATTGAACGAAACACATAAAAATAGTTTTTCTCTACAAAAGTTTTCATAGTCAGTATGTTTGTTGTGTTTAACAAAGTGTATTACAAAGGGATTTTTTCTTTTTGATATGGGTGCACCATTTTTTTTGTAATGCGATACGAACTCTACTAAGCAGATATGCTTAGTAGGAGATGGACACTAGAGGTAATAATCAATAATAGAGTGACATAGCACATCCTCTAAATTGTCAGGCTCTTGTTCTAGCAAAGATGGTGGTTTAAGCACAAATGTGCATTTCTCAAGTGGAGATGTGTTTACGAAGACACATTTCCTTGAACTACAATTGAGGGGCAGGGAAAGTGCAATGTGGACTGCTTGTTCAGTAGACATTTGTTCAAGATTAAGTAATTTATTTCCAAGCATAAGTATCATTTGCATAGCATCAATATGACTTCTTTCATGTTCTTTGTGTATTCTTATGAATGCACTTGTCATAGATTTGTCAACCTTTTTCATATACGAGGTATAGTAGGATGCTGTAGCATATGCATTGAGGACATACTGTGCATATGTATTTGCATTCCACATAACTGGCATGTCCTTGAAGAAACTGTTGTTCCAAATATGGGAAAGTTTTCGTTTAAGGAAAATTGTTGGTTGTTTAAGCGTACATTGTATGGCTTGGATGTACTTATCTTTTGTTAGATTTAGCTCTGTCAAGAAGTTGTAGAAGCTCATTAACTCATCAAAGTCTCATTGTTCTAGAAATGCGAACAAGGATTTACATTTCTCAATGACAAAATTATCCTCTAAACTAAGTGGCTCTATGATTCTTGTTGTTCTCATTGGCGGCATACAGAAGTTGTATCTGCAATGTGAATTTTTTCATTTTTTACATCTTTTTGTATGACAATATCTGTGAACATTGGTAATTTTTGGATCCAAATGTTTTTTGTTTCATGTTATATATTTTTCCACAAATTGCTCGATCTGTGAGTTGTTGTCAGTTCCATAGATTGATGCACCCTCTATCCACAACAATGCGTGGTCATGCTCACTTCCCCTATTTTGGAACTCATTCACAAATAAATAGTCCGATATTTTTCCGAAAAAATGTTTCATCATGTCATATCAATTGTCTCAAAGCATTTATTCTATGTCTATAGTAGCGAGTACATGTCACTGGGTCTTTTCTTATGAGGTAGTCAATGTCATCATTTTCCAATGTATCAGTTTGTTTTTTCTGTTTCTTGTTCCTATGCAATTCAGACACTGTAGCCACCAACAGATCCCAATGATGCTCTACACTTGTAAATGTGATGAAAAAGGTTGGTTGTCCCAATTGTCGGATCATCACAAAAATGGTTTTCTTGTTTTGTTGCAAATAGTCAAGAGAGATGCGAATGTTTTTGAAATCTATGTATCCAATATTAGATTTCATGATTTTTTCTAGGTTTGCTTTGTACTTGACATCTTTGGCCAAAAAATTTCTTTCTTGTAGCTGGCCTTTTCTTATTCGCACCCACATGCAAGACAACACTTGCTCAATTATTATGCGCATTGTTTTGAAAAACAAATTTGTTATGTGACAGGAGAAGTCACTGCTTGAATGTAGCAACTCCCATCAAACTATTTTATGGTATCTGAATCATTTTGTAATGTCACCGGGATGTGGATCTCCATAGAACAGTGTTGGGAAGTTTATTTCATCATCAAATTTGTCCTTGAATATTCCAAGTGGGTGTTGCCCCTCAGTGGATGAAATTTTGACAATCTTGTCTTGCAAGTCACGAATGTGTTTTGAGTCAGTGAATCCATGTATCAATGTTTCAGTAGGTGTTTCATTCTCCGATTCGTTGCTTGTATCAAATTCACTAGCAGTTTCGAGAGTCTGTGCAGCGCTGTCATCCCCTTCTACAAGAACAATGTTCCAGTTCTCATTTATACAAATGTTTTGTGCTTTGTACAGGGCCCTGGAACATAATTCTTTTAATGCTTTCATGACAACATGCACACACACTTTACCTGTCTAGTATGCATTCTTGTATTGCAAGTGTCTTTTGAGAGCCACAATAATTGTCATTGTATCTCTAATGAATTGTGGCAAGGATTTTTGCACAACATCTAGTTCGATAGACACATTAATAATTGATTCTTTTAAGCCCATTTGGGGTTGTTTATAGCCCCAAGGTCTGATTTGTGCAAATGCAATTTGCAGAGACACAATTCTCTCTTCGAGTTCTGTAAGTGCACTTATATCTGGTAGTGGTGTATTACATCTTATTTGTTCAGGCATTGCAAAGTGTGGCAGTTTTCCATTTTCAAACGATCGTTCGCATGGAAGACAAATATTTCCACTGGAAATTTTTTTATCATTTAGTGTCAAGCAGAGGTATTTTTCTTCCAAATCAGGCATGAAAGACTTAGTGTTTTTTGCAGAATTCAATTGATCAAAAATTGCACATGCAATGGAAGGAGTGTCTTTGATTTGTTTCATATAGATCTGTTTTGCATCTTTATTTCGTAGGGAAGTATGAGTAGAAAATGTTTGCTGGTTTTCATTGGTAGCAGTGCATGGTGTTGGATCTAGCCCACGAAATGTGATTTTGTCCTCTTAGTCGATGCCATGACCATTGTGGGATATGTGACCGTACATGTTTCTCTCACGTATCTATTTTTTCAAGATGTGGTAGGTTAACTTATGCTTGCCGCTGGAAAATAGTTTCACTTGTTGACAAGCCATGTTGGAGGTGGAATCGACATTTCTTATGAGCATTGTATCCTTACCGTCTTGATGATGCAAACTGTTATGTTCTTTGTCTTTCAACATGTGATGTTTGTTCTCATCAGAAAAAGAGAAAATCGATTGTGTTGTGCACGTACAATTTTTTTTAGGTTGTGATATGTCATTTTTTGTCTATAAGGAAGCGTAATAATGTATTTTTTTCTCTCACGTATGACCTTTTTCAAGTTGTGATAAGTTAGTCTACGTTTTTTGTTCAAGTTTTGGATGACCTCATCACAAATAGGATGAGTTTCATTCTGATTAAATAACATGCGATGATTATGAAGATTCGATGTGGTTTGGGTGGAATTGACACTGGACCCTAAACTGGTAGTATTTCCTATACCACCAATGTATTTTTTTTCTCTCACGTATGATCTTTTTCAAGTTGTGATAAGTTAGTCTACGTTTTTTGTTTAAGCCCTCTATGACCTCATCACAACTGGGATGAGTTTCATTCTCGTTAAATAAGATCCGACGTGTATGCAGATTTGATGCGGGTTGGGTGGCATGGACAGTGGACCCTGAACTAGTAGTATTTTTGATCAAATGTTGATAATGGATATGTGGTGTATCTATTTTCAATGAGATGATGTCAATTTTTAGATCGCAGTTTGAATCAATACAACAGGAATGGATAGTGCCATATGACAGGGCCAACCAGACCTGGATATTTACTCTGAATATGATAGATAGCCATTGCAAATAGAATCTTCCACCCTCTACATTTCTTTTTTCATATGGCAGTGCCATGTTTAGAAGGTATTGTTTCCAACTTCCAATTGTTGGCATATTTTCTAGGAGATATGGCGAAAGGTGTTGATGCAAGCAACTAAAATCATGTTGGGTGCTGCCTATAATTTCATTGCAAAAGGATTGTACAATGTAAAGCCACAACGACTACACATCGAACTCTGTTTCTACCAAATATCAAAATGCATTGAACATACTATCTCCACAGCTAGATGCAACATTTGTCACTATCTACAACCCATGGCAGTGCATACGATGCATAATTCATTTCCATTGTGATTCAAGGTCTTTGCAAATGAGGGACAAGTAAACATGAGGTCCTCCAAGATTGCATATGGATAATTTTCTATAGATTAGTGGTTCATAATGACCACTACCAGGATTGGCATCATGGAACAAGATGTAATATGAATCGCTAGATGCAGTTTTGTTGAATAGTATATATCTTGTTTTTCTTGTTAATGACCATATTCCAACTGATATATTCAACCACTTGGAAAACCACCGTATAAAAAATGTATCTTCCCAAAGTCCCCTCTCATGTGCAGGTATAATTACAGATGTAGACAACCACATCTTTGAAAAATACATAGTGACATCATGTATTCCATGCAACTACCAAAGAAAACCAGATGCCAATTTGTATTGATACAACTCCAATGCCTCAACGCCACCATTTTTTAAACAATCCAAGAAATAATCTATCAATCCATTGCGCAGGTTGGTCGAGGAATAACGAAAATAAAATAGAACTTGAAATGCATCGAAAAGGCAATCTCCTACAGTATACAAGAATGCATCCAATCTAAAAATACCATTGCTATGCAATACCTGGTCAATGTTGTCATGTACAATGGAGTCTATATATATTTCACAGGACTCAACATATATAACTTGTTTCATCTCTTAAGCTGTGATTTTCAAGATTTTTCTTAAATATATTCAGTTTATATGAAAACAGAGCAGAAAGAAGAAGAAGAAGAAGAAGAAGAAGAAGAATAGAAAACTATAAGTGTCGAACTACATACCAATTCCGCTATGTATCCTTCAACCTTCTTCTTGTCAAATTCAATCCCCCTAGTCGCTATAGCATATGACAAGCAAACAAATGTATAGTGAACAGTGAACCAAAGAGAAGAGACAACACAAATGAAATAACACTATAAATTTGGTGAGCACAAAGATCGAGTATTCAAGGTATACCATTTTTGAACCTATTCCAGGCCTGCATCCTACAAGTTTTTCAGTGGCATAATATGCTTTGCAAGACATAAAGGACAACACAAAGGCAACAGGTGGATGAAGGTTTTTATTAAGAGAAAAAAAGCATGCCCTCTCACAAGACCTTGGCAGATGCTTTCCCATTATGACAACTCCACATTCATTTTCTAAACCCCTTTTCATCCCTATTTTCGAAACAACTATGGCATGATATCCAATATATGGAAGTTGGCATATGTGATTGGAAGGGAACATAACATTGACATCCAAGAACAAGGAAAAGATTCTGGTCGTAGCATCCACACAGAAAGATGTTCTGCAACAGAGATTGGAGCCAGGGATTCCTAGTATTGAAAATTCTTTCTTGCAAGATGAAAATAGAAAACAACAAACAAGGAATAACAACAAAACCATGGCACAGAAACTTACCCATGAAAGAGGGACGACAGAAGCACAACTCCAAACCCTGTAAACTGCAACAATAGGTACAACTACAGATGCAGGACCCCAACCTTGCAAAGTTGAAGAACAACAAACCAGTGAATAAGCACCAAGAGGTCCAACTGCAGCTACAGGACCTCAACTTTGCAAAGTTGAATCAAACAACAAGAAGTAGCATCGAACGAACCAACGAACAAGCATCAACTAGTGAATTAGTAATGCCGATGAAGAACAATATTTCCCAAATTCATTGCAGACAACACTGTATCAAAAAATTGGAGGAAATTGTAGTGTAACATGCATGTAGAGTAAACAATTAAGGTTGTGACGCTTGTTAGGTAAACACTTAAGGCTGTTAGTACCGTCAAAGGGCGTCGCGCTGTGCAAACATTTAAGAAAGAATGTAGTGTGGTGTGCCTGTTTATGTATGCAATAATGAAAATGCCTCTCCAAGTACGGAACAATAAAGAAAAATCAAACATAATAATAATAAATAATAAATAATAACAATAGTTCGAACAATGAAGGCTATGCTAAATTTTTTTATTCAGAGAACAAAGTAATATGAAAACTTAATATCCATGCTCAAAACTTTGGATATCTAAACATTTCAATATGAATAGTACAAATTCAAAAACACCATAGATGATAAATACTTTGGATATGCCAACATATAAATCATTGGGAATAGAGAACATGGCAATAAAACCTCAAATCTATTATCTAATGAGATCATGACATATATGGGTTTTTTTATTATATAAAAAATAATGTTTTTAGTTCTGTAGTTCTAATAATAGAAATTATGAAAACATTTATAGTCAAACGACAAACTAATATAAAGTCAACAAATTATCGATCGCTATAAACTTTGGATATCTAAACATTTCAGTATGAATAGTACAAATTCAAAAATATTGTAGATGATAAAAACTTTGGATATGCCAACATAGAAATCATTGGGAATAGTGAAGCTGGCAATATGACCTCAAATCTATTATCCAATGAGATCATGACATATATGGGCTTTTTTATTATATAAATAAAAAACAATTTTTTTAATTCTGTAGTTCGAACAATAGAAATTATGAAAAAAATTATAGTCAAACGACAAACTAATATAAAGTTAACGAATTATCGATCGCTATAAACTTTGGATATCTAAACATTTCAGTATGAATAGTACAAATTCAAAAATACAGTAGATGATAAAAAATTTGGATATGCCAACATATAAATTATTGGGAATAGTGAAGCTGGCAATAAGACCTCAAATCTATTATCCAATGAAATCATGACATATATGGGTTTTTTTATTATATAAAAAATAATATTTTTAGTTCTATAGTTCGAACAATAGAAATTCTGTAAAAAATTGTAGTCAAACGACAAATTAATATATAGTGAACGAATTATCAATCAATAGAGTCCCTCTACGCCTTCAATAGGGACTAATAATGGCCACGAGAATTGTAATTTCAAAATTAAACGATATGTCAAATTGACGTGTTTGACGAGTATCTATTTTCTTAGTTTCAATGAAGATTGTTGACGACAATAAATTTTCCCATTAAATTCCATCCCTAATGACATTTTGTAAAAAGACTCGACTCTTCTGTGATAGGAGTAAATTTTTCCCAGCCATTTTGAATTTTCTATTGTTAAGCTTCTACATATTAAATGGCATAACAATCCCTCTTCTATGATGTGAAAGATGATTTCAATTCATCTATGATTAATGAATGTTTACCACGTGACATCCTTTTTTTAATTGATGAGGCAGACGAGATCCTTTTATTATGACAAAGGAATGTTAATCTAATGTTTAATTCTTAACCATCATGACTTCTCATGTGTTGTAATATAAATCTTTCTCAAAAGTTATGAAGAGAAATGGGTTTAAAAATTTAACTCTATGTTGAATCCAATGTTTTCCCTTTTTCCATTCAATTCATATAAATGATAGTGAATTAATAGATACCACATAATGATAGTAGATATTTAATTTTTATTAGTATTTTTTCTCTTTTTTAAAAAGATTGTTGGAAATTAGATATTTCATTTGTATTAATTGTAACATACTCAACTCTAAGTTGGGTTATGCTAGTGCTAAAAACGGTCCAATAATAAAAAGTTTTGATACCAGTTCAAAATGCAGAATAACACATAAACATGACATTCAAGCTTATGTAATGGGTCATGCTAATTAAAAATGTAAATGCAAATTCATAAATATGTACAACGAAAACTAAACACGTTCAACCATATAACATGAATAAACATAGTAAAGAAGAACACTCATCTTGTGAAATATGCAACCTGTTGTAGAGGATGAACGTTCTTCCCAACCATAGACTTTCTATTCCAGTTATCAATAGCAAGTCATCCCTGAGCTGGGGCTATGAATCCAGAAGAGATTGTGGTCCCTAAGGCTAGCTAAAGTCCCCCTCTCAACAACTAATCCTCGTAGCTAATTCTAGTCCACCATATATATTCCCCACAACTTGTACAACCCATGGATGAGATTCCCCTTCACTACTCATAGTCCCTCAAGCATTCCCCCTCCCATCTATGGCTTCCAACACAGGTTAGAAAGGAAATCTCACTGTTGGGACCTCAAGAATTCTATAACTACAATAGGAATTCACACAACAATAAAACACTTGATTCTCTAGAAAATTTTCGAACAAAATCTTGTGCATAGGCTCACAACCTCTCTTTCCATAAAATTAAAGCTCCAAACAACCACCATACATGCCCACTATGGCTGCCTTCAAGCTTCAACACTCAGAACTCTCTTGCTGTCCAAAATTCTCCATGTAAAAATTGTTGTCCACGAAAAAACATGAATGACTAATTTTGCTCTCTACCCATATGAATTTCCTCTCTTTTCCCAAGATAGTTGACTGCTCCTTCTGCCCAATGCTGATTGTACTTCAACCCCATGCTTCCAATGACTATGGGATGTGACTTCTACACCCACCCTCTTACATGAAATCAATCATTGGCTTTGGAAGCACTCTATAACTACAATAGGAATTCACACAACAATAAAACACTTGATTCTCTAGAAAATTTTCGAACAAAATCTTGTGCATAGGCTCACAACCTCTCTTTCCATAAAATTAAAGCTCCAAACAACCACCATACATGCCCACTATGGCTGCCTTCAAGCTTCAACACTCAGAACTCTCTTGCTGTCCAAAATTCTCCATGTAAAAATTGTTGTCCACGAAAAAACATGAATGACTAATTTTGCTCTCTACCCATATGAATTTCCTCTCTTTTCCCAAGATAGTTGACTGCTCCTTCTGCCCAATGCTGATTGTACTTCAACCCCATGCTTCCAATGACTATGGGATGTGACTTCTACACCCACCCTCTTACATGAAATCAATCATTGGCTTTGGAAGCACTCAATCAAAAAATTGAAGGTTCATAGTAAGGATAATTTAGAAAGAAAAGGGCTTGGGTTTAATAGACATGAGTAAACTCTCCCCCTTGAACCCCTTCCCTTTCTTGTGAAAATTAATCCCCCAAATCTYCGTCTGTGTCCATCTGCAATAGGCGATACATTTTATTTATATTCAATTTACATCATTTACATATTATATCGCTTGGCCTTGGACCATACATTACATTTACAATATACATGAAAATTTGAAAATGAAAATATTACATTAATATTTATGATTGAATAAACATATAAAAATGTAAATATCAAATTTTAAAATTTTAAAATTTATGTTGTTTTTTTATTGAATATATCTAAGTACACAAAAGATTCAACTTCAACATAACAAGTATATGAATTAGAATTGATACATTGTAAAAGGTTTTGAGTATATGTTGTTTTCTTATTAAATATATAACAAAACATAAAAATTAGCCGAAAAAATATTCAACTTTACATAACAAGTATATGACCTTGAATTGATACGTTCTGAAAGGTTTTGAGTATAAATTTAATTGGTAAAATTTGAGGTTTGAATTGATGCGTTGCGAAAGGTTTAAAGTATAAATTTAATTGATAAAAAATGAGTTTTACCAATCATTGTTAGTAAGGCACACTTTACATTCTTTGAGGAAAATATGAGTTCATAATATAGGCTATATCTCAAACACAAGAGTGGGGAAGGTAATATAGTGTCACCTTGTCCATCTCTATTTTAGGAGGACAAGGATATTTTTACATTATTAAGAGTGGGGAAGGTAATATAGTGTCACCTTGTCCATCTCTATTTTAGGAGGACAAGGATATTTTTACATTATTAAGAGCATTGTAATGCTTTAGATTTCAGATGTCATGAGACACACAAGTTGTGTAAAGAATAACCATTATGACTTTATCATTTTTCTTATTGGGTGTGTGCACAAGTTAATAACTTTAAAGAAGGTAATGAATTTTCAAACAAATTGCTCAAATTGTGTGAAAAGTAAAATGTGTCTATGTTTTTATATAACAAGCACATTTTGTAGCAGACGAAGAACACCAATTTTTTTCTTCCTGCTTTGTTCTCATGCCCGTCTCTTCCTTTGGTTCATCCTCGGGCCTACGAAAAATGGTGCTTGCTCCTGTGGTTTCTTAGTCGAGGAGGTCCATGGGGTTTTTTCCTCGTGTTTGACCACGATCTCCCTGATGCAGATCGATCTTCTTTCCGCCCTTTTTGGTTTTTTCTCAGTGACATCGTTTTGTTTCTATTGTGGAGGCTTCGTCCCTGTCGGTTGTCATGCAGAGGGTTTATCCTTTGCATGTTATGGAGGCTTCGTCCCTGTCGGTTGTCGTGTAGAGGGTTTATCCTTTGCATGTTCGATGTGATAATTGGTAGCTGTGTGTCTGGGTGAAAAGTTTGTTGCCAGGTTGTTGGTTGCGCTGTCTATTGATTTTAATTCTCTGGTTGCTACCTCAGAGATTTTTTTTGGAGCATGAACAATCATCTGCGGGATTCTGCACTATTTGTTCATCAACCTTTAGTGTGCGGGGAGGTTTACAAAAGTTTTTTTTTAGGGGTTGGACCTCACCAATCCATCCTTGTTGGTTCGTTCAGGTCTTGATGCAATGTCAGGGTTTTCTCGGTGGTTTTGGTGGCAGGGGATCCCTACGTCCCCCTCTAGTCTATGGTGTGGAGTGGATGTGGAGGTTTATGTTTCTTTTTGGCGGGGTTTGTATCATAGATTTGAGGTCCTCCTTTTATGGGCGTGCAATGTTGATTTTTTGTTGGTGGGGTCATCACTTTGAGGTCCATTTAGGGCATGCGGCTTCTAGTTTCCTCCTCCATAGTTGCAAGTTCTCTTGTTGTCCCTTTGGATCCATATTTTGAGGGGTTTGTTTTGCCACTCTGGCTTGGTCCGTCCAGGTTCTCTTCTGGTCTACGTTCTGCGTTTTTATTCGCTGATATTGATGGCTATTTTCTTTGTAGACTTCATATGCACTGGGGCCGTTTTCTGAGGGCCATTTTTGATGCATTTTAATTCCTCTTGGAATTGAAAGCTATTTTAAACTAAATGCATGCTCTTTGTATGCATTATTCAGAATGCGATTTTTATTTCTCTTAATAAAATGTACGCTTTTTTCCTTTGGAAAAAAAACATGCACATCTTATGTTTGAATTGGTTGGACAATGTCGAGCCAATTTTTTTTTTTGCATTTTNCCTTTGGATCCATATTTTGAGGGGTTTGTTTTGCCACTCTGGCTTGGTCCGTCCAGGTTCTCTTCTGGTCTACGTTCTGCGTTTTTATTCGCTGATATTGATGGCTATTTTCTTTGTAGACTTCATATGCACTGGGGTCGTTTTCTGAGGGCCATTTTTGATGCATTTTAATTCCTCTTGGAATTGAAAGCTATTTTAGACTAAATGCATGCTCTTTGTATGCATTATTCAGAATGCGATTTTTATTTCTCTTAATAAAATGTACGCTTTTTTCCTTTGGAAAAAAAACATGCACATCTTATGTTTGAATTGGTTGGACAATGTCGAGCCAATTTTTTTTTTTGCATTTTCATTGTCATGCAAGTGTTAGTGTGGAAGAATTGCAAAACATGAGTGCATTTCATAACATCCACATGTATATGTTTAATGTATACAAAAATATAAACAATTAGCTTCTATTTTTTTTCCATATTTTTTCTTCTAAAAGAGGAAGAAGTACGAATAGTTTTAGAGAGCATTTAATTGAAGTTAGAACCAGTGGTAGAGAATATTCCAACATATTGATAGCTTGCAAGTTTCTTAATCTAAGATAAAACACAAATGGTTGTGTCCATAACACCTGATGATCCATCCATCCAAGATCCATCCTCAACTATGTGCACCAACCCAAAGAATGGAGTGTACAACACTTCCCCACAAGTCCAAGGGGTAGTTCTTTTGGTGTTCTCTCATCATTACTGACAGGTGAGGTTGAAGACAAAGCCTTCACTCGGGTGTGGGGGAAGAACACATACTCGACCATTAAACCTTTACAACATTTAGCACACCAAATTCTATTTGCACTACACACCTCAAAAAATTTAGGTGTGCACCTCAATGACATGCGTATGCACACCTTAGTGGCCATACACATGGAATTCAACATTCTCTCTATGTGTTCCTACAACTAGGAATGGGCATGGATGTATACACTCTCCTAGGGCCATTACAAAAGCAAAATTATTTTGTAATAAAGTCTTAACACAAAATACTTGTATATACTCTTTTTAAGCTCTCTTCTTAGATCTTTTAGTCAATTGAAATTTAGGATTCGACCTCACATTGCTTCTTAGAACTTTGGCATGGGATTTCAAATATCACAATCCTTGTTGGTTTTTGGTTATTATGTATTTCCTTGTTTTGATTATTAATGGAAGAACATAATTATGTTGAATTTTCGTCTCAAATGTGAATGCATTTGTAATATGATAGGACACCCTTTTTGTTTTTGGACATATTAATGGTTGTCCTATAACTCTAAACTCAATTAAGTTTGGAGTTTTACTCTACGCCATGCATCATGGGTTACATGGTGCAAATAATTGATACTAGTGATTAATTTATATTTGACTATCTATTATATCACAATATCAACAAGTTAACAAGAAATAATACAACCTCTATTGATCTCATTTGAATTACTATATGCTTATCAAAAATACAAAGAAAATAATGGCCAACACTACCAAACTGCCCTCCAAAATTTTTGAAGAGATAAAATGTCGTCTATATGAGGCTTTTAAGAAACATAAGACCATGCTTTTCAATGAGTTCCATGGCATGATGCTACAAATTGATCCTACTATAACCACACGTTCTTCATCCAATCCTCTATTAAGAATGTTGTTGATATTATGGTAGTTGCAGGAGGTATTAACCTCCATGTGTAACCTTTGACTAGAATAGAATATTCCAGAAGCAAGAGAAACCCTAAACAGATGTGTAGAAACCCTAGAAGACAAGTCAACTTAGTAAAAGAATTAATATTAAAGTATTACCCTCCAGAAAGATAAGTTGGCCTAGACAAGTGACAAGGAGCACTATAAATAGAGGGCAATTGAGCTCATTTGTAATCACTCACCTCACTCACACTCTCAAGTGTAGCGCAAGTTTGGAGCTGCAACTGCAAGAATAGAAGGTGGATATTCTGGGGTGTTTCTTGGTCTCTCCCTCTAGCGCCATCTAGCCTAATATGTGCACCCTACCTTCTAGTATCTCTTGGTGGTATTCTTGGTGACATTCTTGGTAGTATTCTTGGTAACTACAACTGCAACTACTGCAGCTGAGTATTGTTATTGATATGTGGATTTGGGACCTTTTGTCCAGTGAGCTATCTTTGGATAAATATGCACTCTCTTCCTTATTTTTTGATTCCAGTGATGCTTCCAGAATCATTCTATCTAGCAAAGGTTATGGTGCTCGGGGGTGGTCACGTGCCTATGGTTGGGTGATAATATTGTGATATTGTCTATGGTAAAATGAGCACATCAAATATTTTAATAGGTTATGGGCCCACACTACCTTCAGAATAGTCTAACCACTAGAAGGTATAGCGGTAGTTCATTTTCAAGCTCGTTATAGCACCAGCTGCAGCTGCAACTAGGGTTTCTGATTTTGCTGCTGCACAAATCCTAATCCAACTCTTTGGGCACTTTAAGTGAAGAGTTGGACCTAATTTCTAGATATTCTAGTGTGCCCTAGCCTAGCGCACCCTCTGGTGTCCTCATCCAACAAAAACTTCAAGTTTGAGTTTTTGGGTCAAAGTCAAAGTTTCACTGCTCAAAGTCAAAGTCAAAGGTTTACTTTTGGTCAAAATTGAGTTTATGGTCAAAGTTGAAATTTCAAAGTTTCTATCTTGTTCTAATCATTGAACCTTTTTTATTAAGCTTCTAACCTCTCCTTGTCAAGATGGTGTCTAGTTTCATATTAGAAAGCAAGCTAAATGATGCTACAAATTTCAAAGGTATGCACTTGTATATGTTTTTCATGTTATATCATCCAACGAAGCATGAGCATTTTTTGCAGGGAATGTATAGGAGACCTTGTCCAAGAAATTATCTTGGATTTGGTACATTCATAGGAACAAGTAGTTGAGGCTCTAGGTTCCAGGTTTGATTGATCAAAATTGTTAAGTTTCAATTTGCACATATCAAGTTTGATAGTTTCCACAGTACAAGTAAACACTATAGTCATGACAACAATCTTTGAAAGGTTCTATTATTTCTAGGTATACTTGATTGCATTGATATAGATGCTTATTGCACTTGTTTGATGAACTAACATCTCCTCTAGGAGATATTTCTTGTTCTTGGGCAGGTCACCTTGGTAATTCTATGATCCTTGTTACCATAGATATGTTCTTATGAAAATTTTATTGGAAATACTTTTGCTCTTGTTTTTCTTGTTCTAAGCAGGTCATAGGCAATAGCTCTGAGAGGGAGTTAGAGTGACATTTGTAAACATGGAGTAGATGACCCCATCAAGTGATGAGGTGGGTGATCTCACCAAGTACCAATTCTAAAGGAAGTTATGATGGAAGAATATCAATCCATCATGAAAAATGATGTACACGAAATCATACCTAGACCTGAAGGAAAGTCTATAGTCACATCAAAATGGATTTACAAGATAAAGGATGCAGTAGATAGGAGTATCAATAAATCCAAGGCAATATTTGTGGCTAGAGGGTTCTCCCAATAGGAGGGAGAAAGCTATGATGAGACATTTGCTCTAGTTTCCAGATACACCTCTATTAGCACCATCATATCTCTTGCAGTATCTATGGGTTGGAGTTTACATTGGATGGATGTAAAGACCGCTTTTCTCAATGGATTAATTAAGGAAGAAGAATACATAGAGAAACCTCAAGGTTTTGAGGTACACTCGAGAGAAACCCTTGTATGCATATTAAAGAAGGTCTTGTATTGACTCAAGAAATCTCCAAGAACTTGGTGTGCACGAATTGACAATTACTTGACGAGACTTGGATTTTCCAAGAACTTTGTTGATCCATATCCTTATTACAAGGTTGTGAATGATGCACCTACGATCCGACTACTATATGTTGATGATTTTTTTACGCTAGGTGTAGAGCCTCTCATTGTTAGGGTCCTAACCCGCACATAGGTAGAACAATATATTCAGATGTAATAAAGGTCAATATTAATAATCCCTTGGAATAAAATAGAATAATTCGAATGTAAGAAGACCTAATAGAAGCTTCCGCTTCTAGAAGGATCTTCCTCTAGATGCTTCTTTTGATAGACATATCTAGTATAAATAGGAGTCGAGGGTATGAGAACCCTAGCTTGGAGATTATTGTAATAGAGCTCTGCTCGACTGGAGGTTTCCCCCTCAAAGAGGCCCGTGAACATTGCTCTCAGAATCAAAGTGCTATTTCTGTTGTTATTCTTATATCATTTCAATGTTATTGTGGTGATTATTCTGGTTATATTGCTGTTATTTTGCCATTTCTAGCATTTTATTTCTGTTTTGCATACTTTTTATATCAGGTATATTACAAGTGGTATCAGATCACTTTCCTTGGCAGAAATTGTGGGTAAATTTTTTTTTAGGGTAGAGACGTATTTCAACGTCTTTAATCCATAGAGATTTGTCATTATGCGCATAAACCCACGGTTGAGGGATTCATACACACAGGAAATACAAGTGGTTCTTAAGCGCACATTTGTTGGCCACCCTTGTAACCCCTGTTGGTACCCCTTCGAGTGGTAGCACATCAGACAACACCTGTGTATGGATTGACCTAGATTTCCTGAAGCCCTCTTTAGATAAACCGATCGGCCGCCTGAATGCTATAGTGCCACCGAGAACAACACTCAGGAAGATACTCTCTATTACCTAGGTAGTCGAGTAGTATGGCTAAGGGTACCGTCTATCCTCCTTAGTTAGTGCCCTGAGATATTGGGCTGAGTAATACTGTTGGACCCCGCACGTATATCATAGAGCTACAGCACAGGGAAAAAAATTATCTATAGAACCCTTGAATACCTAACCCTTGGGGATAGAAACATAAACAAATCAAAACAAACAATATATATTATTGCGAAATTGTGTTCGGGTTGCCAAGTAAATACACATTTCTTTCTGGTTAAGCATTTGGGCATTTCCTCTCTGTAGTATTCTCAAAATTTTTCACCATTATTTGAGACCTATTCCATTGGATTCATCTCTTCACTCTTATCACATTCATACATATCATTTTTCGGAAAACATTTTGACTCCGCCCGCCCCTTTTCAGTTGCCCCATACCTGTAGCCAAGACTTGGAAGCTCACTTCAACACCTTTCAATCTAGTCTCATTGAGACCCAACAAGAAGTGAAACAACTCAGTGCCAATGTTGCCTCCATCAATACAACCATGCAGTCCACAATGGAGGAAATCAAACAAGACCTCACCACCCATTTTGAATCTGTCTTTTTGGCACTTTGCACCAAACTGCATATCCCTACATATGACCCTTCCTCTTCCTCACCTCCACATACTGAAGGTGAACATTCCTCTCATTCCCATAACTTTCAGAACCATCACTTTCAATGTGACCTACGCCTTCCATGGGTGGATGTGACCAAATTTGATGGCTCGGACCCCACTGGTTGGGTAACCCAATTGGAACATTATTTCTCTTTATACGTCATTACATATGACTTGGCCAAACTCCGACATGATGTTCTCCATCTAGATCAAGAATGTTGGCAATGGTGGAAATGGAGAAAAACTTCTTGTCAAGGGTATATTGCTTGGACACACTTTGTGGGAGAGCTTTATGAATGCTTTGACACTGACACCAACCATTTGGGCTGTTTGACAAAGTTGAAACAATCAAGAATAGTGGAAGACTTTATAGTTGTCTTTGAGCGCCTGACTTTTTGGATAGAGGGCATGTCTGATGCCTTTTTCCAATAATGTTTTATCAGCGACATCAAGGATGAGATTTGGGCCCATGTCCTCATGGCTCGGCCTCAGATTTGGTTGGAGGCTACTAAAAGAGCTAAAGAAGCACAATATGTTGTATCTTCTCAAAACTGGAAACCCTCCTTTATCCCTCGCCCTAAACTAGTAAATCCCACTCCTCCCTCCACTCGACTAAAGATCCAAAAATTGACCAGGGCTAAAATGGTTTAATGCCAACTCAAAGGCCTTTGTTATAATTGTGATGAAAAATATTTCTAGGGCCACAAGTGTAAGGAACAAAATATTTTTATGGCCATCTCCGAGGATATTTCGGAAGAGGATGTTGAAACTCCCCTTGTGTCTGAGTCACCTGAAACCCCCGACATAACCCCTCCCTCAGACCCTCCCGAAGTAGAACCGGTCATTTCCCTCAATGCTGTCACTGGCTTCTCCACTCCCCAAACCCTCAAGCTAATTGGTTACATCAAGCATTAGAAGGTCATCATTTTTGTTGATAGTGGAAGCACCCATAATTTTATTCATCGCCGCATTGCCCAAGAAACTCATTTCTACATCCATGCCATCAATAATTTCCAAATCATGATTGCCAATGGTGGCTCCATGAAATGTGGAGGGTGTTGTGAAAATGTGCGTCTCCAAATTGGTGACTACCACCTGAAATCTCATATGTTTTCTATCGACATGGGTGGTTGTGACATTGTGTTGGGTGCAGACTGGCTAAGGAATTTGGGTCCTATTCTCATGGATTTTAAGGAATTAACCATGCAATTTGACCAGGAGGGCCACCAATATAAGTTCCAAGGCATCACCGCCAGTTCACCTGATATAATTAGTTCCCATCACATGGAAAAGATGCTCATAAAAGGTCATTTTGGTGTTATTGCTCAACTCCATGCCATACAAGCAATAGAAACACCCTCGGTGCCGCAAGACCTCCAAGCCATGATTTCTAAACATCAAGTGGTTTTTTCCACTCTCCAGGGACTCCCTCCTTCATGTAGTGTTCATGATCATTCCATTCCCCTTGTACCAAAAATCCTTCCTCCCAATATCTGTCTGTATTGTCAGCCCTTTTCCCAAAAAAATAAAATTGAGAAAATGGTCCAGGAACTTCTTAATGCAGGCGTTATCCACCCTAGTATGAGCCCCTACTCTTCTACTGTGGTCATGGTACTGAAGAAAGAAGGTTCTTGGTGAATGTGTCTTGACTTCCGTGCCCTCAACAAACTTACCATTAAAGACAAATTTCCCATTCCTGTCATTGATGACCTCCTGTATGAACTGAGTGGCACCCAATTCTTTACTAAACTTGATCTTCGTTCAGGCTACCACCAGATACGTATGAAAGAGGCAGACATTCCCAAGACTGCCTTTAGAACTCATGAGGGCCACTATGAGTTTTTGGTCATGCCCTTTGGCTTGTGTAATTCCCCCTCCACCTTCCAAAGCCTCATGAATCATGTATTTCGTCCTTTTCTTTGTCATTTTGTCATAGTTTTCTTTGATGATATCCTCATCTATAGCAAGACCTGGATAGAGCATCTTACTCATGTGGATCAAGTTCTCCATCTACTCTCTCATCACCAACTTTTCCTGAAACAGTCTAAATGTGATTTTGGCACCTCAGAAGTAGAGTACTTGGGTCATCTGGTTGGCACGGATGACGTTAGGGTGGATCCTAAAAATATTGAAGCTATGCAAGACTGGCCTCACCCAATGACTCTCAAAATCTTGCGTGAATTTCTGGGCTTAACAATTTATTATCACAAGTTTGTTAAGAATTACAGAAAGATTGTAGCACCTCTCACTACTCTCCTAAAAAAGAACTATTTCACTTGGACTTCAGCTGCTGCTCAAGCTTTTCAAACCTTGAAGATGGCCATGTGCACCACTCCAGTCCTGGCCCTTCCTGATTTCACAAAGACCTTTTTCTTGGAATGTGATGCTTCAGGGAAAGGAATTGGTGTTTTCCTTATGCAAGAGGGTCGGCCTCTGGCCTTTACCAGCAAGCAACTATCTGAAAGAAATATGGGCAAATCTATCTATGAAAAGGAAATGTTGGCTATTTTGCATGCCGTTGATTTGTGGCACCCTTATCTATTGGGGCAATGCTTCCAAATTAAGACAGACCATCAAAGCCTCAAGTATTTTCTGGAACAACACATTTCCTCCTCGGAGCAACAAAAATGGGTAACTAAGCTATTTGGCTATGATTATGAGATCATTTACAAGAAAGGAAAAGAAAATGTGTTTGCGGATGCACTTTCCTGAAAATATGAAGATGAAGGATCCCTTTTTTCTCTCTCCTTCATTGTACCAGACTGGCTCCAAGCTGTTCACCAGGAATGGCTACAAGATCCCAAAAGTTCGCGGCTGATCCAACAATTGCAGTCTAGTGCTCCAACTCCCCCAGGGTACTCTTGGCTCTATGATGAGCTTTGATACAAAGGCCATTTGTATTTAAGTAAACAATCAAAGATTAAATCCACGGTACTTTCTGAGCTTCATGCTACACCGACAGTGGGGCACTCCGGATTCACCAAAACCTATGATAGGGTCAAACATTTTTTTTTTCTGGGATGGTATGAAACAGGACATTCGTAATTTTGTCGCCGAATGTGATGTGTGTCAATGCAACAAGGGAGAAACAGTCAAATCTCCAGGCACATTACAACCGCTCCTGATTACACCTGTTATTAAGAAGGACATCTCTATGGATTTTGTTATAGGCTTACCCAAATCGGGAAATAAATTAGTCATCATGGTGGTTGTGAATCGCCTTTCCAAGTATGCTCATTTCTGTGCTCTTCAACACCCATTTACAACATCCATGGTGGCTGAAATTTCATGGATCAGGTCTTCAAGCTTTATGGCATGCCACACTCTATTGTTTTTTATCGCGACCCAACTTTCACAAGCAATTTTTGGCAAGAACTGTTCAAGCTACAAGGCACCCAATTGCATCTCAGTACAACTTATCATCCCTATACTGATGGTCAAATAGAAGTTGTTAACAAGTGTTAGGAAACATATTTGAGGTGTTTTGCCTTGGAAAAGAAAAATTAGTGGGCTCAATGGTTACCCCTAGCTGAATGGTCTTACAACACTTCATACCATACAACTACACGCATGACTCTTTTTGAAGTGGTATATGGACAGAAGCCACCTTCAGTTCTCTCATACTTAGCTGGTGTCTCGAAGGTCCAGGCGGTTGACCAAACACTTATAGTTCGAGAGGCTATTCTTCATACCCTCAAAGAGAATTTGGTCATGGAACTGAATCGCATGAAGCAATCAGCAGATAAAGGTTGCTTTGAATGTCAATTTGAAGAAGGGGATCATGTGTTTCTTCGCCTGCAACCTTACAAGCATAATTCCCTAAAGGTTGAGCATTATCAGAAGCTAGCGCCCAAATTTTATGGTCCTTATACAGTTCTCAAGCATGTGGGATAGGTGGTCTATCAGTGATCTTTGCCCAGTCATTAGAAGCTACATCCTGTTTTTTATGTTTCCTGCTTAAAGAAGGTGATCAGAACTAAGTGCCAAATTCAAACCAACCTTCCCGAGTTAGCTGAAGAAGGATCCATTTGGCTACAACCATAAGCAGTTTTGGACTAGCATGAGCCTCTCCTACGTCAGAGAACCATCAAGGAAGTGTTAATCCAGTGGAAATGTACAACTCCAGTAGATGCCACTTGGGAACCATCTACCATTCTGTAGCAATATCCACATCTCAAGCCTTGAGGACAAGGCTGTTTTTAAGGGGGAGGACATGTTAGGGTCCTAACCCACACATAGGTAGAACAATATATTCAGATGTAATAATGGTAAATATTAATAAGGCCTTGCAATAAAATAGAATAAGTCGAATGTAAGAAGACCTAATAGAAGCTTCTGCTTCTAGAAGGATCTTCCTCTAGATGCTTGTTTTGATAGACATATTTAGTATAAATAGGAGTCGAGGGTATGAGAACCCTAGCATGGAGATTATTGTAATAGACCTCTATTCGACTAGAGGTTTCCCCCTC
>JASDQU010100079.1:318236-339575 GCA_032191745.1 Picea mariana
AAATAGAATAAGTCGAATGTAAGAAGACCTAATAGAAGCTTCTGCTTCTAGAAGGATCTTCCTCTAGATGCTTGTTTTGATAGACATATTTAGTATAAATAGGAGTCGAGGGTATGAGAACCCTAGCATGGAGATTATTGTAATAGACCTCTATTCGACTAGAGGTTTCCCCCTCAAAGAGGCCCATGAACATTTCTCTCGGAATCAAAGTGTTATTTCTGTTGTTATTCTTATATCATTTTAGTGTTACCGTGGTGATTATTCTGGTTATATTGTTGTTATTCTGCCATTTCTAGCATTTTATTTCTGTTCTGCATACTTTTTATATCTGGTATATTACACTCATTATTAAGTGTAAGAGGGAGTTAGCCTCTGAATTTGATATGAAGGATCTTGGTCTCATGCATTATTATTTGGGACTAGAAGTATAACAAAAGCGTGGTGAAATATTCCTGGGTTAAGGGAAGTATGTTGTAAATATTCTTCAGAAGCTTGGGATGATGGATTGCAAATCCATGACAAGTCCCATCGTGACAGATATGAGGAATTTAAGAGAATTTGATTATGATCCAGTAGACTTGTCCCTATACCGGAAGTTGATTGGCTCATTGATGTATTTGGTGAATACCTGACCGAACATTTACTTTGTCATGAACATGTTGAGCCAGTTCCAGGTGGAACCTAGACATGAGCATTGGATAGCTGCAAAGAAAATTTTGAGATATCTTTGTGGGATGGTGAATTATGATTTGAGATATGCCTCAAACAATGATGTACAACTACATGGATTTACTGATTCAGATTGGGTAGGGAGTGAAAATAACAAAAATAGTACTTTTGGTATATGTTTCAGTTTGGGCTCCGCTATGATATCATGGGATGGCATGAAACATAAGTCTATTGCACTCAACACTACATAAGTAGAGTATATTGTAGCTTGTGATGCTTGTACAAAAGCAATATGGCTTCGTAAGCTAGTTTCTGGACTATTTGATTAGGTGCTAGATTCGACCGTGAAATATTGTGATAATCAGAATTGTGTGAAGCTTTCAGAGAACCTCATGTTCCATAGCAGGTCAAATCACATTGAAATCAAGTAATATTTTATCTATGGTAAAGTCCATAAGGGAGAAGTAGTTCTCCATTACATCTCCACTGATGAGCAGACAATTGATATTTTAACAAATCCTCTATCCAAGATAAAATTTACATAATTGAGGGACAAACTGGTACTTGTGGAGATTTCTCCCTTATTTGAGAAAGATTTCTGATCCGTATCATGCTAGTACAACTTAGATATGATGCTTCAACATCATGCTAGTACAACTTAGATATGATACATATGTCCTGAGACACATCATGCTAGTACATCTTAGAGATGAAGCATATTTATGAGTCACATCATGCTAGTACAACTTAGATATGATGTAGTAGCATCATGCTAGTACAACTTAGTGATGATGCATATGACTCACATAATTCTAGTACAACTTAGAGATGGTGCATTAACACCATGCTAGTACGGCTTAGAGATGAAGTAGATACATTGAGCTACATCATGCCAATACAACTTAGAGATGGTGCATTGACACCATGCTAGTATAACTTAGAGGTGATGTAGATGATACTCCACATCCTTCCAATACAACTTATATATGATGCATTCACATCATGCTAGTACGAATTAGAGATGATACAGTGGAGATACCTCCCTTGGTTGAAAGGGAGGATATGACTTCCTCAGTTGGGAGGGAGTGTCGATATATGGCATCATGGATAGTTAGTGTGTTGGTGGAAAGACATTCTCCAGGCGGAGAATGGTCTAGGAAGAACAAATTGATAGTGGACAAACATTCTCTCTATGGAGGATGGTCCAGGTTGACAGTTTGATGGTGGATAGACATTCTCCCTATAGAGGATGCTCCAGGTTGACAGATTGTTGATGTACCATGGACAACTATTCTCCCAGGGAATTTCCCGGATGGGTAGAACGGTCCAGGACAAGTATTCTTCTAGGACTCATGTCCAGATTAGAAGAATGGTTCGTCTCCCTAAGTTCACAGTAGTGACCAAAGTGGGGAAATTGGTACATGACATACATTTTCCCTGAGTTCACAATAGTGACCAGAGCGGGGAGATTGGTATATGACATACATTTTCCCTGAGTTCATAGTAGTGGCTGGAGGGAAAATGGTCCAGGACAACTATTCTTCTAGGACGTATGTTCGGATTAGAAGAATGGTACTTGTAGCCCATGGCGTGGATTTCAACATCTGGGAGGACATTCATTCTTCTAGGATGTATGTCCGGATTAGAAGAATGGTCCTTGTAGTCCATTATGTGACTTTCATAATCTGGGAGGATAGTCATTCTTCTAGGACATATGTTCGGATTAGAAGAATGGTACTTGTAGCTCATAACAAGGATTTCAACATCTTTTGGGACAATCATTCTTCTAGGACGTATGTTTGAATTACAAGAATGGTCCTAGTATCATTCTGTTGAGTGAGTGACTTATGTGAGACACTCTGTTGAGTGCGCAAAGTCCAAAAAATGACTTCTTCAACATCATGCCTGATTAATTAGATGGAGTATGGCCTTGAGAGACGATGTAGACGATGATATGATTTGATGCCAGGAGACTGTTGTACTACATGGTGATAGCCTATGTAGCTATTAGTTTATTGCAGTGGAGACTAAGGGTCTCTGGACAGTAGCTATGTACTAATGTGGTGGATGTGTTCCACTGGTAGTGACTGTGTGTCACTAGATAGTATCTTTGCACTACTAGGAGTGGTTGTGTATCACTGATAGGAGTTGTGTACTACTATGGATCGACATTATTATGATCAATTGGATGGCATTGTAGTAATTGTGTACTACTACTAGATTTCCATGGAGACTACTGGTAGTGTTGAAGGTGTTTCCTAGGCTGGTGTGCCAACCAATAGTGTTGGAGGTGATTTCCAGCTAGATGGATAGTGATGATGATGCTCATGACTTGGTATGCATGATCATGATATAGCCCATGTGGCTATGATGATGCTACATGTAGAATGGTATGAAAGACTATGTGAGCCTTGTCCATACCATGTGAAATGGATGGATGTGTTTGAGACCATTACAGTTAATACCTCCATAGATAGGAGGGAGTGTTGATATTATGGTAGTTGCAGGAGGTATTAATCTCCATGTGTAACCTTTGGCTAGAATAGAATATTTCGAAAGCAAGAGAAACCCTAAAGAGATGTGTAGAAACCCTAGAAGACAAGTTGGCTTAGTAAAATAATTAATATTAAAGTATTACCCTCTAGAAAGAGAAGTCGGCCTAGACCGGTGACAAGGAACACTATAAATAGAGGGCGCTTGAGCTCATTTGTACTCACTCACCTCACTCAGTCTCTCAAGTGTAGCACAAGTTTGGAGTTGTAGCTGCAAGAACGAAAGGTGGATATTTTGGGGTGGTTCTTGGTCTCTCTCTCTAGCGCCATCTAGCCTAAGATGTGCTCCCTACCTTCTAGTATATCTTGGTGGTATTATGATATTCTTGGTGGTATTCTTGATAACTACAACTGCAACTGATGCAACTGAGTATTGTTCTTGTTATGTGGCTTTGGGACTTTCTATCTAGTGAGCTATCTTTGGAGAAAGATGCGCTCTCTTGGTTATCTATTGATTCTAGCATTGCTTCCAGAATCATTCTATCTAGAAAAGGTTAGGGTGCTCAAGGGTGGTTGCGTGCCTATGGTTGGGTGACAATATTGTGATATTGTCTATGGTAAAATGAGCACATCGAATATTTTAACAAATGCATCACCCTTCAAGGGTTAAATCAATCTAGTCATTTCTACTTTTCAATGTGCCACTAATGTTGGTGCATTAGATAATTGGTTGTGGAAATTAGAGTCACATTTCTTTGTTAATGACTTCTCATATGAAGAAAAGATCACCTTTGTGATATTGAATATTAATTATTCAATGACTTATTGGTGGGAAACACTCAACAAACAAGGCTTGAGGATGAATATCCCATTCTTACTTGACCCGAATTTGTGGAGGTAGTGTGTGATGAACTCTATCCTCTCAAACACTATCATTATTATTATATATAATGAAAAATCTTGCATGGTCTAGTAGAAAGAATAGAGTTTCAAGACTACACCAAGTTTGAGTTTCAAACTCTGATATCTCATTTGGATGTGCATGAAATAACACACACAAATTCCTAAATTATATAAGTGGTTTTTTGCACTACAACTATGTCAAACTAGAGAACTAGAGTTTCTTGACTCGATGACAATGGGTAAACCATATTGATTTTCCTTCAAGATTGAAGAAAAGTTTGAAGAAAGTTGAAGCAAACAAGACATAATAAATCTAGACCCGTGCATAAGAAAACCTCTACTAGGAATGGCTAGAAAAATCTGATGCCATAGATTCAACAATGGTACAAAGGTTGATTCCACCATAAGCAACAATCACTTGCACTCCAAATGCTTAATGTGTCTATTCCAAAGCAAGATAAAGGCAAGTACAAGGAAGGAAAAAAATGGTGTGGGAATCATCACATCAACACTCATGATTAATTTGAATGTTGCATTCTCAAATCCTTCATCACTTAGATGTTGCATCCCACACCCAATCAAATTTAGGAGATTTAGACCATCCTTAACATCCTATCTACTTGAATGCCACTTTAATATCCATTAATACACCAACTAAAGTGAAATGAGAACGAGAGCATTAATTTTAGACCAAGTGTTGGATCAAATGATCACAACTCCCACATGTCATAATAACACCATTGTGCAAGATGCGGTGAAGTAACTTGACCTATCTACTATGGAGCATGCTCAACCCTAATCTCTTGGTTGGCTTCAACAAGAAAGGAGATGATAAAGTTAGTGTGTGAACGTACTTTTAAGTTTTCTATCACTCCTATGAAGGACCAAATCACTTGGATTGTCGCACATCTAGACACCTATGACATGTTAATTGGAAGGTCATATATCTATGACTGACTAGAATTTTGTTCCAATCCACAACATTAGTCCCTCAATGTCAATGAGTGCATCTACAACATTGGGGAGTCCCCTTAAAAGAAGATCACCACTCTAGTGTCTACAAAGCAATGCAAGAAGCTAATTTCACACATTCAAAAGTCTTATCTTTTCATGGTCTACCAAAATAAGGTAGTGCATAATCCAACATGGACTCAATCTCTCATTGTGCTCATGACACGATCTGTAGCACATAAACAACAACTTGGTGCACTGCTATAACAATATGGAAATTCCTTTCATCATCCCAAAGGCACCTTGATGAACTTCTTAATCAAGCATTAAAATAACCTAGTTATGGGGTTTTCATCCCCAAATTGTCCACTTTATCATAGATTAATATGCGATAAAGATGAGATCTAGTGCTAAGTGTGTGGCAAATTTAGGAACTCATTAAATAGGGAAAGAACATGCCTATCACATATTCTTGACATAACTCCATTTCCCTCACACCCAAGAAGGATGGTTTATGATACCTTTGCATAGATTACCATACTTTCAATAAGATTGATCACTATTAAGAATTTGTATTCCTGTTGTGTATTAATTATCTTTTAAACTAGTTATGAGATGCACATTTATATTCACTATCATGTATTGATGATGTTCCATATTGGTTATGAGATGCACATTACTTATCAATATATAGCTTAAATCTCATTACCATTAAGTATTTAACAACGAATACAATAGTGCAGTTTGAGTGGGTCTAATGGTTAAGAACACGTGTTTCCTCCTTGGAGGTCACAGGTTCAAAACCAAAGGGGGATAGATTTTGTACATGTTGGCCTCTTGTGATAAGTCTATAAAGGTAGACGCCCCCAGGTGGGATACCTCGGCTCTTACTAAATCACAAGTTATTGGTATATCTAACTTGTAGGATGTTGGATATACTCTTGGGTTATACCCATGATTAAAAAACACAATAAATATAATATCTTAAAAATAACATCCAAAACTAAAAAGAGTCTCTATGAATGGTTAGTAATATGAACACAAATTATTAAATCTCAATCACAAGTGCATGGCATTGAATGTAAAATGAACTAAAACTTCTAAATCTGAAAGGAAAGAAGGAATCATTTTTCAGATCTAAATTGAATAGGAGGCCGCATGCATGCTCGTATGAATTGGTTCTTCCATGGTGAAAGGTGAATCCTATGTTTTATGTAGAGCACAAATTGGATAGTGATGTGATGTTTTTTTTTTTTTAAGGTAACTTGGGTTGAGCTTAAGTACTTTTATATATATATATATATATATATATATATATATATGGTTAACACATTTTAATTGTGTGTTGCTAAGTATTAAAAAAATGTATAATATTTTTAATACTTAACTTAAAATTGAAATGTGTCATATATAAAATTAACAAAGCTCCATTTTAACTTTAAGATCAACATAGATCCATTTTAATTTTAAATACTCAATTTAAAATTGAAAATTGAAATGTTATATATATATAATTAACCAAACTCCAGATGCATTTTAATTTTAAAATTAAAAGAGATATGTGATAATTTATATAAAAAATTGAAATGTTATATATATAAAACTAACCAAACTCCATAAACATAGATGCATTTTAATTTTAAAATTAAAAAGAATATGTGATAATTTATAAAAAAAATTGAGAAACCAATAAAATGAAATAAAATGTGTAAATCAAACTTCCTCTCATTAAACAGTGAAGAATTTAAGAAGCAAAAACTTCATACGGTCCTAGGGGTGGTCTTGATTACCATCTCAAACAATTTCAACAAGCTCAGAGCATGTTGACAGAACTAGAGCCAGAATTATTATATTCTAATTTCTCCCAAGAAAATCTAGATTCTAAAGCTGTTGATGTTCTGCATTCCTCCTATGTATGGCAGCGTCAACCTTGTACTGGACACCCAACAATCCAAAACTAGCAGAGTAGGAACCCAATGGGAAATGGATTAACCACATTCGTGGCAATTACAGGATTTGGGCCTTTACAGAACACATCCCAACAGCAGAAAGTCCTATCATCCAGTGCAGAGGTACCCAATTCCCAGTTCTTAGTATTCAACAATGGTTATAGAAGTGGGTTAACTCTGGAGCCATTTTCCTTCTCGAGTTATTTTTTCTGTAGGTTTTTTAGTTGATTTTAAAATTTTGGTCAATCTAGAATTCTGATCAATTTTCTGAGTATCTGCGTTGGTTTAAAATGGGGCAAAATTCTTGGATTAAAGTTCTGACATGTATAGAAATTTGATCCATACAAAATTCAGACTACTCTTGAAAATTTGATCGAATTCAGACCTATTTTTTTTACCTGAAAAATGAAACTCGAGAAAAAAGATTACTCCCGAATTAACCTACTCCATGGTTATAGAGCATAAGCTCAATCACGTTTACAGATAACGCCCGGCAAAAATTACGAAAACCTGCAGCAACGAATAAGCTGCCATTTATGCAAAGAAGTATCACGCTAATAAAATATATCGCCGTTCCATGTTAGCTCAGCAATTCCCGGATCCTAGCTATGCATTGAAAATATACACGTACATATCAAACATTTCTGCAGAGAAGAAGTATCCCGCTAATACAATATATCACCGTCCCAAGTTTGCGCAGTAATTCGCGGATCTTAACTACGTATATCAAACATTGTGCAGTGTCCCACTAATACAATATATCACCATCCGGAGTTAGCGGAGTAATTCGCGGATCTGAACTACGTCATGGAAAATATACGAAATGTATATATCAGTTTTATAAACCAGCAATCCGTCATTTGCAATTTGTACATCCCTAGAAAAATATATAATCTATTCACTGTTTGGAATACGGATTTCAATAATGAGGTAAGGGACTAAGGGACAAACAATTCCAAACTTCAAAAAATTATCAAAGAATTCTGTTTGATGCTAAAATTAAGTAGAATCAAAAAATTATCAAAGAATTCTGTTTGATGCTAAAATTAAGTAGAATAAAAATGAGAACTGATATATTTGATTTGGTGGCCCGAGATAGATCCCCAAGTATTTCGATCGGGGAGATGGACGAGCTTCCCTTTTCTTGATGTAGACTAACCTGCCATTTTTTCTGCGGCGGGTAGCGGTACCTACCACATTATGCGGTATAGACAGAAAGTAGGCTGCACATGCACCGCACGTTCAAACGAACGGTGGCCGCATTCTTGTCCCGCCATGGGGCTATCTGCACATGGGTTTCTAGAATCTGCATATGCATATGGGGTTAAGAGTTATCGATTTCAGTTATCCATTTGAGTCTTGGAGTAAGCTCATTTGAGTCTTGGAGTAAGTTAATTAGGGAGTAATTTTTTCTGTTTTTAGGGAAAAAAAATGGTTGGCCAGATTTTCAGAGGTAGTCTGAGTTTTGTATTTTGTATGGATCAAAGTTTTATGAATTTGAAAACCTTCTTCATGAGTTTTGTTCCATTTTAAACCAATCCAGATGCTCAGAAAATCAATCAGAATTTTAGATTGACCAAAAATTTAAAATCATCACTCATAAGATAAGATTACTCCAAAATTAACCCACTCTCCTTTAACTCTCCTTTAAATGTTTGGTGGGCAGTCGTGTGTTTTAGATCCTGCATTCATTGCACCCTAGCTTGTTGAAGGTGTGTGCTTTGAACTCTAGACCGTAGAGTGTGTTCTTTGGACTCTTCGTGTTTTGGGTGGTGGAGAAGATCTTCATTTTTAGCTTGCGTGGTTATTTGTTTCAAGGTTTGGGTGTTAGTAGTGGTGAATGTTGTGGCAATCACTGTGCATGGATATAGATGCAATGGGTTGCAATCTTATGGGGATGTTGTTGAGTGAGTGTGTCATAAATTTATTGGGTGGTAGCGTTGGTTGGATTCTCTCTCTTTGTCTTTGTATCCATGGACACTTTGTCTAGGGTTTTTTTGTATCATTGTCTATAGAAGATGAAGAGTTGGGTGGGTGGTTAGTGTGTGTTGGCTTGTGGAGGAGGATTTGGTTTCAAACATTTCATGGAGTTTGTCTATGTTTTTGTTTGGTGTCACTGCTTTCCAAATGTGTGTTCTAGAAAAAAAAAAAGTGGTTGTCGTTGGGTCAATTTTTAAGCATGCTTGGTATGCCATTGTTATATAAGTGTCTCTGTTGGTGTGTGAATGAAGGTTTCGTTGCGTGAATTTCATTACTATGACCGTCAATGTCATGCCATTATTATGTATGTACCTCTACTAGCTCGTGGGTAGATTCAAGGGATTGTAATTACCTATCATACCCCCTTGTGGTGGTTATGATGGAAGGTGTTGTTACCATTTATATATGGTGTTGCTCATTACAAGAGGTGAACAAATTTCAAAATTCCATGCTTAAGACAAATTTATAAATTTCACCTCAGCCAGGCCCGTGGGGGGGCTGGCGCGATGCGAGGTTCCTTGGATGTGTTTTGTGTGAAATTTTAGCCTTATAGATGAATTTGAAATTTTAATTACAACAACATATATTTCAATTCTATCCAACCAAAATTACTAGGCATCCCAAGAAAACAAAAAATGAAACAATGCACTTCAAGGGGAGAAGATTCATAGCCCTAAGGGCTCAATCCCTTTCACAAGTCAGATCTATAAAACACTTTATAACAACATATTTATTACATTGATAAATTTGTGCATTTAGTTCCTACTTAGCTTGTCAAATCACTTAACAAATTTGCTAACTATGAATGATAAATCAACATATCAAACAACCCTACAAATGAAATATTGACTTGAGAAACATAAGGCTGGTTTCATATTTTAAATGTACAATATATGGACATCAAATGTATACTTATATTAAAACATAATGAAGATACAAGTACATACCTTCAACACATCACAAGTTAGTGCAACATGTACTATTCGCTTATCATAAGCCACAACATTCCAATTACATCCAAACACTAGCTAGTGATCTAGATTGGATGATTATATTATTTTTCATCTATCTCGATGCTTTCAGAGTGGAAAAAATTGGAGGAATTATCTTCCAGGGTCAATTTAATGGCAGGTCCCAGTTTGGAAAATTAGGGTTTGAAACCTTATGGAGCCATTTTGATGCATCAAACGACATTTTTTTGAGTCAAAACTTTCCTAGCAATAGTTGGGACCCCTTGACACTATTCTACACATTGAGACCTTTCCAACAATGCAAAAATCACATCAATCAAAGCTCATATGAAAAAGTCATGCCTCTCGCAAGTTGACCTACCATGTTGACCACCATGGTACGAGTGGATGCCACGTCAACTCCCATTACTAATGCATATGGAATTTCAAGAAGATTCTAGAATTTCCAAATCCTTATCACAATTAAAGATTGAGGAAGTCAAAACCCTACTCCTAGATGGCTATTGGGCGATGTTAAATACCAGGTCGCTAGGAGGAGAAGGGGTTCCATTCTTTAATATTTTATTTGTTCCATAGTTGAGAAGAGCACCTAGGAGTGGTATTTTGAGAGCACAACAGAGGAGGATAGATTCTTTAGTAGTCATATAGGTCACATTGTTAAAGAAAACTCCATAGAGAGTGCCTCTTTCTCTGTACTTGCATTTGAAGAAAATAGAGTAGAGCAGCCTCATCTTCTAGTTGGGTTTTCTCCCATATTGGGTTTCCCAACTTATATCTTGTGTTTATTTGTGGATGGTGTGTGAATATTTATTTATATTCTATATTTTTCACACTTAAGTTATTTTATACATTTTAAGTACAAAACCAGTAATTAAAGAATTTGAGATCTAAAGGAAATTAACCTTCACAATAAAGATCTTTGTATTTTACTAGATCTGTTGTGATGAATTGTCCAATGGAGAATTCACGACAGTTTATAGATCAGTTAGGGTATCCACCATCAATAGAAAACCCTAACCAACAATCATGGTCTAGTAAGGCATCATGCCAAGCTACTCCTAGTCATTCTAAAGGCTAAAGAGAAAGTTAGCCTCAATGCCAACAATGCCACCCTTGATCTCCAAGCTTCAATCATACAAGTCTTCTAGAATATTCTCCAAGATTTCATCACACAAGTCTTCTAGGAGATTCTCCAAGATTCCATCACACAAGATTTAGGTCTTCTTCACTCCTCTACTGCTTGTTTCTTACTCTAGGTTTTATATTACTCAAAACCTAAGATTACTTGCATCACTCAAGTACAAAGATTTTAAGAGAAACCCTAGTGCTATCCTTCCAATATTTTTCTCCATCCTAGGGTTTTCATCCCAAAAATCCCAGGTCATCTTCTCTTTAATCACATAAGCACCAAGACATATAGACAATGTTACAATGGAATATCAAGAGTACATCAACATAAGCTCCAATTTTCTTCAAGTAAGCTTCACACCAAGCTCCAAGGCCCCTCTACTCCTCTAGTGCTCCATGTTCTCGCCCAAGGGTTTACATCACACAAACCTTAGATATTCTTCTCTTTTATCACAAAAGTGCTAAGACCCAAGCTCATCCCTAGTGCTATCATTCATCTTCATGTCTTCTCTATGGTTGACATCACAAACCTAGGTCTCGCTCCCTACAAGACTTCTCCGAGGCAATTACAGAGATAGAATAATTAGTATTGTTACCCCCTCTCACCTAGAGGTAGCTAGAGGAGATCATTATTCATGATTCACATTGAAGACAGTGGTCCCAAAGATAATGAATAACATTCTCCATGGACAATATCCCTTGAGATGCCTATTACTCATCATTTCTCTGCTCATTCACTTGATCAACATACTCATTTGATGAAGGTGGTCCAACATAGATGAGGTACATTAGCCATTGATTCATATAAAGTGTTTACATTTAATTTATTAGGCTAAGTAAGGATCATGGGATGATGTCAGATAATAAATCATAATACTTGGAAGTTATGCTCTTTTCCTTGTTTAACCCTGGTGGCCATCATATGTATTCTAGTCAAGTGTTGTCACTCTTGGGGAAAAAGGGGTACTACTGGGAGGCCTTGATGAGGGTAATGTACCCATGCCCTTTCATACTGAACACTTTCCATCTATTTTCCTTTCATTGTCCTATCTTTTGGGATCAGTTGTTACATGTATCCCAAAAAGGTATGTACCTCATTATCTTATGAGAAGAAGGGGCTTAGATGCTCGAGGTTGATGCAGTTGTAAAAGAATATGAAGAGCATGTTATAAATTCAAAATTCAAAATAAAAATAAAAGGGATATGATTGATAAATCAAAATCCAAGTAAGCTTGAGATCAATCAATTCAATCGTTCTTGTGCAATCATCTTGTCTTTTAAGCTCTAGTATGTGTGTATGTCATGAGATGTCTATTTCTTGAATACCTTCAACCACTGCAAAATTTTTGTGATCAATGCTCATCATCAATGTTCTCTGCTCAAATCAATTGCTGCAAAATTTCTTCAATCAATGCTCAATCTTTCAATGCTTACTACTCTGCTTCTCACCAAACTTCTTTCTCTGTTGCTACTATCAATCATGGCTATGATTCTTTATGCTGTGAAGCTTTGGAAATGCATGGAGTTTGCATGCCAAATTACATGAAGGATGACTGACTATGACTCAATTCTAAGACTTTGTACATGAGACTTGACTTTACTAAGACACAACTCAATGGTTAAACACTTCTAAAACTTTCTAACTGTTGGTAAAACTCAGTTGTAAAAATACACCTAGACTTTTAGAAATGTTGTAGACTATATATTGACTGACATTGGAGAATTTCTTTCCTTAAGAATCATGTTTAACTCCCTCCTTTCTTTAGACTAGGCTTTTAACTTGGATTTTACAAAGAGTTGTCACTCAATCAACTCAATCGACAACATATTTTTTTTTTACCTTTTTCCAACTCGACTGAATTTAGAATTGACTATGGACTTGACTATAAACATAACTAAACTATTTCCTTCATGATTTTATATGACTCCATTGATATACTTCATGATATGCTTTCCACTCAAATTTTACATGTGTAAAGCTTTGTATGACACCCAAAACTTGTCTTTTATGTTATATTCGTAAATGCAGAAACAAAAATATCACATGATAATCAAAAATCACACACAAATTATAAACACAAAGATTTTACGTGGTTCACCCAAACATTGGGCTACGTCCACCAAGCGAAGGCATCGATTGTCTTATTATTCAAATCATGGAGATTACAACAACTCATTCACACTTTTGTTTGTCTCTATGGGCTTACATAAATAATGAACAAATTAGATTAGTTACATAACTATTTTATAAACATGTGCGTTCATACCAAATTGGTATATTTGGTTGAACAGACTACTACAAAATAGGCTCCACTAAATCTTCTCATATCTACCGAATCTGGGAAATTCGTTGGCATATTCAACAATCTCCACCTTTACAACAATTAACCTAATACCTTGCTCCTTCCTTTTGTTCATCACCTATAGTGCAAGCCAAGAGAAGCCAAGCACCATCATAGCTTCTCTAACAATACTGGTTTTGTGAGCATGTCTGCGCAGTTCTCTTTGGTATGCACTTTCTCAAGAGAGATTCCACGTTCATCGATGACCTGTCTTACAAAATGGTACTTGATAGGTATATGTTTTGTTTTACTGTGATAGGCTGGATTCTTAGCCAAGTGAATAGAACTTTGGCTATCACAAGGTAACTTTACTTTTTCTTGCGTCCTTCCAAACTCACCAAACAAACCTTTCAACCAAACTACCTCTTTGCAAGCATGTAAAGCAGCTACGTATTATGATTCTGTAGTGGATAAAGCAACAATGTTCTGTAGCTTTGACATCCAACTAATAGCTCCACCTGCAAGAGTAAAGACATACCCTGAAGTTGACCTTCTCTTGTCCAAATCACCTGCAAAATCAGAATCAACATATCCACAGACCAACTCAGGACCACTGTTATAGGTGATACAGTAATCACTTGTGCTCTTAGATACTGAAGCACCCATTTCACTGCTGCCTAGTGCTCTTTACCTAGATTTTCCATATACCTGCTGACAACCCCAACTGCATGTGAAATGTATGACCTTGTACTAACCATCGCATACATTAAACTTGCTACTGCATTAGCATACGATATTCAAGACATATATTCCTTTTCTTCTTTTGTACCAGGACATAAGCTTGAAGAAAGATTAAAATGGGAATCCAAAGGGACTGAAACTGGTTTCACATCGTTCATACCAAACCTCAAAAGTATCTTCTCAACATAATTCTGTTGTGACAACCAAATCTTACCATTCCTCCTATCTCTGAATATCTCCATGCCCAAAATTTGCCTTGCTGCTCCTAGATCTTTCATATCGAACATCCTATCCATATATGCCTTTAACATGTTGATCTCGGTTATGCTTTTTCTTGCTAAAATCATATTGTCAACATACAATACTAAGATAATGAATATGCCATTATTCAATTTCTTAAAGTAGACACAATGATCATACTCACTCCTTGTATAATTCTGACTCACCATGAAAGAGTCAAATTTCTTATACCATTGTCTGGGCGATTGCCTCAAACCATACAATGATTTCTTGAGCCTGCAAACAAATTTCTTTTTGTGATTCTGAACGAACCCTTCAGTTTGTTCCATGTAAATTTCCTCATCCAAATCTCCATGTAAGAACGCGGTTTTAACATCTAGCTGCTCCAACTCCAAATCAAGTAATGGAACTAATGCTAACACAATTCGAATTGAAACAGACTTAAAAACTGGTGAAAAAATCTCATGAAAGTCAATACCTTCTTTCTAAGAATATCCTTTCATGACTAGCTTTACTTTGTACCTTTCCACTTTATCATCAACACCCTTCTTCATCTTGTATACCCACTTGCAACCTACAGATTTTTTGTCCCTTGGAAATTCTAGCAGGTCACATGTGGAATTCCTCTATAATGCCTTCATTTCATCCTTCATTGCTTCTTTCCATTTATCACTGTTATAACCCTTCACAACTTCCTGATAGCACAAAGCTTCATCATCATTAGTACTTAAAGAAATTGATGAAACAAAATCATCATACCTTCTTAGAGGATTTTTGACCCGCGTAGACCTCCTTAGGGAAGTTTGTGGCTCATCCACATTCTATTGATTTTTATCATCAACCATGTATTCCTCTGCAAGAAACTCTGAATGAACATCTTCAAAAACTTGTTCATGTTCACTTTCATTTGTATTTGAACTATTTTCAAACTGAATCTGTTGATACTTAGGTAGTTCTTCCTGTTTCATTTGAACATCTACATCTAATTTGATGAGAGATGTTTCATCAAATATTACATCTCTGTTAATGGTGATCTTGTGGGAAGTAGAATCCCACAACTTTTACCCCTTAATACCATCACCATATCCAACAAAGATAAGCCTTTTTTATTTTGGATCTAATTTAGAACAGTGATGTTTCGGAATTAGAGCATAGGCTTCACAACCAAAAACTTTAAGATTAGGATAATTACAATGGTGACCTTTCCATACCTCTTCAGGAATCTTGCATTCTATTGCTATTGATGGTGATCATTTCACCAGATAACAAGTTGTATTTAATGCTTCTACCCACAGTTCCTGCTGCAAGTTGGCATTACTTAGCATACTCCTTGCTCTTTATAGAAGAGTCATGTTCATTGGTTCAACAACTCCATTTTGCTGAAGATTATAGGTAGTGGTTTTATGCCTATCAAGCCCAAACTCCTTACAATAGTTCTCAAATTCCATTGACGTAAATTCACCACCATTATCAGTTCTTAGACATTTAATGGACCTACCGGTGCTCTTTTCCACTAAAGCTCTAAACTGCTTGAAAACAATAAACACATCAGCCTTTTCTTTCAACATATAGACCCAAACCTTTCTAGAGAAATCATCTATAAAAGTTACAAAATATGATGATCCTCCATATGAAATAGTAGGGGATGATCCCCAAACATCAAAATGGATATAGTCNCATTTAATGGACCTACCGGTGCTCTTTTCCACTAAAGCTCTAAACTGCTTGAAAACAATAAACACATCAACCTTTTCTTTCAACATATAGACCCAAACCTTTCTAGAGAAATCATCTATAAAAGTTACAAAATATGATGATCCTCCATATGAAATAGTAGGGGATGATCCCCAAACATCAAAATGGATATAGTCAAGGATTCCTTCACTGGTGTGTCTTCTGTTTTTAAATCTCTGCCTATTCTGTTTTCCATAAATACAGTTCTTGCAAAAATCTAACTTTAAAGACTTTAGAATAGGAAGTAACTTGCGATCGGATAATACCTTCAATCCTTGTTCTCTCATATGGCCCAACCGTTGATTCCACAGTTGAACATAATCACTATCATTTTTAGATACCATTGTCGCATGATCTAACTCAATTCTTCCTTCTAACAGAAACAGGTTACCAACCTTCTTCGCTTTCATAACCAATAGGATTCCTTTGTATACTTTCATAACTCCATCTTGAAAAATACTTTTATATCCTTCAGTGTCTAAGACTCCCAAAGAAATTAGGTTCTTCCTAAGATCAGGTACATGTCTCACATCAGTTATTATTTTAACAGTTCCATCAAACATCTTAATTCGAATGCTACCAATTCCGACAACTTTACATGATATGTCATTTCCCATGTAAACAATTGCATCATCTATAGACTCATAAGTAACAAACCAGTGTCTATGAAGACACATGTGATTTGAAGCACCATAATCTAATAACCACTGTTGATCATGACGTGAACCAATACTAATTGATAAAATTCATCATTCATACCTGAACCTATTGTTGAACCTGTTTCAGTTGCGTTTGCTTCCTTCGTCTCTTTTGGAGGGTCTTCTTTGGAGGCTTGTTGTCTCTTCCAAAAATGCTTCTTCAAGTGTCCATATTTTCCACAAAACCAACACTTAAGCTTTCTCTTCTTTCCATTCAACTTTGATAGAGAGAAATCCATCTAAACGTGTCCTCTTTCTTTAGGTCTGCCTTTGACCATCAATGCCTCAAATGTAGAGGTTTCTGAATTGGTTTTCTTCCTTGTTTCCTCAGACAACAGTGCTCCAATAATAACATCAAACTCAATACTTTTTGTTGAACTGAAACTAATAGAGGTAACAAAGTGATCCCATGACACGAGCAAAGAACACAATAATGTAATTGCCTTATCTCCAGATTTGAATTTCACTCCCATGCCATCCAACTGGACTAAAAGAGTATTAAAAGTATTTAAATGATCATCTATTTTCGTACCTTCCTTCATGCACAAACTGTACAATTGCCTTTTCAGCAAGATCTTGTTCGTCAAGGATTTCGTCATATACAAGCTTTCCAGCTTCGTCCATAAACCAACTGTTGTCTTCTCTGAGACAATGTTGAATAGAACAACATCGACCAAATACAGGCGTATGGCACGTAGTTCTCTCACATCAATCTCATCCCACTCATCATCTGAAATACTCATGGGTTTCTTTGCTTTTCCCAAAAGCGCCTTCACCACGCCTTGTTGCACGAGTAGATCGTGCACCTTCACCTTCCAGATCTAGAAATGTTCTTGCCATTGAACTTCTCGATTTCTAATTTAGCACTCTGAGTTTTCGCCATGAGCAGAAAGAAAAAATTCCAAAACACCACTGCTTATAATAACCAAGGCCCTTTGAAAAATATGTGGAGGAATAATGGTATAAACCTCAAAAAGGTTTAAAAAGAAAAAAAGTTTAATAAAAGGTTTAATGTGAGTTTAACATTCAATGTAATATTAAAATGTCAATGTATAAACCACACCTTTTATTTAAAATAAAAATAAAAAATCACCTTTTATAAGCATTCACCTTCACGCTTAGTTCATACCACCTTTTTAATGCATATACTCCTCCACCTTTAATAAAAAAAGTCAACCATCACATAAACCATAACTTCATACCTTGAATTCTTTGAAAAACATGCAAATTTTTTAAAAGGAGATCGACGCGCTCTGTGTATAGAGTTCCCAGCACTGGTTTTAATTTCTTGAAATGCGTAAGGGCAGAGGAGGATCAACACTCCCTTCCCTAGGGGCTCCCAATACTGACTTGGGAACAACGCTCCCTCCAGGATCTATACCCACACTGAAGTAAAAAACTCATGCAACTCTGATACCACTTGTTATATTCGTAAATGTGGAAACAAAGATATCACATGATAATCAACAATCACACACAAATTATAAACACATATATTTTATGTGGTTCACCTAAACATTGGGCTACGTCCACCAAGCGAAGGCATCGATTGTCGTATTATTCAAATCATGGAGATTACAACAGCTCACTCACACTCTTGTCTACTTCTATGGGATTACATAAATAATGAACAAAATTAGATTAGTTACATAACAATTTTCTAAACTTGTGCATTCATACCAAATTGGTAGATTTGGTTGAACAGACTACTACTAAATAGGCTCCACTAAATCTGCTCATATCTGGCGAATTTGGAAAATTCGTTGGCATATTCAACATTTTACATGATCCTCATATATCTCTTTTCCTGCATTTGATGCATACTCCATTTCACACACATTCGAAATATGATTGCTATAAATATCGACTACAAGACTTACATTACACTGGGAAACTTTCGTTGTATTCATTGATTGTTTCTTGATTTTTTCGTCACCATTGAGGCTTAGTCAAAATTGTCTTGCATGATTTTGATCTTTGGGTTTTCATTCATTTCAACTTGGTAGGTCGATCCACTTTTCTATGATTTGGGGGCAACTTCCAAAAACTAACAATATCATTATCAAGCATCATACGTAGTAAAAAGAAATCACACCAGAAGGAACAAGTGAATATTGGTTTGTTGCACACAATATTGGTTCGTTGCATGTAAAATATCACTCCAAGGAATTTTCTCCTTAGGTGGGTGTTTATACATAAAAGATGAAACTGCATACAATTCTTTATTTGTAGTGGTTTCATATCAAGATAATAGAACAATTTTATCAAAACTAAAAGCATAGTTTGGAAAATTATCTTTTTGTTGATTCACTTCTCAATTTTTGAAAGTTCTTTCTACCTTTTCCAATCAAAACTTCCAATTTGACTGTGAGATGGTCACAACAATGGGCATATTCGTGGAAGTTCCATGGAGTGAAATTAAAACTCAATCAATGAGCCCATATATATATATATATATATATATATATATCCATTCTTTTGTTTCATGTTAAAAACATGAACACAAAACCCTAAAAATTCTTTGTCGATAAACATGTCATAAACATGAACATAGAACCCATAAAAACTCGGAATGAATTTGTTTTTCCTGCATGAAATTGATGGGGAGATTCACATGACATGAATCGCTCACCTGCAAACATTGGTCGATATGGGGACTGAGACACCTTCTAACTGAATCCAATAGATCACATTCCTCCTGTAAACTGAGGCAACACAATGTAGAAAGGGTTCTTTGGCAGATATTGTGAGGAATTGTTGATCAAATTCCTATGAAAACATTGTAAATGAACTAGAGATCTAGACTAAATTGTAACCTACAATTTTTTGTTGAGAAATAAAAGTTTGATTGGGTTCAATATTATGATGGTTTTCCCATTTGGATTTGGGTTTCTAGGGTTAAATTAAATCTCTATCTAGTATGATTTATTTTATTGATGTATGATGTTTGTGTGATGGTTTTGTGTTTCCCAACTACGTTTTGGTCAAATGGTGTGAGAATTTCTTATGTATTATGATAAATTTATGTTTGAAATCACTTGTTGTCAATATTTTTCATAATTACGACAACTATGAATAAAAAAATTCCACTTAATGGTATTCGATGACATCAAGCTTTGTAGGAATAGAGTTGTTGCAATTTTCTAGTTAAACTTATACTTTCAGTTCCTTGTAACCAACAACTCATTCTCTATTCATGCCATTGGCACTTGACATGATTGTACACTCTTATAGTTTGGGGTTTCTTATTGTCTGGACGGTCCATGAAGTTATCCCTAACTCAAATCATTCCTTCCAACGATTGGATACATGTTGGAGTCATCGTATAGGGTAGGGTTTGACCAAAACAATGAATCTTGTTCATATTGCCAATTTACCACCTCCCCCAATGTTCTGAGTTGAATTATAACCTGCAACCAACTACTAATGTTCATTTAATGCTTATTTATCCATATTGTGATTCCATCAATGCATTGGGTTTATTGTATGGTCAAGGAAACACACTCTCTTAAATGTTTGCCTTTTATTTGTTAGTCTTATGTGTGATAAAAGAGAGAGGAGTGTGCATTGTGTAAGTTTTAAACCTGCGAAGTAAAGCAATGCATATAGATTCTTAAGCAATACATAAATTAATCAATGGCTCATACACAAAGTACACAGAGATTTTATACCGGAAACCCTCAACCGGGAAAACCTTTCTTATTTTCATTATATCGAATTTCACCATTCACCATACAATATATACAATGTTTTTAGGTATTCAGTAGATACCAAAACCCTAATCTCTTAATCCAGGATTAATTTACAAATCCGCTAAAAATAACAAAATCCGCTAAAAATAGCAAAAATCCACAGTTGTCATATCTGAAGCGCCCACACACACACACATGCAAAGAATATAACACATACCCAACATTCTCCCACTTGTTGTTTTCTTTGCATCTAGGGGTCCAGGGGATTATATAGTCAACAATCCAGGGCAACAATGCCCATTGTTACTCTACACCAGGAGAACTTTTCTGTGCTCACAGACTTTGTCAATGAATCTGCAGCATTCTTCAAAGTGTCAACCTTTTCCAGCAACACCTTCTTTTCCTCAACCATGTCTCTCACAAAGTGATATTGAACATTAGTATGCTTTGTCTTCGAATGATAAGCTGGGTTCTTTGCCAGGAATATTGCACTCTGACTATCACAGTCTAATCTCACTGCTTGTTGTACCAACCCAATACCCGAACACAATCTTTGTAACCAACTGCTTCCTTGCTTGCATGAGTGGCTACCATGTATTCAGCTTCTATAGTTGAGAGTGCCACTACAGCCTGTCTTTTTCTCATCCAACTGATTTCTCCTCCAAATAGGTTAAACAGATACCCACTTGTAGATCTTCTGCGATCCAAATCTCCAGCCCAGTCTGCATCAACAAATCCATTTATGTCCACCACTCTGTCCAATCCCGGTCTTCCTTGGTAGCACAATCCATAACTGGTGGTGCCACAAAGATACTTGAAGACCCTCTTTACTACTGTCCAATGCTCCTTCCCTGGTTTTGACATATACCTGCTCAAAACTCCCACTGCATGTGCAATGTCTGGTCTAGT
>JASDQU010100079.1:339625-366990 GCA_032191745.1 Picea mariana
AAACTGCGAACTGCACTGGCATATGGAACATTGGACATGTCCTCTTTTTCTTCCTGTGTCTTGGGACACTGATCTGCAAATAACTTTACACCTATAGGAATAGGAACCTTGACCGGTTTACTTCCATGCATATTAAACCTCTGCAATATCGTCTCAACATATTTTCTTTGATTCAACCAGAGTTTCTTGTTTGCACAATCTCTTTTAATCTCCATTCCCAGAATGAAGTTAGTAGCACCACGATCCTTCATGTCAACTTTGGAGGATAGCTGCGATTTCACCTCCTTGATAACATCCATGTTATTTCCTACCAACATGTCATCAACATACAACACTACATAAATGAAGTGATTGCCAACCTGCTTGGAATATACACAGTGATCAACCCTGCTTCTTACAAATCCCAATCCAAGGATGTATGTGTCAAACTTTTGGTACCACATCCTAGGTGATTGCTTCAGACCGTATAGTGACTTCTTTAGCTTACAAACTAGCTCTTTCTTTCCCTTCACTACAAAGCCTTCTGGCTGCTTCATGTAGATTTCTTCTTCCATATCCCCATGTAGGAATGCTGTCTTCACATCCATTTGTTCCACTTCAAGATCAAAAGCAACAACAATAGATAAAATAAATCTAATAGAAGTTAACTTAGCAACAAGAGAAAAATTCTCACCAAAGTCAATTCCCTCTACCTGGGAATAACCTTTTGCTGCTAACCGAGCTTTGTATTTCTCCACTTTACCTTGTTCATTAAACTTCTTCTTGAAAAACCATTTGCTACCAACCGATTTTCTTCCAGCTGGAAGCTCAACTATATCCCATGCCTCATTCTTATCCAAGGCATCCATTTCTTCAACCATGGCCTTCTTCCATAGTTTACTATCCTCTGAATTCACTGCTTCCATGACAGTTCTGGGATCATCATCAATAATATATAAAGCAAAATTGGAACGAAAATCAGGTGGACTATACCTTTCTGATTGCCTTCTATCTCTCATTGATCTCCTCAATACTAGGGTATGAGGTTCTTCTTCTTCTTCTTCTACTTCCTCTGCTTCCTCTTCTTCAGATGATTCATATTTTGCATCATCCAACTCAAGATCTATTTTCTTAGGTTTGTCTTGTGTTGGTGGGAATTCCTGTTTGGACACATCTTTTACCTCTCCGAAAACAACATCTCGATTGTAAACAGTTTTCTTGGTTTCTGGGTTCCAAAGCTTATAACCTTTCACACCATCTTTATAACCAATAAAGATACACTTTTCAGCTTTATTATCTAGCTTACTCCTATTTTCCTTTGGAACATGTACATAAGCATCATAACCAAACACTCTAAGATGTTGAAGAGAGGGTTTCTTTCCAGACCATAGCTCGTGTGGAGTTGTATCATCCAACGCTGATGAAGGTGATTGATTGACTAGGTAACATGATGTACTCACTGCCTCTGCCTAGAATTCTTGTCCTAACTCGGCACCACTGAGCATGCTCCTTACTTTTTCCATCAGTGTCCTGTTCATCCTTTCTACAACTCCATTCTGCTGAGGAGTGTATGGAGTAGTCTTCTGCCTTGCTATACCACACTTCTTACAGAATTCTTTGAATTCATTTCCACAGAATTCTCCACCATTATCTGTTCTCAATACCTTTATTTTCTTCTCTGTCTGATTTTTTACCAAAGCCTTAAACTCTTTAAATTTATCAAATACCTCAGATTTCTTTCTAAGAAAATAAATCCATGTGTTCCTTGAAAAATCATCTATGAATGAAACATAATACACATATTTACCTAGGGATGGAACAGGAACATGTCCAAACACATCACTGTGTATCAACTCTAAGATCCCCTTTGCTCTTGTAGCACCAATGGGAATCTTACTCGATTCTGTTTACCATATATGCAATTTTCACATAAATCAAAATCCAGAGTGCAATTAGACATACCTTCAATCATACCTTTACCATGTAGTGTTCGAAGGCCCTTTTCTCCAATATGCCCCAGTCTTTGATGCCACCGCATGGTCTTCTTTTCTGGGACAGTATTGGTCTTGTCTCCTTCATTTTTCTGCTCAAGGACAACAGAACTATCACACCCATTAGTATAAGTGCTTCCAAACAACTTGTACAAAGTTCCACAACGAACTCCCCTCATCAGCACCATTGCTCCTCGTACCATCTTGCAAGTGTTCTTTTCAAATACAATTTTCACTCTTGCATCACTCAACTTGCTTACAGATACTAGGCTCCTGGCTAGTTTTGGAATGTGTAGAACCCCAGGAAGAGTTCTAATTCTTCCATAGTTTAGTAGCAACCTTAACCCTTCCATGCCCCAAGATTTTTGCTGTCGAGTCATCTCCTAGGAATACATCACCACCATCATATTTTTCATATTCAGAGAACCGCCCCCTGTGAGGAGTCATATGGTATGATGCACCTGAGTCGATCAACCATACATCATGGTCTGCATGTGTACTTGTAGATGCTAGTTAAACATCACCTCCTTCTTCAGTGGAGGTTTTCGCCTTCGTGGAAGAGGTACTATCAGATCCGTTTGGTTTTTCAACCTTCTTAGACTTGCAATCTTTCTTATAATGCCCTGTTTTACCACACTTCCAACATTTCCTCAAAGATTTTCCTAGAGACTTAGATCTACCTATAGATTTAGATCTCCATCCCGAAGGCTTACTAGGGTTCCTGTCTTGGGTACGCCCTCTTACAAATAAAACATTTGTGCTGTGACCATCCATGCTTTTTCGCCTCATCTCTTCAGATAACAAGGATGCAACTACATCCTCATACTTCAATGTAGATTGAGTGGTACTACCTATTGCTACAACCAGATTATCCCAAGAGTCTGGCAAAGAACATAACAAAGTAATACACTTATCTTCTTCTGCAATCGTAATATTAACAGATCCAAGTTGACTTACCAGAGTATTAAAGGAATTTAGATGTTCTGTCACAGAATCTCCATCTTCCATCTTAAGATGATACAACTTCTTTCGAAGAAACAACTTGTTTACCAGGGACTTTGATTGATACAAATTCCCTAACTTATCCCATAGTTCCTTGGCTGTAGATTCTCCCGAGACATTCAACAACATCGAATCTGCCAGGTAGAGTCGAATAGTACTCCTTGCTCTTCTGTCCAACTTGTCCCAATCTTCCTTCGACATACCAGTAGCTAGTGTACTGGTAGGTTGTGTACCAATAGCCTCTGTGCTTATAGACGGTATACCAGTAGGTCGTGTACCAAGATCCACAATGATCCATTGTTCTTTGTCTACAAGAAGGTCCTCCATCTTGAGCTTCCATAGCTCAAAGTTTTTATCGTTGAACTTCTCTATCTCGATTCTAGATGAGCTCGCCATTCCTCTTTCTTTACTCGAATCTCCACTGCAAAAGCTCCCACTAAACCTAGGTTTATCACAGACCCAAGAGAAACTTGATCTATCAAGACCGAGCCAAACCCTCAGCAACAAAGGCGTCCCTCTGAAGCCAAAAACGAGCTCTGATACCACATGTAAGTTTTAAACCTGTGAAGTAAAGAAATGCATATAGATTCTTAAGCAATACAAAAATTAATCAATGGCTCATACACAGAGTACACAAAGATTTTATACCAGAAACCCTTAACCGGGAAAACCTTTCTTGTTTTCATTATATCGAATTTCACCATTCGCCATACAATATATACAATGTTTTTAGGTATTCCATAGATACCAAAACCCTAATCCCTTAATCCAGGATTAATTTACAAATCCGCTAAAAATAGCAAAAACCGCCAATTTTTTTTTTTTATCGTTAGAGGCAGTTGTCGTATTTGACGCGCCCACTGACGCGCCCACACACACACACATGCAAATAATATAGCACATACCCAACACATTGTTTATGCATGATAGAGCTCTAATTAAATTGCTAATATTTAATAAAGTGGGTATGCCAAATTGACCACCAAAGCAGATCGATTAACTTGATTTGATACCAAGTACAGTAGTTGCACAAGTACAGATTCCTACTAGGTGTTATTAGATCTCTCCTTTAATGCATTTCTTTTTATGTAATTATTTCACTTATATAATCTACAACTTTCCCTTCCCACTTAGGTACTATTTAATCTCCAATATTCCCTATCACTTCAATTCTTCACATACTATGTGGATCAACTTGTCGAGATTTTTGATCACAACAATGAGAAATCCATCCGTGTTAAGAATGGGTTCCAATCAATATTAGATTTTGTATCAGTTTATCTCATAGGGATTTGCTATAAATATTGTTTGCATTACAATTTTGTGGCATATGTTCTCTAATATTTAGTGTGCATTTTGATTCCTTTGAGATCATAGTTGTTTGGGTAGTTTTGTATCCCCTCAGAGGAATTCAATTATTCAAACTAATCAAATTACAATCTTAAATATTAAACAGGTTTCTAAATCCATAGTTATGCTCCATAATAGAAGTGAGATCTTGGATCTCTTTCAAAATTATGGAAAATCCATGAAGAGTTGCATTGTGTTATTTTCATCTTTTCTGTAAACCTATGCTTCTTAATCTACTTCTCATAGAGCACTGTTATGTGCATAGAGGACACAATACACTCTAAACTAGTCTTGTATTGCTCTGCCATATTTGTAACTGTAAGCCTGTGCCGTTCATCATCAAATGGTATTGTCTATATAAGTCACATCATATATAGTGAACTAATGCGAGAGATTAAAAAAAGACTTGATTTTGAAGTATTTAGTCACCTTGAAATGGTTATGTTCTTGTTGATGAGTCTCTCACTTCCAAATACCTTGAGGGGATGATGAATTTTTCCATCGGCTATAGTTCCTTTTTGGTCCGATGAATTTTTTCATCAGCTACAGTTCCTTTTGGGTCTGTTTCATGCAATTTTGGAGATCTATATGATCTTTATATAATACACACACTACACAACAAACTAACATGATTGGTTAATAATTGTACTTGATTTTGAAGTATCTAGGCATGTGGAATGAAATGATCTTTTATTGTTGGTCAATATTTATCTTCCTTTGCCAGCTACCCCCTCAGTGATTGGGTTTGTGATGTACTGATTTTTTGGAAGATATGATGTGCATTGGTTTTGAAACAATTGGATATTGTAAAAGGTGTTGGGAGATATTTTGTTTCCAATTTATGATAGATCAATTTTTGTTCGAGTTTTTTTATTTTGGATATATATAGAAGGTATTGGGATATTTTTTGTTTCCACTATCTGATAGATCAATTTTGGTCTGAGTTTTCAATTTTGAAACAATTGGATATATGTAGAAGGTAGTGGGATTTTTTTTTTTTTGAATGTCTGATAGATCAATTTTGGTCTGAGGTTTTGATTTTGAAACAACTGGATATATGTAAAAAGTAAAGTAGTGGGAGACATTTTGTTTCCAATTTATGATAGACCAATTTTGGTCTGAGTAGTTCCAATTTCTGATAGACCAAATTTGGTCTGAGTAGTATCGGGAGATTTTGTTTTTCCAATTTCTTATAGATTAATTTTTGTCTGCGTTTTTTTATGTTTTTTGTTTTGAAACAACTGGATATATGTAAGGTATTGGGATATTTTTTCTAACAAAGGTATGGGGAGATTTTTGTTTCCAATTTCTGATAGATCAACTTTGATTTCAGTATTAGAATCTCCCAATTTCTGATAAAGCAATTTTGATTTGTCTCAGTTTTTGGATGATGTTAATCATCATCATTATTTTAACTATCATCATTATTATTTTTCTCTGTTTATGAAAGTTAACCACCACCATCATCATTTTTCTCAATTTTTGGAAGTCAACCACCACCATCATCATCTTTCTTTGTGATATGTTTCTCTCATCATCATCTTCTTGCTTTGTTTCTCACTATGTGATATGTTGGTTTGCATTTGATATGTGAGAACAATGACATTACTTTTTAATTATATTATTTTCTAAACAATTCCAAAATGTGCATCACTTCTATATACTACACGATCGTATGTACAAGTGATACATATATTTTGATACCAATAGTAGCTTCTTGAATAGAGACATGTAGTATGTAGGAAGGGAGACATGTAGTTTGTAGGCACTTCCATGCGGAAAATTTGTCAGATTCATGTGGGCGTGACATGACATTAAGGTTACAGTGAAATCAAAGGTTGGTCAATATGGGGATATTAGATATCTCCTTTAATGTATGGTGAGAATGTTGTTAATTGAAATGAATTTTTGGGCCATTTGTGGAATAAGCCTGTTAGTGACGAGACTATAGGAGAAGTATTACTCAAATCTCAGAGTTTGTTACCATATGAGTATTGGTATCGGATCAATGTTGGGGCTCTGTTGAGTTATGTAGTCTCATTCAACATTTTCTATAATATGAATTTAAATTTTCTTAACTTGATCATGACTATAAGGAAAGTATGGCTCATCAAAAGGACCCTAGCGAAGAGAATGCTGGAGACACTAAAAAATCAGAACCAATTGTTTCTTAGGTTGATTCCTGTCACTACTGCAATATCCATAAGTTAGGTGTGCTCTTTTGTTTCTTTTTTCCTCTGTGATATATCTCGCATGCATAGGAAGTTGTGAATCTCATTTAAAAAAAAATTAATGGCTGGTTCCAAGTTGGGATGCATTAGAGAATGTAGGTATTATTTCCAAGGTTTATGTGGGTAGCGCGAAAATTAGAACAATCTTTGAAGAATATGAGTAGAAGGGTATAATTTTAACTTTAAATAAGTAGCAAAGGCATCATCCTTTTTACACAGTTTATAGTTTGCAAAATTGCAAAAATTGTGTACAAAAATAACTCGACTAGGGTTTGAAAAAGAAAAATAGAGAAAAAATTGAAAAAATAGGAAAAAAAACAACAAAAAATGCACAAAACATTGTCGTGCACATACCTTGTCTTGCCTTTCTTCTTTCCTTTTTTTCAAGGAAAACCTCACGAGAAAACCTCAATGGATGATTTTCCACATTTGTGTATAGGATGTTTTTCCATTTGAACTAGGCAACTACTGACATGAAACAAGCCAAAGACCCAGCACCATTAACGACAATTGATTGAGCTAATCCCTTGGGCTTACTTTGTCAGCTTCTATCCCACAGCTTGCAAAACATTGTTTGAAATAAATAATTTATAAAAGGTCAACCTCTTGCCTGCCACAAATGTGTAAATAGTTCAAAAATATTACATACTTTTATTATAGTGCTTTAATTTTGAACTTTTTAATGAGGGCCAAACACTGGGCAATTCAAGTCATGGCCTTAATTCATAACAAGTCAGGGTTCCACTTTCAGAGTCTGAAATGGTATGACATATATGGTTGATACTTAGTCAGAAATTTGACCATTAATTCAATCCCTATCTGACCCTTAAATTGTTTTTGTTTATATCTATAAACATTATTAATTTTTTTTTGAAAGTACTTCCTTTAAGATCGAAGACAAATATAAAAAATTGTTCATAGAGGTTAGGAACCACAAGTGTCATGCTTACATGGGCAAAGAAATTCATTGACAGACAAACTACATAACATAATCACTTTTGTTCTACTAAATTGTTGTGACATGGTTTTGTTCTTTTGTCAAGACTCAATATCACCTAGGAATTGCACTTGGCCCCAATTTTTTATTCATGTCTTAAGGGGAATTGACCTTGGTGGGTGGTCTGACATGTTGTCATATTCACTATGTTGGCATGTTTTATAGGAAGAGTGTGATTTTCATTGATGGCAAGAATAAAAACGACGATGACAAACAGGAAAAACATAAGCTTAGGAGGAGAAGCGAATAGTATGCTGAGATCAAAACTCAGAAGGGAAAGCATAGTACAAAAACGTGATCAGGATCAAAATCCTTGATCATGGATCTTCTTTCAGAGTCTTCTCAACCATTGGATCACTGATCCAGAGGTTCAAAATGAGAGGGATCTTGCCAAAGTTCTGAAGTCCCGAAGAGATTTGGGGTTGTCCAACGTCGAGGAGGATAGGTGGCACAAGATCCACAACTTCAGAAGTTTGTGGATGGGGAGGAGGTGAAAATCACTGATGAAAAATCTCGACCGTTGATTTTCAGGGGGAGTACGTGTTAGCTGATCTAAGATTCCAAAGAAATATCACTTCAAGAATTTCCAGTTGAGAATTGAAATTCCCGAAGCCCGGAGAAACGGAGAGCCGAAATAAATTCTTGACTATCGGATCATCCGAAATAGATCTCAGTCGTCAGATCGTCCAAAGATTTCAAGCGTCAGATCGTCCAAAGTGAATCTGGGATGTCTGATCCAGAAAATATGTGGCGTAAACCTGTGGACTCCAGGTGAAGTACCGATGTGAACGAGGACTGTTGATTCAAGGTGGATGGGTGGTGAAAGATACAGAACTATGGTTACGAAATACTCTGGAGGAAAGTAGAGAGTGAAAGCATCGAAGCCCGAAAGTGAATCTCGACCATTGATCGAGAAGGGTGCCAAGGGTCATCGATCTGGTTTTGGTAGAAAGTGTCGAAGTCTTGAAGCATACTAGAGCCATTGATTTGAGGAGGACACGTGGCAGGAATATGTGGACTCTAGATAAAATTTTTTTGGGAGAGCATGAAGTTTGAGAATTGAAATCGCCGAAGCCCGGAGTAACAAAGTAGATCTCGATCATTGATCGAGAAAGGGGACATAGAACCATTGATCTAGTTGAGAGGTAGAATCATCGAATTAGAGGCAGAGCTATCGATTGAGAAGGACATGTGTTCGTGGATCATCAACTCTAGAAGATTAACGTATGGAGGAAAGCAGGGTTTGAGAGTTGAAACTACCAAAGCCTGTATCATGGAAGAAATCACAACCGTTGATTTCGGAAGGTTAGATCTAATCTGCAGAACTTGAAAGGACAGATCTGAATTGTCAGTTCAGGAGAACCGTCAAGATTGTGAGATCAACGGTCCCATCGCATTGTGGAGATTGAAGGTGCGTGAACTTTAAAAAGCTAAGGGCGAGCCACAATCAAAACCACTCTTTTAGAGAAAGGACACATGGTTACTTGAGGTAAATTGTGGGGTGAAACATAGTTTGATTTTAAACCACCTTTGGTCATGCCCGCAATCACATGGTCACATGATATCATCGCCCAAGGTCATATCAATGGAAGATAGGGAAAGGAGCTAGCGCTGCTAGGCTCCACATCGGAGGTTACGTGTTGAAAATTCAAAAATCCTCTGTGTGTATAATCCAACAACGCTGATCAAACAAAATCTGATCGAAGGGTTGTGTTTCACTTCGTGGTTTCTTGATTAGTTATGATTCAGTTACACTAACTGAATCATTATTTTGGGGCATTTGAATCATGGTTCTTGAGCGTTTTTAATCCCTGACCTGGGCGTTGGAGATTTGGAGTGTAACGGATGATGAGGGCATGAATAAAAGAAAGATCTCGTGACAGAGGAAGGTTGTTGTTTCTCGGTAAAACAAGTTGAACTGTATGTAATGAACATGACAACATGAATAGAGTGAGAAAAATGTAGAGATGAAGAATATAAGATTGACAGAGAAGAAATGGTGAAAATAGCAGACTGTACGAGAACCTAAGAGCATGAGAAGAACAAAGGAAGAGTAGATGGAAAGAGACAGCAAGTGGAGCCAAGCATGAACAAACAAAAGTAGAGCAGAATTGTAGAACAGAGAAGAAGTGGTAAGCATTAAAATGTCTATATTATTTTAAGGTATTATTCAAGAAAAGTTTTATAATCAGGGAGGTGGGGTGGTGCTAGGGAGGACTATGGTCCCCTGTTATTCAAGTTGGTACTTGAATACTGGGAGTTGTAGCTTCCATCTAGTTGTGGCTAGAAAATAGGGTGGCAAGGTGGTGCTAGGGAAAATGAAGAGTTTTCTGTGTGCAAGTTGGTGCTTGTATAAGTGGAAGTAGGTGCTTCCATCCAATTGGTGTTGGAGATCATAAGGATAAATATGCTTCTTTCTAGTGGGTGCTAGAGAATCTGAGGGTTGGTGCTCTCTACAAGTTGCATCTTGTTAAAGAAGAGGTTGTAGCCTCATTTTGAGTTGGTGCTCAAATACTGATGATGTACAGAACATAAAATACTGCCTATCATTCTAAGAAGAAGAGGTTTTCTCCCTTTATGGGTTTCCTCATGAATATTTGTCTCTATGTATATCATATGTGTGATTGATGTTTACTATTTTTGCTATTCATGACTTGCATAATCTTGATGATCACTTGGAGAAGATTAATAATGTTTTAATAGGCTTAAAATTGTTTAAGCACAGTAACAACTAATTCACCCCCCCCTCTCAGTTGTCTTAGTAATTTCAACAATTGATATCAGAGCGGGTTCCTTTTAACTAAAGGTAGATCAGTAAGCTTAAACATGACAAGTTATGAAAGAACTTCAACCAATAATCCTCCTCTATTTGATGGAATAGATTTTTCTTTCTGGAAGGTTAGAATGAGAACATACATTATGGCCTTAGGTGCTGATGTTTGGGATGTTGTAGAGACTGGATATACAAAAACTATTATGCTAGTGTCCAAAGATGATAAGTTAGAATTTAGCTTCAATGCAAAGGCAATGAATGCTATCTTGAGTGGTCTTGCTGAAGTTGAATTTGTAAAGGTAATGCATCTTGATTCTACCAAAGAGATGTGGGATAAACTCATTAGCAGTTATGAAGGAAATGAGAAAGTAAAAGATGCCAAACTTCAGACATATAGATTTAAATTTGAACAACTAAAGATGAATAAGGATGAAAAAATTAGTAAATATTTCTTAAGAGTTGAGGAGCTTTTGAATGTCATGAAGGGTCTTGGTGATAAGATTGAAGACACATTTTTAGTTTAGAAGATTTTAAGATCTCTGCCTAATAGATTTAATCCAAAAGTTTATGCAATAGAAGAACTGAATGATCTTAATATTCTCTCTATTGATCAACTCCTAGGCACTGTAACTACTTATTAAATGAGGATTAGTAAATATAAATCCACCACTAGATAAGCCTCTTTTAAAGCAGACAAGAATACTGATTCAGACTTAGATGATATTGAGGCAAAATTTGTGAGAAGGTTAAAGAAAGGATTAGACAAATACCAAGGCAAGATGGCATTTAAATGTTTCAACTGTGGTAAGATAGGTCATTTTTCATCTAAGTGTCCTTAGAAGAAAAAGGACCAGAACTTTGATGATGAAAATAAATACAAATTTAAGAAATATAGTAAAAAGAAAAGTTTGTGTGCAAACAATGACGACTCCTCAAAAGACATAGATAGCAATTCATCTTGTGAAGATAAAGTGAATGATTTTATGGTTATGGCTATGAGATATCTTGATGATGAACATACATGAGGTGACTTGGATGACGAAGAAGCTATGGTTGATATGGAAGATGAATTAATCAGTTCTTTGGAAGAAATTGACAGACTCAGATTTAAGAAGAGAAAACTAAAACAATTGTTGATGTAGTTTGAAAAGAATGGTAAAGAATCAAGTGAAGATTTTGTTTTACTAAAAGTAGAATTAGAAGAAGCAAATAAAATAAATATATTCTAAAACAACAATTAGCAGTGAATAAGGTAAGATGTGAAGATCTGGAAGCTGAAGTAGTGGCTGTCAGAAAATATCTAGAGAAATTTCAGGCCTTATACCATCAAAATCTGACAAGCATTAAAGCCTCAAAAATATTAGCCACCATTCTGAATCAATAAAGGAATCCAAAGTTGAAAACTGGTTTGGATTATAAATAAGGATCAAGTAGTGGCCAACCAAGCAACAAAGAATCCATCAAGTTTGTCAAATCTACAATCATTGACAATAACCACTCTACAGAAACAAAGGGAGATAATCAACCATTAAGGGGGAGTGAAAGAAAAAGTACCAGAACCGAATCTGTAGAACAAACAAATAACAAAAACACACCCTCTGCTCAAAGAAATCATCAACATGGAAAAAATTGACCTGCTCAAAGAAGACAACCATTTTCAAGTACAAAGGATTTTTCTATGGATATTGTTTTTTCTGTTCTAACTTTGGTCACAAAGCTGTAAAATGTTCTTTAAGATTTAGATATGAGAAATCAAGACACTCAAGGAATAAATATATACCACAACAAAGAATAAGACAACCATGTAACAAACAATCACAGGCTGAAAATCATGTGATGGCTAGGAAAAAGACACAGGTTAAGCATAAAACTCGTTATGATCCTTTATTCAGTGAACCAGAATGTTACACCTGCCATAATTCTGGACATAAAGATGCATACTGTCGCTTAAGGAACTATAAGCCAGATATGAATCCCTCTATTGTAAATGTCAAGGTCTGGAAGAAGAAAGAAAATGACAAGTGTGGATTAGTTTTGTCAGCTCAAAGACAAAAAACCCCTGGTATATTGATAATGGATGTTCCAAACATATGACTGGAGACAAAAGTAAGTTTCTGTCTCTAAGTGAAAGAAAATAAGGAAATGTAACTTTTGGAAATGATGCACAAGGAAAAATCAAAGGTAAAGGAATGGTAAGTCTAAGTAATGGAAAATGGAAAGCTTAAGATGCGCTGTTTGTAGATGGTCTGAAACATAATCTTCTTAGTGTTAGTCAAGTTTGTGACAAAGGATGTAAAGTTGTGTTCACTTCTAAAGATTGTAAAATACAATCTGTGAATTAAGGACAATTGATTGCAAAAGGCATAAGAACATAAAACAATGTCTATGTTTTGAAAGAAGAAAAATAAGAATGTCACTTAAGAAAGTATGATGAAAGTTGGTTATGGCATAGGAGACTTGGAAACCTAAATTTTTATCATCTAATCAAACTTAGAAACAATGGGGCAGTGAAAGATCTTCCAAAAATATCAAAGCCATATGATTCTGTATGCAAACCTTACCAAATAGGAAAGCTTACTCACACACAGTTTAAATCTAAGAACTTTGCATCAACAGAGAAACCTCTTCAGTTAGTACATATGGATTTATGTGGACCATCAAGGAAGGAAGGTACAGGAAAATAAAATTACTTCATGTTGATTATTGATGATTATTCTAGACTTACATGGGTTGCCTTTCTAAAAGAAAAGTCTAAAGCATTTGAAAAATTCAAAGTGTTTAAGTCTCTGACTGAGAATCAAATAGGAAAAATATTGAAGGAAGTAAGGCCTGATAGAGGAGGAGAGTTTAGTTCAAGGGAATTCAAAGAGTTTTGTGATAAACATGGGATCAAAAGAGAGTATACTATTCCAAGGACTCCACAACAAAATGGAGTAGTTGAGAGACAAAATAGACTAGTTCAACAAATGGCAAGATCAATGATGAATGAAAGGAATATTGCTCAGACATATTGGGTAGAATCAATTCATACAAATGTACATATTCTTAACAAAGCTCATCTCGGGCCACAAAGTGACAAGACTTCTTATGAACTATGGTTTGGAAGACTTGCTTCAATCAAGCATTTTAAAGTCTTTGGGAGTAAGTGTTATATCAAGAACAATGATGAAAATCTTGGCAAATATGCTGATAGGGATGATGAATGTATCTTCTTAGGGTATGCTACAAATAGTAAAGGATACAGATGTTATAATAAGAGGCTGCATAAATTGGTTGATTGTATTGACATAAAAGTTGATGAAGAAATCCTGGCACGAGATGTAAGCAGTGTTGAATAAACAACAGAGGATATAGTTGAAGTTGAAGATGAACAGGTCCAAGAATCAGAAAGAGAAGACTCTGAGTCAGATGAAGATACAAATACTTAGGTAGACTCAAATCAGTAGACAACATCAAATCCTCCCTCCATAATTATTGAAAAGAATAATCCTTCAAGTCAGATAATTGGTGAGAAAGACAAAGGTGTACAAACCAGGAGAAGGATAATAAAAAACACTGAGAAATCACATATAGCCTTCATATCCATGGTGGAACAAAAGAACTTTAATGAAGCCAGTAAAGATGCAAACTGGTTAAAATCAATGAATGAGGAATTGGATCAGATTGAGAAGAACAATACTTGGGAGCTTGTTCCTAGACCTACAAATAAGATTGTAATTGGCTCCAAGTGGGTGTTTAAGAATAAAATGAATGAAAAAGGACAAATTGTCAAGAATAAAGCTAGATTGGTTTATAAGGGGTATGCACAAGTTGAAGGAAAGGATTTTAATGAAACCTTTTCACCAGTGGCAAGATTGGAAGCCATCAAAATATTTCTTGCCTATGCATGTCATAAGAACTTTAAAGTATATCAAAGGGATGCTAAGTAAGCATTTCTTAATAGAGATATAGAAGAATATGTATATGTGGAGAAACCTAAAGGATTTTCACTGACAAATAATCCTGACTATGTTTGTAAGTTGAAAAAGGTATTATATGGACTGAAATAGGCACCATGAGCATGGTATTATAGACTGGACAAATTTCTACAGGACAAAGGGTTCAAGAAAGGTAATGTTGATAGTAAACTATAAATTAAGTTTGAAGGTGATGATTTATTAGTTGTTTTGGTTTATGTAGATGACATTATTTTTGGATGTACCAATGACCCTTCAGTTCAGTGGTTTTCTAATTCTATGCAAACTGAGTTTGAGATGTCCTTGATAGGAGAACTGTCATATTTTCTTGGTTTACAAATCAATCAGAGTTCTGCAGAGCTATTTATCTCTCAAGAAACATATTTGAAAGAGATGTTGAAGAAGTTTCATATGGAATATTCATCTCCTGTTAGTACACCTATGGGGGTTATTTGCAAGCTCAGTATAGATGATATTTCACTTGATGTTGATCAAAGAACATATCGATCAATGATAGGAAGTATTCTGTACATCACAACATCTCGTCCTGATATAATGCAAGATGTTGGAATGGTAGTTCGTTATCAGTCTGCTCCTAAACAAATTCATTTAGCAACTGCCAAAAGGATAATCAAATATTTGAAGGGTACAATGACTTATGGTCTCTAGTATCCTAGAAATCATAATTTTTAGTTAACTGCTATTCAGATGTTGATTGGGCAAACTGTATGGATGAGAGAAAGAGCACCAATGGAGGTGCATTCTTCTTAGGTGATTCATTAGTGGAATGGCTTAGTAAGAAACATGGATCTATTTCATTATCAACTACAAAGGCAGAGTACATTATTGCTGCTACTTGTTTCACTCACATCTTATGGATGATACAAACTCTTGCAGATTTGAAGGTAACTTATACTGATCCCATTCCACTTCAATGTGATAACACCAGTGCCATTAGTGTCTTGAAGAATCCTATTCTCCATTCAAAGACTAAGAATATACCAATAAAGTATCATTTTCTCAAAGAGTAGGTTACAAACAAAGTTGTTCAGCTGAATTATATTCCTTCCACAAAAAAAATAGCTGATATCTTCACTAAACCGCTTGCAAAAGTTTAGTTTGAGTATCTACACCAGAAGTTGGGCGTGACCCTGTTATCAAGTTAAAACAGTGTATTTGATCAGGAGTAGAGTTTTCATTGTATCTCTTTTCAGGGGGAGAGCATACTCACTCTCATTTTTCTTTAACATTGATGTCAAAGGGGGAGAAAAGGTGTGGTCTGGATGCTACAGTTGGAACTCTAAGAAAAATAGTGCAACCTTTCATGGTTTCCATCAATGCCAAAGGGGGATATTGTTGGCATGTTTTACAGGAAGAGTGTGCTTATCATTAATGGAAAGAACAAAAATGACAATGGAAAACAGGAAAAGCATAAGCTTGGGGGGAGAAGAGAAAAGTATGCAGAGATCAAAGCTCAGAAGGGAAAGCGTAGTACAGAAACATGATTATGATCAAAATCATTGATCCTGGATCTGCTTTGAGAGTCTTCTTGACCATTGGATCACTGATACATAGGTTCAATAGGAGAGGAATCTTGCCAAAGTTCCTAAGTCCTGAAGTGATTTGGGTTCGTCCATCGTTGAGGAGGATAGGTGGCGTGAGATTCACAACTTCAGAAGTTTGTGGATGGGGAGGAGGTGAAAATCACTGACGAAAAATCCCAACCATTGATTTTCCGGCAGAGTATGTGTTAGCTGATATGAGATTACAAAGAAATCTCACTTCAAGAATTTCTAGTTGAGAATTGAAATTCTTGAAGCCCAGAGAGTCAGAGAGCTAGAGAGCCGAAATAAATTCTCGATCGTCTGATCATCCGAAATAGATCTCAGTCATCAGATCGTCTGAAGAATATTTCAAGCATTAGATCATTTGAAGTGAATCTAGGCCATCTTATCCAGAAAAGACGTGGTGTAAACTTGTGGACTCCGGGTGAAGTCTCGAAGTGAACGAGGATTGTTGATTTGAGGTGGACGCGTGGTGAAAGATCCAAAACTCTAGGTATGAAATACTTCAGAGGAAAGCAAAGATTGAAAGCGTCAAAGCCCCAAAGTGAATATCGACCGTTGATCGAGAAGGGTGGCAAGGGTCATCGATCTGGTCTTGGTAGAAAGTGTCGAAGTCCTGAAGCAGACTAGAGCCATTGATTTGAAGAGGACACATGGAAGTAATCTATGGAATCTGTCTAAAAGCATTCTGGGAGAGCGTGAAGGTTGAGAATTGAAATCGCCGAAGCCCAGAGTAACAAAGCAAATCTAGAATGTTGATTGAGAAAGGTGATAGATGACCGTTGATCTAGTTGAGAGGTAAAATCCACGAAGTAGAGGCAGAGTAGTCAATTGAGAAGGATAGGTGTTTGTGGATCATCAACTCCAAAAGATTGAAGTACAGAGGAAAGAAGGGTTTGAGAGTTGAAACTCTCGAAGACCAGATCATGGAAGAAATCATAGTCATTGATTTTGGAAGGTTAGATCTGATCAAAAAAACTTGAAAGGATAGATCTGAATCGTTAGTTTAGGAGCACCTTCAAGATTGTGAGATCGATGATCCCATCGCATTGCGGAGATTGAAGGTGCACGAACTTTAAAAAATTAAGGGCGGGTCACAATCAAAACCATGGTTTTTGAGAAAGGACACGTGGAGGCTCGAGGTAAATTGAGGGGTGAAACGTAGTTTGATTTCAAATGACCTTTGGTCACACTCGCAATCACATGGTCACATGATATCATCGCCCAAGGTCACATCAGCGGAAGATAGGGGAAGGAGCTAGCACTGCTAGGCTCCACATCAGAGGTTACGCATTAAAAAGTAAAAAATCCTCTACATGTATAATCCAACGATGTTGATCAAACAAAATCTAATCGAAGGGTTGTTTTTTCACTTTGTGGTTTCTTGATCAGTTATGATTCAGTTACACTAATTGAATCATTATTCTATGTCATTTGAATCATGGTTCTTGAGCCTTTTTTATCCCCAAACTAGGTGTTGGAGATTTGGAGTGTAATGAATGATGAGGGAATGAATAAAAGAAATATGTCGTGACAGAGGAATGTTGTTTTTTCTTGGTAGAACAAGTTGAACTGTATGTAATGAACATGACAACATGAACAGAGTGAGAAAAATGAAGAGATGAATAATATAAGCTTGACAGAGAAGAAATGGCGAAAAGAGCAGACCGTATGAGAACCTAAGAGCATGAGAAGAACAGAGGAAGAGAAGATGGAAAGAGACAACAAGTGCATCCAAGCATGAACAAACATAAGGAGAGCAGAATTACAGAACAGAGAAGAAGTGGTAAGCATTGAAATGTCTGTATTATTGTAAGGTATTATTCAAGCAAAGTTTTATAATCAAGGAGGTAGGATGGTGCTAGGGAGGGCTGTGGTCCTCTGTTATTCAAGTTGGTTCTTGAATACTGGGAGTTGTAGCTTCCATCTAGTTGTGGCTAGAAAACAGGGTGGCAGGGTGGTGCTAGGAAAAACAAAGAGTTTTCTATGTGCAAGTTGGTGCTTGTAGAAGTGGAAGTAGGTGCTTCCATCCAGTTGGTGCTGGAGATCATAAGGAGAAATATGCTTCTTTCTAGTAGGTGCTAGAGAATCTGAGGGTTGGTGCTCTCTAGAAGTTGCAACTTGTTAAAGAAGAGGCTGTAGCCTCATTTTGAGTTGGTTCTCAAAGATTGATGATGTACATAACATAAAAGACTACCTATCATTCTAAGAAGAAGAGGTTTTCTCCCTTTATGGGTTTCCTCATGAATATTTGTTTCTGTGTATATCGTATGTGTGATTGATGTTTACTATTTCTATTGTTCATGACTTGCATAATCTTGATGATCACTTGGGGAAGATTAACAATGTTTTAATAGGCTTAAAATTGTTTAAGCATAGTAACAATTGATTCACCTCCCCCTCTCAATTGTCTTAGTAATTTCAACACATTGTAGAATGACAACCCCATTGGCATAGTATTGTTAATTACTAAACACCAGCCATGAATTACAAAAAAATGTCATGATTTTTCAATTGATGATTATCAAATGTTTACATAAACAACTATCTCCTTTTGTTCCAGTGATCTTTTTGAACTCTTTCTTTTCTACATTTTTTTATGAATTTGTGTACTTCCTTTTTTAAATGGGAGTTTTACTAAATTGCAAGTCTTAATATGCTACACTATTATTTGGACTTCTTGTGGACTTCCAATTTCAACCCATGCAATGTAGTTTTATTTGATAATATCTCTGTAATGTCTATATTTTGATCACTTGAATAGAGATTTAACCATAACATTCACAATTTTTCATGAACTCTCATCTCTAACTAGCAGAGATATGACCTTTGGTTAATCTAATATGATAGTAAGGGGTAGTTTTACTGGTTTTCCTATTGTTGTATTTGGTTTGATGTATTTGAAATTTCAGCATACATTGCCTTATTTTGTTGCTTTATATCTCATATCTTGTAGACATACTAAGCCTGAAGTTATTGGAATATTTAGAATTTCAGATTGTAGTGGTTAGCATCTTTTTGACAAGTTAGGCTATTATATTTGACACTAAGATGGAACAAATTCAACTAGACTTTAATCAATTGGTTGCTTGAGTACGTTGGACACCAATGAACATAAATCATAATTATTACCCTACCAAGTGTGAGGGATCATGTAATTCATCCTTGAGAGAGAAATTTACACAATGATATCAATGATCCTATGAACTTTATGATCAATAACTATACTAAAGAAGAATTTTATAATTCATCCACTCATGATATACACAAATAGGAAAAGAAGAGAAATCAATATCTTCTCACTAAAACAAAGGACAAGGAACTTTCTCAAGAGAATACATAATTTTAGTGAACATTGAAAGCTAACTTATACCATACATACAAGGTTGTTGCAGTGAAATAGAGGAAGTTCCTAAAATATCTGAATGACACAAAATCTCTATTTTTCCACAAAAATGATTGTTACAAATCCATGCTAAGTACAAAGTTAGATACCAAATTACACACAATATTATGATTTTTGGTAAGGGACAATATAATGAAATCCTCTCTGTGTTATCCTAGGGTTCTTACTTATATCTCCTTGATTGAGATGGAACTTACCCCCCAATTTCTTCTCTAAAAGAGGGGATTGCTTCTCAAACGTGGATTGAGAAGCCCACTTGGATTGCAAAGGAAAGCTTATTTTCTTGTTGATAAATTATTCACTGATCTTCTTCTATTCAATGGTGCAAGTCATGCTCTCAGGAGGAGTATCTTCTAGTAGTGGGTGTTTTTAGATTGGTGATAGTCTCTTGTGGGTGTATCATTTGGTCCTCATATTTTAGAAAACAATGGATCAAGTTGTTAGAGATTATTGTAATGAATGCCAAGATGAGCCAACAAGTTGAGATAGAAATATTTTGGTCCAATAGCCTATAAGATCTTATAGGGCCCATATTAAGGGTTTTGAGTTTGTAGCACTTTTTCTTTAAAATGGTTTTTTCTTGTTTTGTTGTGGAAGATGTATGAGCAGTTGGAAGTTCATGTGTGTGATTTGTTGAAACTAGAAGAAACCTCAAAAAGTGATTGGATTGTGGAAACATATGTTTTTGACTCTTAAGTGACATGTTATTGGGTGTCCTCCATGATTTAGAGTGGCTCCTAATGCAATTTTAGAGGCACTAATTTCAACTGCAAAATGCTGTCATATACTAGGAAGAAAAAGTGAAAATTCCCTTATGAGTGTTATAGGGTACTATAAAGAGGCTTCCTTATTACAGTTAAGAAAGGAGAACCCCATAAATTGAATAATAACATGAATCTATTGAATGAGATTATAGGAATATATGGTTTTTCTCATTACAAGAGCCTAATGGTTGATGGGGTTTCATTGTCCATCTGTGATTTGTGGACCTTGAGACTCCCTATCTTCTACGTTACATCTTACTTTTAGGTCAACAAAAATAAAAAATGGTTAAAGGGCGAGTTGACCATTTGATAGTTCTTTATCCTTTTTAATCCTTTCTTGACTTAATGATGGCACTAATGAGTCGGGGCTTAGGGATGTTAGGGGTAAGAGAATTTTTTTTCAACTAGAAAATATTCCTTTCATGAGCATAACTCATAGGTTCCTTATATACATATTGTATGAAATAAACATGTTTTGCGCCTATTTTGTGGTTATCATATTGTGTTGTTTGAGAAGTGTTCTTAATTGCAAACAATGACTTCCTTATGTTGTCAAGTTTGACTGCAAGATTCTTAGAAATGAAAATAGTGGTTAATGAACATTTGAATATTTGTTGCATGAAACTCCTAAAATATTTATTGAAATTATAAACATTTCAATATCCACACTGATAAGCCATTATGTTACTACAAAATGACAATTATAACAGAATTAACATAGACATATGTCAATGAAAAATAGAATATAAAAGATAAATATAACTATCTATATATCCATGGCTCCCAAGAGACTATTGTATGAAGTGTCCTTTAAGAGCCAAGAGTTTCTGTTATTAAAAATCTGAAATGTGCAGAGTTTTTGTTTGTTGAAAATCTAATATATGTAGTTTCAATTGTAGCATTTAGTTTTGGTGGGTCAATTTTGATAGTTAAAGAAAATCAGGTTTGGATTAATGTTACTCATTATAAAGAGACATACAAATGATTTTATGCCCATTTAATTTGTATTTTTATATTCCCTAATTTTTTTATTGTGTATAGGTACAAATTATTGAAAAATGTCACCTCCGGGTCATCCTAAAAGGGATAAAAAAAAACGTTCAATTGTTGATGCATTTGGTATCCCTCAACACTCTAATCAACCATGCAACTCTGAAAATGAAGTATATGATCATCCATTTGAAGGCCATGAATCAGATCTTGAAGAGGAACCAACATCTAAGAGTCCCAAAAGAGCATTCAAGTCCAACTGGAAGACAAGATTCCCATGGGATTATGTCGTAAAAGATTGTAATGGCATTGAAACAATAAAGTGCTCATGGTGTATAAAATTTAAAAGGGAAACTTCATTTGCTAAATATGGAAGTACAACCCTTCAAGTTAGTGGTCTCAACATCCATGCAACATTGAAGGCTCATAAATTTTCATTGAAACTTTTAGAGGGGGAAAGAAAACGAAGTACTCTTCCAATTAATAAACATGTAGAGATAATGGTGGATGCTCAGAAGGAGAGAATTATATCAGTAATATAAAATGTGTATTTTTTCTGCATAAATGATTTACCTTTAGAAGTATATAATTCAATATGTGACTTGAGTAGGTATAAAAACACTCACATGCCTCTAACATATGAATATTAAACATATACAAATACAACATCTGGAAAAGAGTTTCTATAAGCTGCTAAGGAGGTATATTGGAAAAAGTTAAAAGATGATATCAACAACCCATTTTACTCAATTTCAGTTGATGAAAGTACTGATCAGACTATGGTGAAACATTTAATCATTTATATTACATATTTAGCAAATGAAGGAAGAGGCCAATGTGTTACAAAATTCATACGTTTAGTTCAAATTAGGGATGGAACATCACAGTCTATGTCTGACACCGTGATATCTCTTTTAGACGAAATGGATCTATCCTTGATAAAGTTAGTTAGATTTGAATATGATGTAGCTTCATCCATGGGGGGAATTCGTGAAGGTTTATCTACTAAGATTCGTTGACATGATCCTCATTTATTAGATATCCACTGCATAGCTTATCGGGAAGCATTAGCAACAAATGATGCTTCATCTTATTTTGTAGAGTTACAAGCTATTGATAAGTTTGCAAACAAGGTTTATTCATGGGTAAGGAAATCTACTAGAATAAATGGAGAATTGAAAGAGTTAATGGAGTCATTTCAAATCACAAGGCTATAAGTGTTACAAATTCATCACATTGGATTGCTTTCTAGAGGAAAATTCATGGAAAGACTCGTTAAGCTCATGCCAACTTTGTTAAAAGATTGACAATTAGGGGAGAAAAAATGTATGAGCTAGCCACAATATTTCAAGTTCAATTTTGCATCCATTTACTTGAAAATGTGCTTATTGAGTTGAATAAGTTGAATAAAAAATTCCAATAAGATCATGTTGACATTACATCTATTGGAAATACTTTGGATATTACTATTAGCTTGCTTCACAAGCGATTTCTAAGAGGCATATTTGGGGCTGGTGCAATGCACATATCATCTTTTTTAAGTAAAAAACAACAAGGAACTATTGAGTTTACATATGGCACAGGTATGGTACATGTACATGCATTGAGATTTGAAAATTTTCCAAAGTCAGAAAGACCAAGGACACTAGATGATTGCATTATGTTGGGAAATTTTTTTGTAATGAAAGTGATTGACTCTTTAAATGCAAGGTTCACATATTTTACTATATTTAATGTTGCTAAGTTATTTAGTCCTCGTAATTATTATGATGATATGGATGATAGAGACTATCAAACAAGATGGATAACACGTTTATGTGAGAAATTTAGTGTTGGGGACTCACCTATTGTGGATAGTGCTAGATGTTTGGGCGAAATGGATGAATTTATTTGTACTATGTATAGATCATACCCTAAAAAACATATGTTTGGAGCATGAGATCTATGTGGAGGTGAACCTGAAAGGTTTGAAGGATTTCCATGTTTGATGCAACTATGGCAAGCTATTCTTGTTATTCCAGCTAGCACAACAATATGTGAAAGAGGTTTCTCCAAATTAAATCGGATAAAAATGATGAAAGATTAAGACTTTCTTTAGAAACATTGGATATATTAATGTTTCTTTCTCTCACTACACCTCATTCTCTAAACAAAGTAGATTGGAACGCTATTTATGAAGAATGGAAACACATGAAAGCTCGAAAGCCTCTTCCACTAGGAAAAATAGATTCATATCTATAATGATCGAAGATCTAGTAATTCTGAAGAGTCTGAATGTAGGTATCAATATTTATTATTAGCATTGGATTACCTTAAATAACACTTGGAAAAGCCAATCCTCATTTATTTGAAGTTTTTTGTTGTAATTTCTTTCAGTAATAGAGTATTGTGATATTCTATTGGAGATTGTGCTTGTTGTCTTGAATTTCGAGATTGCAGATTTATGTAGAATAATTCCTAGTTATCTGTTGTTTGAATTACTTGACATAATGCAGTGTTTGTACTCCTATATTTACATAATATTTTCTTAATAGATACATATATGAAGTTTTGACAAAGTTTTTTAGACTTCAGTTTGTGGTTGTAGGTTGTAATTCTTTGAGTGCAAATTTGAACTATAAATCAACAATTTAACAAACATCTGCAATGTGTCTTGGAAGATGGACATTTCCAAAAGACATGCTCAATCATTTCATCCCTATCATAAATCACGTAGAGATATGGTAATTTTGAAGAATATGAATGTAAGTTTCAACCATTATTATTATTATAAGTGGTTTACCTTACAAAACACTTGTCATAACCACTCATCATTTATTTGATTTTTTTTTTTTTGTAATTTCTTTCAGTAATAAAGTACTGTGATATTTTGTTGGAGATTGTGCTTATTGTCCTGAATTTCCAGACTACATATTTATGTAGAATAATTCCTAGTTATTTGTTGTTTGAATTAGCTTATAGAATGCAATCTTTGTACTCTTGAATTTACCGAATATTGTTTAAATATGAAATTTTGACAAAGGTTTCTAGACTTCAGTTTGTGGTTGTAGGTTGTAATTCTTTGAGTACAGATCTAAACCATAAATTAACATGATCTAGTTAGTAGTAATCCATTCTATTTTGTGATTGATTACCCTTATGATCATAGTTAACATCATATCAATGGTTATACTAGTATCAATAAACAAGAGGTATTACTCTAAATATTGGTTAGTTGTATTCCATAATCATTCTCCTTACATTAAAGGAGATATCACAGCTATATCAACTTGTTAGAAATATGGAATCAAAGTAAACACATGGAATTATATAATGTAGAGTGATGTTTAACCACCATATTGGAATTATGTAATATGGAGCTTACATTTCCATTACTTAGCTATCATAAGTGTTACACTGTCTTATTTTAAAGCAATATCGGTATAACCTTTATCTCACTCATATCTAAGATTCAATACTAGTCCATGAGTCCGTGTATGATATTATCTCAACATCATTCATTACTATTACTTAGGGATTATGCGCACTTACTTAGTGCATTACATGTATAAGCTTGATATGGGATAATTGTTGCTATAGTCATCATTAGATTAGGGATCAATCTATCTTAACTAGACATATCATATTTTATCTAGTAAGTTGTTGTTTGTGCTACATGAGCTTACACCTACTTTCCTTTGTTCTCCATGCTCACCTGTCAATCTATGCAATCTATGTGAAAAAACTAGGCATATATAATACACCCTACTTATCATGTCTCCATAATGATTCAATCTATATTATACATAGAACTTAGATCTATTGGCATGATGTGATAGAACATACGAGTAAGAAATATGAGTAAAGGGATAGCTACAACACAACCTACTACATAAGGCTGTCAATGATTAGACTATGATGATAGTGTTATGTATTCTTCCTATTCATTAATAAAGAGTAACTATCAATAAAAGCTGGACTCAAAGCTAGAGATCATACTAGTATCGACTTTATTCCTTATACCAATACATGAGCTTATTAGTAAGGATGTAATCCCATTGTTTCACACTTATTATAAGCTATGATATAGAGTTACAATGTTCCATTATACATTCTTGATTAATAAGGGTTATTGATTACACAATATACGTAATAACCACATAGATGCCATTGTATGTTTTATCCCTATGATTTACCCCTTCCTGTTTCTTGTAACCCCATTAAATATGATGTAACTAGAGTGATATTGTACTCATTATCCACAATGTTACTCCAGTTATAAAAATTGTGTAAGTTAAAGTAGATTCATGGTATTCATTCAATGGTGTACAATATCCTCATTAGCTAATCTAAGAAAAATCTCATAATTGTTTGATGATGAAACCTTTTTACTAATTGGAGAAAAAAGTATACAGTTTGAGGTAAAGATCCAACCTTATCTAGTCTTTGCCTCATTTTTTTGTACATTACCACCCTTAAACATAACTCATTTTTCTTCAATGAATAGCCTGTTTGTTTTCTCTATATCAGAAACATCCAATGCATCTACCACATTTTTTTATGTTCTTGCCTTAATCTTTTAGTACTTGATGAAAAATCTCCCCGAATTGTGATGATGAAACCTTATATATATATATATATATATCCATATATGATAGATTAGGAAGATGACTTCTTTATAGTATTTGAAGCTTCAAATCTTGATATTATATTCCTTATACAAGATATCAATAGCCTCGATGTTAAGTGAAGACAATACAATATTAAGAGATCAAAGGAGAATTGAAAAAATGTGACCTCATGGATAGTAATTTTTTTTTCCAGTAGAAAATTAGCTCAATTATATTAGCAATATAATTTGTTTACATCGTTCAACACACAAAAAGGATCATTACAAGAGCAAAAAACTGCCACATAGATCTATGTCACAAGCTCCAAAAAAGTACTAGGCCTATACTTTATCAAAAGTGACCAATGTCAAATAGCGATCTACCAAGTCTTCTTTACTAATAGATCTAGTCAACCAATAGCGATTTACTAATAGCGATCGACCAATGTACTGAAAATTCAAAAAAGACGTCAAAAAACTAGTAGATCTAGTAGATTCTAAGAAGTCTCTTGGGTCCTTCAACACCATTAGACCATTGATAATAGGAAATTTTTCCTTCTGGTTCTCCTAGTGCATGTTTGGAGAGTTGATCAACTTTCGTATTGAAGTTCCTGTAGATGTGTTGAAAAATGATAGACTGGAATAGCTTAATTAAGTCTTTAATTCTAGTTTTCCAACTTTCAACTACACACACATGGAGCCTACTTTTGTTTAACAACCAGTCGATAACCACTATGGAATCCCCCATTACCTATAGGCGATGTAAAGATAGATAATCTACAAGCATAAAAGTGGTCCATGCTCCCATAAGTTCCACTCTTGTATTGGTGCCACTGTCGTAGTTAAATAACCATCTAATGACTGTTGAGTCTGGAGTTTTTATTACTCCTCTCGCTCCACACGAAATACCATTGAGATGCACTGCCCCATCGAACCAAGCAAAGGATGCATTACTTTGCTGCAAAATAAAAATATCTCTCAGGGGTATATCCTTCAAAGGAGCAGTAAATCTGTTTTGGAGGGCCATATTCTTATATAACATATACTGGATAGACGGAATGGAGTCTTCAAATATAGATTTGTTCCATTCTAACCATATGAAACAACATATATGGGCAACAATCTGAGTAGGAATAGTCTTATCCTCAAACCAATTCATAAAGCACTCCAAAAAAGTGTTACCCTTCCAACTATTTTTAAGGTTCTGATGATTAATCACTTTCTCCCAAACTGATTTTTTAAAAGAACAATATATAAACATATGTGAAATATTTTCTATTTCTTGTTTTCAAAGGTAGCAGTGATCATGGCCTTCCTAACCTCTTGATTGTAGAGAGTTCGAAGAAAGGATCTCCTTCCACTACCACCCAAATGAACAACTTGATCTTTAGTTGGATTTTCCAGCTCCAGATTGACTATCTCCATAACTCCACTTTCTTCATATTTTTTGTTGAAATTATGCCCCAATAGATGTTCTTGACTAAAGGAGATCCCAAGTTATCACCTCCTATCCAAATTAAGACGTCTTCATTGTCCTGTAAAAAATCTCAGAGTCGATAAGAGCCCTCCTTGTTGATACTAAGAGGGGGGTGAATCAGTATCAAGTACAATTTAAAACCTTTTTCAGCTTATACTTAAACCATTCAACTATATCCAATGAGAAATGAACAATAGTATAAGAGTTACACCAATACACCACAATACACCATGCACAATATATGAGAAATAATCAATAGTTATTGTTCAAGGGAAGTAATGACTTCCAAAGGTAGC